>OX461812.1:33075960-33603134 GCA_949802685.1 Dicyrtomina minuta | reverse complement strand
GAGGAACGGAACCAGCTTTCACAATAGTCAACGATTACACAGGAAAATACTCCTGTTTATAATACTGTGTTCAATTTGATTATCCTAATCTCATACCGATTCAAATTAGAAACGTACATGTGCGTCTCCCAGTCTCCCTGCAGTATATTCTACTACTCTCTGTAGCAAAAAAACCGTCTGCTGCACATGGACAGTGTAGTGTGTAAGTTGTAGTCCAGTCCCAATCAGTACCACCACCACCACCAACAACAACAACAATAACAACAACAACAACAAGTGCCAACCACAACTAGTTCCGCTCATAATGCAATCAGTTTCAGTCCCCACAACTTTGAGAAATCCTTAGGAAATACAGTTTAAAAGAGAGAGAGAGAGAGAGAGAGGAAGAATTATTTTTTTAAAGAAAATTAATTGTGATTCTTGTGTATGCAATTGGTGACAGAGACAATCGCTGGGATGTAAATGGATACATCATGTGTAGGATTCGGCTGAAATTCTTCTTCTTCATTTTTCTCCTCACATTTTCTGCTTGTTATGGTAAGCATAAAGGGAAAATTAAGCAAAATAAATCAGTATGTACTCATCCGTTAGATATGATATTAGACGATACCTCATACCTATACCTACATAGCGGCAATAAATATGGACTAAATACTATATGTACAGCTGTACATACCTGTGTCAGAAAGGAAATTCCACGGGGAGATTCTGACAGGAGAGTGTTATGTTGTTTAGAGAGAAATCTATTAATTTCTTAATCTACACTCAGCCTAGGTTATTTTGAACTGAGACTCTCTTCAACTTTTATGGTGTGTAACTTATCGTTAAAAGAGAGCAAATGGCAAATGGCAAATGGGAAATGGCTATATGAATGGAGCAACTATGTATACACTAAAAATAGTCATAATTATTGTGAGGATGATATAGGCGTCTATATTGGTGTAGGCAGACCTGTCTATTGTCTATCTCTATCACTACTAATATTCCTACTCTATTTTTCCAACTTTGACGTTTCTCCTGTGTTTTTGAGTTTGTTTTTGTGCAGTCGGACTGACTAGTGAGTATGAGTATGTGCCTTGAGTGCCTTGTTTTTCTTCTTCAAAGGGCTGTATGCGGAGAGAATAGAGACATAATTATATCTGTAGAGAGAGAGAGAGACAACCCATCAGACAGACATCATTTAGACATCTCGCATCACAATGCATTGGTAATGGGAGTCTCACAGTCACTCAGTCAGACTCTAGCTCCACAGATATAGGTTTTTACTTTTACCCTCAGCAAAATAGAGCACAACCAAGAGGCAAAGGAAACTAAACCAAGTGAACAAAGGTAATATTATATATAGCGGCTACGGCTACAGGGCAGTATATCTACTATAGGTATAGAGTATGGAGTTGATAGCTTTCTGATATGTATTTCCCTGTGTGAACTTTATTGTAATAGTGAAACATTTTAAATTTGAAAGATAATCGTTGAAGATGATGCTCCACAGCACGCTTCTATAACTTGTAAAACTTACCTTTTGTCTCACTTCTGTCCATATCAATACAGACGAGCACTATACATATATGCAGTAGCTAGGTTCAAAACAATAATAATAATATCTCTCTACTTCGACTTCTTCTTCGACTTCTTCTTCATCTTCTCCTGCAGTTTAGTTGGTAGTTGGTTCTAGTGAATGATTTAACTGATCACTAATCGTCAAGATCGCGATCAGAGTTGCAAGAGTTTGAAAGCGTTCGAGTCATGCTCCTCCACACATTATAATTACAGCTTCATTTACTAATTTTAACAACGTTTCGATTTCCAATTTTAATTCCCACCGCTTTACTATAGTTACTCTACCGTCAGCATCCCACTATTACATCCTCTACTAGACTCGGCTCTCCGGCTTTATGAAAAAAACCCTATCCTAGACCTGAAGTCGAAAGTGCCTGCTACTATACTACGTATACATAATAATTTATAATGATTTATTATGCATCTTTTTTTGCCCTAATACCATACTACTGTAGTATGTGGGTAACTATGCCATGTGATACAGACCCATGTACAAGGGACTGCCGACTGGATGGTCCACCTATTGATTATAATGTTGATTGTAATTATTGCTATGATGAATAATTGATAATGTCCAACAATTACTAATTATTTCCTGGTTTAATCCTCTATACAAGCACAAACAAGTTTCCATTTCGACTTCGACTTCGACTTACATGGGAATAGTATAATGAGGAGTGTAAATCCCTTATCAATGACAGTACAATAAAAATAGCACATCTCCCAAATTCCGAAAGCACTTCTCTCTCGCTATGGCATTGGAACATGGCCCATGCTACAGTAGGTACTTTGAATATTAATACATTAGCACTCGATCACTAATATCCGTGTATGCAAATTAGCAATGAGAGATGCTATGCAATTAATTATGATTATTATTACCATGATTATTATGATGGAAATGACTAATGAATCTTGTAGAGGATAATTGTTTGGTTTAAGACATTAAACAAGTGAAGTAACTTCCGACAATAATATATTGGTGGTAGTAGTAGTAGTAGTAGTAGTAATAAAGCAGGAGACAATATAAAAGACAGAAGAGGGCTGAGTTGAGTGCCTACTCCAATAATTATAGTGATCTCCACATTATCCACAGGATGAAATGTCGAGTGTGTGTGGAAGGAGGACTTGGAGAGGGATGTAGATGTAGAGGTAGGCTTTGAGCATAGGTATAGGTATAGGTGTGTTAAAAAGCTACACTAACAGATTTACTTCTTCATCTTGCTTGATGCTTGATGCTTGAGCAGAGCACTTGTTCAAGGTTCCCTTTTTCGTGTAGAGGACATGAAAAACAATACTTCATTGTTGCTCAGCGACGCTCGCGGCACAATTATTATTTGCTTCAATAATAAATTCCCAACCTTGATCACATATCCCATTACAATTCCTCACAGTCTGCAAATCTCTTATATGGGGATTCCTCAATTCAATCTCCATTTCAATCCGCCATCCTCCATCCTCTCGCAGCCCAATAGTCCACCCATTCAGTCCCGTCCATTATACGTAACATTCTATTATATCCCAACTACTCACCACTAATACATCCTGCTCTCATATATTACAGATTAATAATTCAATATTTTAGTACAATATTCAAATCCCTGTCTGCCAAACTGAAACAAAAGCAGTCATTATACTCCACTAGCAAAGCTATTAACCATGATATTACAAATTTACAAAAACATTCTAGAATCTCATTATAACACGGAATTGGAATTTACAAGTACTTGGATACTTTTTGTCTCACTAATCGCTAGTAATATTTCCGAAAAAAAGCAACATATATCCTGGATTATTCATTGAGGAGTGGCAGGCAGGGAGCTCATTTCATCTCATGTATATTGACCACTTGTTTTATTGTTATTGACTCCCTCAAACAAAAAAATAAGTTGAAATTACTTAATGGACGCGGGCCTCCGTTATCGTTATCGTGGATTATTGCGAATATATTGATGTGTCTGAGGGTGACGCAACTCTGGAAGTTTGATCACGTTTTAATGTGGCTTCCCTCACGTTTGTTTGTATTTTTATTTTTCTTGAATACACTTGAGACTGAGCCTCTTGTTCTCCATCTCCTTCCACCACGTTTAGCCTTTGAATTTTTTGTGTGTAATTTTTATACCCATTTACCTTAAACTTAAAAAGTTTTGAAGTTTGAAAATTTTTATGAGTTGTATGATGCATTGTTTATCTTATAATAGGATGGGATTTTTGGATGCACGTCCAAGTCCAAGAGGCTCGCTCAATAAGTCAGAGTCAGTGTACATCCCTGTACAATTGTAGTAGTAGCAGTACCTACCTAATTGTCTAGTGTAGTGTGATAGGAACTAGTAAAAAAATAAGTAAAAAGTACTTGAATATACTTACTACTTATAGTTTTGCAGTTTTGCTGGCACTTGTTCTATGGCTATGGCTATAGGGCTGCTTGGTTAGGATTTTTTCGAGATTTGAATGATTGTGGACGTGGACTGTGGTGTTCATCCCTCGTACTCGTATGTGCTTAACATTAACATTTTAACATTCACATTGTTCTCATTCACATGAAATATCCTTAATCCTATAATCCTCTAATGATATTCCCTATATATTCCTGTAGCACTCGTAATTATTTATTTATTGTATACTTATACAAGACGTTTTTGTTTTTATCATCACTTCATGTTTTTACAGCCTTCCCCCTGTCTTCTCCGTCCGTCCGTATTTAACCTGTGTACACATACAAAACTGCACTTTTAACTCCTATATATCGCCACAGGTATATTCGCACTCAAAAAAACGCAGACTGTAATAACTGTTCTGGCTCCTTTTTAGTACTACTATATAGAGATATGGAGATAGAGGGGTTGTGTACATGCATTGATAATATGTTTCTTGAGTGCACACATAAAATAAACAGAGTTTAGTTATACTTATTGTTAGAATCCATATATGTACTGTCTTAACTCCGGCTATTAGCTCCACGTCCAGCTCACTCACACGTATTTCTTGTTGAGGTTGGATTTGGATTTGGAATTAAAAAGATACACTTTGTGCACGGAGGCATTTTTATTTTATTGGCATTGGCAAGGTAAAGCCTTGTTTTCTAGTTTGCTCTAACGATAAGTATACACCTGTGGAAGTATAGACAGATATATAGAAAGAAGGCGCGTGCTATGCCTATATATAATATGCTATATAGAAAAAGATATGGATATCAGTATTCATGAATTATTCTGTTTAAAAATTAATTATGTATATAAATGCTCTTGTAGAGTTATAGCCTTTTTCCCAGTGCCAGTGCCAGTGCCGGTATGTATGTACTGTGTATAGGATGCGTCGGTTTCGGTTTCGGTTGTCCGGTGTACTGATAGCCACGTAGTAGTGGCAATCGTAGTGGTAGTTATAATGTACCCAGGGCCGGACGAAGGAATTGGTTTTAGGCAGCAATTTGTTTCCATGCAAAAACCACCATTTTGATTTTATTGATGATTTTCGTTGGTAATGCAAAACGTTTTATTTACAAGTTTTAGACAAGTTTAAAATGTCCTTTTTACTTGATTCAGAAAAATTCAAAATGTTCTATTTACATGTTTTGAGAAAAGCGCAAAATTTTTTATTTCCATGTTTTTGAAATGTACAAAAAATTTGTATTTTCACATTTCAAAAAAGTGTCAATATTCTTTTTACATATTTTTGAAAATTGCAAAATGTTTCATTTCCATGTTTTTGAAATGTACAAAAAATTTATATTTGCACATTTTAAAAAAGTGTCAATATTCTTTTTACATATTTTTGAAAATTGCAAAATGTTTCATTTACATGTTTTTTGAAAATTCAAGCAGCGGGGGCTGCCTGCACTGGCCGCATTATCCGGCCCTGAATGTACCTACACTGTTGACTGTAGCGAGTGTTTAGTTTTTAGCAAAGTAATAATGGCATGGCACGTATAGATATTTATATTCGACAACAAGAAAAACTAGGCTAGTGCAATCACTGAAACGAATCAGAAAAAAAAATCCCATCGTACTTTTAATTATTAGTGGGAAATTTTATACAAAGGATATACAAACGTACTAAATACTAAAGGACTTACATGTATTTTTTTCTGTAGGCACTACACCAATATGAAGGGATGTTTGGCTCCTTCCTTGCTTGTTTTCTGACTGCTCTTATATTTTTGTTTGTTACAATTTTAACTAGTAGATAGGAGGGGAGACTACCTATATGTTATATGTGAGAGATAATGTTTATAATAATCTTCTATCTTAAGAAAGAGAGACGTGTACATGTACGTGTGGTGATGTTGGCATTATGGAAGGGCTTTATCTATAGGTAGGTTTGTCTTTTCACTTCAAGTCTTTATTATTGAAAAGGCTTATTGCTAAATATATGAGACGGCTACGTGCAGAGTAAAAGTACGGAGTCACTTACTTTGTTACCATTTAGTACGTAAGTATAGCTACACAACAAAAAGTAATTTGTATTTTGTTCGAGTTACTTATAAAAAGTTTAAAAGAGACATTTTATTGATAGGTGGTTTGGTTGAGTAGTGGTTGTTTCTGTATCGTGAATAAATATAGTAGCTAATGCCAAGAGTCAGGGTGTGATTGTCTCAGCGTCAGCGCAATTCAGCATATCTACCTGTGTGAATAAAAAAAGAGCCGCCGACAAAATGACTGTTAAATATTTTATGTCAAGTACTGATATTATAGCTACTACATTATCATCATAATTATTGTTTTTGGAGGTTTTAATTTTTTTTAATAGGCAGCTTAGTGTAGATGTGAAAAATGATAATTTTTAGTTTATATATGGCACTTGACGTTTACACAGAGGTGTGACTATATTATGATGCGGGACCTCCGTATTCCGTAATAAATGCCGTATGTGTGACAGCTATATATACTATAGCAGAGTATAGGTTTTAAATGCTATGGACAGATAAACAGATTGATGCAAAATAGGAGGCACTTTAGGAGCGACAATGTTTTGTTTTGTGAGACTTTGTGTTTGATTTTGACTTTTATATTTGGGTGACTGTGTTCTACACTGCTCACATGGTTGCTCTTGGTGAGGTTCTAATTATCATTTTATGGACTTGGACTTGAGGATACAGAACCTCATATGACCGTACCGTACAGTACGTACCTACTCATACTTGTCTTTCGAATTCGTCTTGATACTTAATAGACATTGAAGTAGGGGAGTTGTGGATTGTAACGTAAGTAGCTTCATACCTGTATAAGAATGATAATAGTGATAAATGAGAAGTTGGGCAGTTGAAATTGCACAGCACAGTGTAATGAAATAACATGACATAACCATAAAATATGATCCAAAAGGACGTAAAATCAGATGATAAGCTATGAGAGCTGTACCTGTATCTCCCTGCACCGTTTCTTTCTTTCTTTTGTTGTACGCAACAACGCAACGGTGGAAATACGAAATACAAATAAAATGTGAGGGATAAACATACAGTAATTAAATGGACGTGGATATGGGATTGAAAAATGGCGGGTGTAGTAGGAAGCTACCAAGGGGAATTCAAACTATTAAAATGTAGTGCATGTTTTTTAATTGGAATCTTTTAAATTTAGGATCTCAATGCTCCTCATCCCCACCCATTCAACTGAACTCAAGACTAGAAAATAATAAATTTGTTTGTGATGATGGATTTGAATTATTTCAAGAAGATCCTGGAACTGAGCTTAAATGTGTGGATGGGAAATGGAGGACTCCCGTGTACTTCTGTGGTAAGCATACACATCATGTTATCTCCCTTAAATTTAATTTCTAATTTGAATAATATTTATAGATTTCTATGTAGCTTTATTTTTACCGTAAACCAGATGAGTGTGTCCAAAGTCTATTCTCAGAATCATAATCAGGCTCAGACTGGGGCTCAAGTGCTAAAGTGACACACATTTTAGGAAGCCTCTCAGCTCTGAAGGTCCTATCTTGTCAACTATCAACTATGAAACCCTTTGAGTCTTTGAGTACACAAAGCACGTTCTACGTTCATATGCCATATGCTTACCATTTTCACCCATGACTATATATTATCTTTCTAATGCTAATTATATATTTCTATAATTCGTGATATATGTCTCCATGTGTCTACGTTGACAGGGAGGCTCCTCTCGTGCGGTGTTGTATGAGCCCATCTGTAGTCCTCTAACGTATCGTGGTCTTTTCATTTTCATTTTCGTTTTAGTTTTCCATTTCTATTACCTTGTCCTCGATGATATTTTTAGTTTTGTTGTGGCTTGGAATAAGCATTGTTCTGCTTTTCTGAAGGAAAAGTCTTAGCTAAATATACAATATCCCGACTTCACCAATAAACTATTCCATGACCAAAACACCAAGAAACCCAAACCAAACCAAACCTCCTTTCCTCTTCCACCCCGTTGGGGTTGTTAGCGTTCCTAACTATGTATGCAGTATTATTACTATACACAGCTAGACAGCCTTCGCTCTCGTGGTCGTTCAATTTTGTCATCTTTCCCTTTTCCTTTTCCTCTAAACCATTTACAATTTAGAAAAAAAATTGCAATCCACCACCATCAAACTACCTACGTAGTATGCATTCAATTGAATAATAATGACAACAGTTTGGTGTATTTATATTTGGCTACATTCCATTCCAGTCAACTTTCTCAGCCAATGAGGCAAGGGATTAATTACCCTGTGACAAATTTTGAAACATTTCCATTTGATATATCCCCTCCGGGATCTATTTTCATTTCACGAAAGACGGACGGAAAAAAAAAGAAAGGAAAGGAACAAACTTCCTGAGAGAGCTCCTGAAAAACCGCTGATTGGCATTGTGAGACAGTTTGATTGTCATAGACAGAGACAATTTGGGAAATGGCCAGGCAATCTAATATACGGCAACGGCAAAAAGGGAATGGTAGAATGTAGAATGGTGTATGGCGGAGGTACGATGACTTACATTTTCTTCCTTGTGTAAATTATTGAAATTCAAAAATATAATTAATTGTCCCCATACGAGATGTAAGCGGCTTTTTTTCTGCATGTGTTCCTATACACACGGAACATGAAACGTGAAAGGACACTTTTTCTTCAATTCTGTGTCGTGCCATTGGACATATTATGTACGTAGTAGTTACTGTTCAGGACTAAATTTTTTCCCCTGCTCCACAGCATATTATATGACACCCTATGCTTCTTAAATGAAGATTGTGTTACCTTCTATATTATGCGCTATGTGTAGTTGAGTCCAATTTCAATTTGCCATACCCATAATCTGTACCTACCTACCTAGCTACAAGGGACGTCCGTGTCCGTGCGGACCGAATATGAATATAACTACTACTGCTAACTGAAACAGAAATAAAAAAAGCATCTGCTACCTGAATGTAGAATTGCCTTTGGGCCGATTGGGATGCGAGAGACGCTCTTAGTTCGTATAGTTCGTAGTTCGTTTCGTGGTAATAGTAATGGTAATGGTAGTAACTGCCCCTCCGCAAGGAATATCAGTATTCTATCCATTTTTATTTTACATCTAATAAATTTCCAAAGAAATAACAAGCCATGAAAAAAATGTACCATCATGATTTCATGATTTCATGATTTTCAATCGGGATGACTTTGAGTGTCTCGCTTAATTCTGTCCTGTCCACTTGCATTCACATCTATGTACAAAAACGAGAAGGAAAAATATACTGAACAAATCTGTGAGTAAATTAACTCATAATTACTGAGAATCCTTTTAATTTCTCACACTCGCACTATAAACAAAACAAAACAAAAATCTCCAAAAGAATGGAGTGAAAGGTAAAAATGTTAAATACGTCTGCTATACTATGCACGTAGTCTACTCATATAACTCACTACTGCTATTCAAGAATTTAAGAGCCCAATAAGACTGGGAATAGATATGGAGAATACGAGAGAGAGAGAGAGACAAGGCAAGGCAATACAGGAGGAAAAAAATTCACGAGACATTGAATTACTGACACATAATAATAATAAGAGAAGAAGAAGGAAAAAAATGGGAACCTTGAATGCGGATATGATTATTAAAATATTATTATTGTATTATTTTTTTTACTTCTCTTCTGTGAGTTTAAAAGTAAGTCTCGACCAACACCAACCACCAAAACTAAGTTTAGTATAAATTTATTTTTTCTCTCTCTCTCTCATTTCGTACGTACGTGTCAAAGACAAAATAAGAATGTGGGATATACTTAACAATTATAATTACAGTAAAAAACCTTTAGACATGAAAAGTGTGAAATGCAAATGTACGAGGAGGCACATGTACGCACATGTATAATTCCGTTCCTGTTCCTATATTCCTATTCATATTCATAAGCGTAATGTAATGGCATTAGGCCCACGATTAGAACAATTAACAACACACTATAGAATACAATGCATAGGACAGGACAGGGCAGGACGGATGAAAGATACATACATTTTTGAGAGATAGATTTTTGGACAAGGAGAGCTTTAGCTTTTTAGTGTACGTGAACAAGGGATATGAGGATTAGAATTAGAATCACATTATTTTATTTAGTGTACACATAATACATTTACGATTAGGCCATTATACATGTATAATTACGTACAAACAATAATTACATAGGTATACGGTATCTGTATGAATTCATAAAAAAGTATAAAAAAAAGATTGAGTATCTCTCTGATGAATCTGGAATGCCAAAGGGAATCATAACCGTGAAATTCTATTATACAGTAAATACACGTAAGTGAGTATGTACAAATTTGTACAGCTAATATCAGTATCAGTAGGCACGCTATAGTACGTTCCATAGCTATCGCTCAGACTCGTCTCAAAATGAGTAATGAATATGCCGACAGGTGATTTGGCTTTGGACTCCTACAAAAACAGATGCCGATGCCCAGTAGAAGATATTTGTGGATTTTATGGACTTTGTGAAATGTGCCTATATGATTAGTAGGCTTTAACTATATATGCCAGGCGAGAGGAGTATAATGCAATAGCCATCAATTTCAATCCAGTCCCATATTATTCCCTCATCTGATCTCTTATTTAATCTGTAATGTAAAGTGTACTACCCTAAAGCTCATTTCAATTACAGATTACATAGTGGTAGTGGTTTAACTCATTCCTCGTTTTCCTCAAACTGTTGCATTATTACAGTATCATTACTAATTTGTACGTGGATCTGTACTGTATGCTGTGTAGCCTTTTATTTCAGTATCGTAGTACATACTTGGCTACGTTGGTATTTAGTACAATAGTAGCATTAATATTATTGCATTATATAGAATTTGGATTTGGATTTAGAATTAGTATGAGGACAGAAACTGAAAGGCTCATGAAATTTTAGCGTAACCTCTAATCAGTCTCGTATCACTATTTATGCTGTACTTACTACTCCTGCTCACTCATCATTATCATGCTCCTGCTGCATTACTATTAAATAAATATATTGCTATATGCATATAGCCTACGGATACGGCGACGGTATGGTTACTATATACTGTACTGGGGCTGTCACTAGCAACACACGGCAATGCATCACATTCCCAGATTGCATGGTTCATAAAACTTTCAAATCGAAAAGAAATTTTACATTTTTTTTTCATTCTTACTACTGCGACTGCTTCTAGTTTTCTGTTCATATAATTATTATAACACACACGTAGTCGACGTCGACGTAGGTGAGGCATAATTTACATGGGGGGACCGGTACCGGTATCAAGGATTTATAGATTTAGTTTGGTTGCACTTGGTATACTGATATTATTAGATTTTGATTCGAAATTAAAATTGAGCCTCCGTGCATTCAGTGCCTTGTGCCTGAACTCTCTTGTTAGTTGTTCTTGAGAATTGGGTCCCATTCCAGGGCCGGATACTGCGGCCAGCGCAGGCAGCTCCCGCTGCTTGAATTTTGAAAAAACATGTAAATATGGAACATTTTGGAGTTTTCAAAAACATGTACTAAGAATATTGAGACTTTTTTAAAATGTGCAAATACAAATTTTTTGGTCATTTCAAAAACATGCAAATAAAACATTTTTACCGTTTCTCAAAACATGTACATAGAGCATTTTGAACTTTTCTGAATCAAGTAAATCGAACATTTTGCACTTTTCTAAAACATGTAAATACAACATTTTTGCTTTACCAAAGAAAGCCACCAATAAAATCAAAATGGTGGTTTTTGTATATGGAAACAAATTCCTGCCTAAAAGTAATTCCTTCGTCCGGCCCTGTCCCATTCAGATCATGAGTTCTATAATATTTTTTTCTATTTATTTCACAATAATATGAGTTAATTCACGGCAAAATTATTATGGTCTCTCTCTCGAGCTCATCGCAATATTGTCTGTCAGCAGCACGATCACAATAATAATTAGAATAACTATATTATATTGACTGAAGGGAAGAAAAATACGTAGAGGGACATTGGCACATTGGGACAGCCACAGGATAGAAAGACAAGATTCGAGTGGCGTAGTCGTAGTCGTAGTAGTACTTGAACATTAGATTAAATCAAATAAGCGACTCAAAGAAGAACCAAAAAACTATCTACATACATACCTACCTACCTGCATTATAATTATCCATGCATAGATAAAGATATAAAAGTAAAGAAAAAAAATGCAAACTCAAAAGTAAACGTCAATTTGACCAATTTGACATCACTAGTCAGTCATGTAGCAAAGCTGAAGCTGAACATCGCATCGTTCCGTTCGTCCAATGGAATTTCCATGGAATTCTTTCCCACTAAAAAAAATACAAGTACAAGTGAGAGTTTACACGTTTCAAATTTGACATTCAATATTCACACTCTTGTCGGTGTCAGTATTTAAATGTGTGTGCTGTAGAGACGGAGAGAGAGAGAGACGCACAGATTGCATCGCCCAAGTTTTGACCTGCAAAATATTCAAAAGGACAGTAGAGGAGTGCAGTGCATTTACATTAATACATGTAGGTGCATACAGAGCAGCGCTACATTTTCCATGTTCAATTATCATAATGAAGGAAGGTAGGCAGACCTTCTGCCAATACTTTTACATATGTCAGGAGTAAAACTTAACTAGAATTCATATAGCTGATAATCTTCCTGTTTTGATGTTTGTACAAAAAAAACATTTGAGACATAAATGTAGAATGAAATCTGAATGGTTATCCTTCGTTGATCTCATCATTATATAATTTCGTAATCAAACAAAAAATAATTCGTTAATTCGTTATTTAGCCTTATAAGAAAATAAAAATCTGACTGTCCTGTCTCTATCTAACTAACAAGTATTTCTCCGCTTTATTTGCGAGTCGTCGTCGCGTTCGAAAGATTGGACACGATTGCATTGCCCGAGTCCACGACAAGACCCAAAAGATAATAAAATACGTCTTGATGGCAATTACAGAGAGCAGAGTAGTAGATATCTGGTTCTGGTTCTACATTGCTCGTTGGTTAGATGCTACAATTAAATTAGAGGTGAACATGTGTGATCCATATCCTATCGTAGTCGTAATCTTTGAACTCGTTACTCACTAGTCAGGTGTACACACAGACGCTGTGTATGTGATGCCCCGCAAAAGTAATAGTCATTGTAATAGTAATAAAGCTGGTTGTATAGGAAGGTGGTCTGGTTCTGGTTCTGGTTCTTTCGATACTCGTGGCTTTGTTGTGTTGTGGTGAGGGTGAAGCAAGACTTTGGGTTACCTATATGTAAATTATTGGAAGTCTCATAATTCCTAATATATTATCATTCGCCGTAAAAAGAGCGTGAGGGCACTGGGAGAGGAGAGCGTGAACGGTCAGAGTAGTAGGGATAACCTCATTCATAATCAATAGGGAAAAATATATGCAGCCAACAAAACTCACTCGCGAATAAATAAGAGTAGAAGAGACAAGTTCCAATATATTATGTAGGAAGGTGGATGTAGACTCCACATAGAGAGCAGCATAATAATAGTAATCCAATGCTAATCATATGCATAGGCTACCATACAGTACAGTAATAGGGGATGTAGGCGAGTGGTGTGGAACTGTGGAGAGTAGGTACTTATGTGGCTGTCTGTGTGTGTGATGTGAGCTAGTTGTGGTTGGGAGCAGTTGGAGTTGTTGGAAGAAAATGAAAAAAAGAAAAAAAGTAAAAAGTAAAATAGGTGTATTAGAATAAAATTTAGGTCATAAGGTTTTCACTTGTACAAATATACAAACATATTAAAGACACTGTAAAAATTGATGTTTTTCCACACACTAAACTATATAAGCAAATACTGATATAGGAAAGGGAAGGAGCGTAGCTATGTAGCCCACATGCCCCCAACTATCTGTATTTAACAAGACGACGACGGAGTAGTGTATATTCAAAGCAAGAAGTCACAATGTGCACATCTATATCCATAAATTGTGGAGGTAAAAAAAAATAGCAGGAGAATAGTAAAAAGATAATATATAATGACGCTCATAAACTATGCTATCCGTTCCCTATCGCACTCTCATTCGCACTCTCCTCTCCTCCTCCTCCTCCCGCGTCAATCTCTCCACTGTGAAACTTTGAGAAGTCTCACTCTTTCTTTCTTCTACATTTCTACATAATAATAATAATATTATTATTATTATGTTCTACGGCGTCCGCATCCATGGAGAGGAGAGCAATAGCATCAGCCAAGAACAGAGGCAGAGATCCGAGTCACTTTTCCATTCAAAATTCAAACCTACCCCTTGGGCTCTGTTCTTGTTTAGTCAACAACAATTCCTCCACAATTCCAATTCCCTCATCAATTCCATTTCATGTAGTCAGCTCCGTGTGTGCCCTGATCACTCTCAACTGTCTACACACTCCACACTCCAACTCCAACTCCAACAATGGCAGGCCTTTTACAATAAATTCAAAACTTTAACTATGCATAGCCCTTGCGCTATATTAGAGTCCTTGTCAGACAGAGACAGGAGGCAGTCCAACAGACAAAAGTATGGAGAATTCCACTATATGCTTTAGCTAGCGGGCTCCCAAAAGTCATCGTCTTCGTCAACGTCAACTTCCAAAATCAAAAGCAGAAACAGAATCAACGTCAAGAGTCATGTCATTTCCCTATATGCCCTATTTAGTCGTAGACGGAGGTGTATCACACTCCGTGTCGAGTGTCGACGTCCACATCGTCGAGTCAAAGTGCAGACGACGTAAACTCCAATATGTACAGCAGCAAGGCAAAAGTTTGTGAGGTAACGAAGAGGAAAAAAAAGTTTATTAGAGTTGGACGCTTCGTAATGGAGTCTCCTGATCTTCGTCAAGGAGCGAAGGAAAGGCAAAGTGAGCTGAGCTTCTCTCCTCAAGTTGCAAATGCTTAGTCATAGTCATTCGGCCGGCCAAGAAAAATGGCAAGGAAACAGGAGTGCAGACTGCAGACTGCAGCAGCGTAAAAGTAAAAAAGACTGAAACTGAAGGAGAACCAGAATTCAGAGTGGCCGCCACGCTGTATTTTTTGTTACCTTTGTCTCTCTCTCTCTCTCTCTGCCTTTCCTTTGACTTCATTCCTCTGACTGATGAGACAAACTGTGTATTTAAGATTTTTTAACTGCAGCAGCTTTAAACTTTAAAGAGCTCTGAGAATGTACCTAGGTAAGTATGGTATGGTGGATGGTGGTAGGGAATTGAGAAATGCAAAGATATGTCAGACAAAATAATGGACTTATTAAGATAAGGAAAAGCTTGTTAGGACGTTAGTTATTTTTTAAATGATTTTCAGTTGACTTGAAGTTTGTGTAATAATAATTAAGTACAGAGTCATGATGCCGTCGTCGTCGTCGTCCGTACATTTCTGTTCATTTACTTATTTACTTTATGTATGCATACAAACGTCAACTTGAAGCGTGTGTATATATAGGGGCCTCCTGCCTCCTACCTTCAATATACACGGATTATATTATGTACCGGCACAGAGAGACAGGTCTCGTATTGTCCTCTGTCCCTCGGCCTCTCCGTCTCTGTAATAAGTAATAAGCTAATGTCATAATTATCAAAAAGAATAATAAAAAAGAATCTCAAAGGCAGCAGGAGCAGCAGCAGCAGAAAAGGGACCATAGGCCTCCTGGCCATGTTTACACTCGTCCATTAAATATTTCTCTATACTGTATGCATGCATTTTGAGTTCCTGTATAATATTCTGATAGCGTAGTACCTACCTCCACTCGGCTGTGATTGTGATTGTGATTGTAATAATAATTGTAATTGTCCGAGAGTGCAAGCATAGGGAGTTGATTATTACCGTCTCTCCATTCTCTTCGCATCTCTCCTCCATTCACTTCCATGGCTTCACCTCTTTATCCTAAGAATAATAATGACAAAAGCTCCTGGCTAATTAAGTGTAATAATAGCAATAATAATATTTGCAATATTATGAGAGGCCGACTGGTGCTGGCACTGTCGCTGGGACTGAGACTGGCAAGAGGGGGGAGTGGTGAATAGGAAACACATGCTCACTATACGTACCTACATACTTTTGTTATGCATGGAGCTTTTGGTTTAAATTTTTTTGAGCAATAATATAAAAGTCAATTGACCAGGCGGAAGTATGAGCACCAGCGCCAGGAGTTCAGCACGCTCCTCGTCCATTCAATTTTATACATTTTTAAAGTACAAGTCTCTCAAAGAATTTAGCGTAGGATTTAGCCTCACGTCATCTCTGTAGATTGTGGACCTGTGGGCTCCCTCCCTTCAGAGAGTTGTTGTTGTTGTTGTCGTTGTTGTTAGGAAATGAGAATGAAAGCGGAGACGAGGACGAGGAACGAGGAACGACGAACGAGGAGCGTCTTCCATCTTTCATATATGATATGATATTATATTATGATGATGCTTGTGATTTTCAAATTTGGAATTTTAATCTTGTGAAAGGAAAAGTGAGTACTGAGTACTGTGCTCTGAGTGTTGGAGATTGGAGAAGGGGATGCGCGGAGCCTCATCGAATCTTCTTCAAATCTCCATTTTATTCTTCATATCGTAACTTGATTACATTTCATTATACATACAGTCAACTCGTGATTCTTTTCTTTAATTCATTTAATGACCAAGGATGCAATGGTTCTCAGTTTCTGAGGATGATGGTCTTGGTGGTGGTGTTATGACACGGTCTGCTCTCGTCTGACTCTGGCTCTGGCAGTGTGGTTATGGCTTGGTAGTGGTGGTGGTGTTGCTTGCAGCAAGTCCAAGTCGAAGTTGATGTTTCCTTATAATTATTCAAATTCAAACTTTAAGTATTCTATAACTACATCTATAATATTCAATAATTCCTCGATATATCACTACACACAACTATGGCGATGACATCTTTGTGCGGGATATCTGTATATAAGATGACATACATTATAGGAATATTATACGGTATAGGTATAGGCTCTGTTATTATTTTTTACGATGCATAGGGACTGCATACAGATTCTCTATAATACAGAATGAAATCCTCAAATCAGGTCCTATTGTGCAACTATTAGCTTTTGAGACTCTTTGCTTTGACGGAAATCAAACCTATAATTTTTGAACTATTCATGATGTCAAATTATTTTTAATACATACGTGACAGATGAATCTCTTCAGTCCTTTTCTCTAGACTCCGTGGTTCCTTCTTATAAGATTGTTCAGATTTTTCTTTTTAGCATAATATATGCATGGCAGCATATCATACCACAAACACAAACAGAGACGCAGGCAAGACCATACAAAGATATTCTAATTGTACTGCTCGACAGCTCGGAGTCAAAGTCCTCGTCGCGTAGTCTTTAATAGACTTGTAGTTTGTGACTTTTTGTTAGAATTCATGACTAATGACTTGTACATTTTAATGAGAAGGATGAAGGATGCTGATTTGTTTGATTTATTGGCAATTTGTACATTCATTTTGTGGTTCTGTTCCTCTACGTGCTTAATGTTTGTATGATTATAAGTTGATGAAGACATTTTTAAGGGGAAAGAGATTAAAATTATAAGATTTGTGAGTTTTTTTTAAAGAGCTTGCTTAAGAGAGAATTGATTGTTCAAATTATAGTTGAGTGAATTTAATTTTGAGGAGAGACTTTTGAGGCGAAGCTAATGAAATAAATATCTAAATCATACATAGATAAATAAAATAATAGGAGAATGATAGAGAGAGAAATTTGACACAGGGGATACCGCAGAATCTCCATATAGAGTCGAAGCCAGAACGACAAGAACGAGACCAGAGACCGCACTATATTTATTGCTCCACTCTAACCGTAACCGTAAGTTATTTCCCGTATTTTGGTGAATACCGCAAATAAATGAAATAAATGAGGATACTTAATAGTTGAATTGAGCTAGTGTAAATAATGGGGGGAATATAATGGTAAACACAATTTGAGGCTTTTTGAGTTCTTGAGTGTGGATCGAGTTGAATGGGACTTGGTAGAGAGTAAAAGGCAGAGGTAGAGAGAGAGAGAGATTAAAATTTCCTCATAGAGAAGGTGTGCAGAGTCTTTGGGAAGCATGAAAATCAACAACCCTTCAAATTATTCTGAATTACATTAAATCTACAATGCAGGACCAATTTAGAAATACAATTTCATTTTCATACAACAGCTCCTACTATATATGTAGAGAAGCGAGCTATAGGCAACCGTCGTGGACCGTACCAAATGATGATGATGGTTTTCAAATGTGTATATAATTATGCTGCTAGACACATATATAGACATATATGTAGTAGTAGTGCAGAAAAAGGGATTTAGTAGTGCGGATTCTGTTCTGTTACTCTTCTACTATTTACAATTACTATGTGCAGAAGGGTAGTGATTAACTTGTCTGCCGAGTCGCATTCGCGTAGAGAGACTTGGTAGTTTTGTGTAGTTAAATACAGGAGGCAGAGGCTAGCTCGGAGCTCTATTTTCTGTTGACTTTAATTCCCTAGTCAACAATTTAACTTTTTTTCCCTCCATCACCAGCAACCAAACCACCGCACTGAGGACACTTTTCTTTTTTTTTCTCTCTCTCCTCCGTTTGCCTTTTGTTGTCCTTCTTATCTCGTCTCTGATGCGAATGTGATGCAGATATGATCGTTTTTATTTTGGACGGATGCGGTCCCATCCAACACATCCAACAGAAAATCCAACTCCAACAACAACCGTCGAATCAAACAAAACAAAATGCTTTATTGTTATTCACTATATTGAGTTGTTTTGTGTGTGTGTGTCTACTATTTTGCTATTCCTGTTGTTGTTATTGTTAGGAATTGTATGGGATTTTTTTTGGGGGGATCTCTCGTAGTCGTATCGTAGTTGAACTGAACTGTCACTGATCTCCATCTCTCATCATCATCTCCTCCATTCCACAACAATCATGTTCATACCTCATGCCTCATGCCCCACTCACGACCATTAGCCATTATCAACCATCCCCACGAGTGTCTGTATAATTTTCATTTTTTGATATATTTTATATATTTATCTAATTTTATCTACAATATAATAATTGCACACACACAATTAAAATGACAAAACTTTAATTTCAAAGATTTAAGTCGCATTCCTGGGGGTGATTTTGCAATACTATAATGCAATGCAATATAGAAACATAAAAATCAAAGTTAGAATTATTAGCCATGAAAAATAAAGAATGAAATAAAATCGGTAATTAATTTAATTCCAACTGATGATGATGATGCTATAGCGAGTTGACGAGGGGTCCGGGACCGGTGAAGTAATTGCGTTAATAGTTGAGCCGTTGCGTTGAGAGAGACGAGACTTTTGGAACAAAAATTAGGAGTAATTTTATGTACTGAACTGTGTCGTGATGGTGATATAATGGACTAATAACAGAGCATAGAGATATAAAAACAATGGCAATGGCAATTAAGCTGGGCGCAGTACAATGTATTGATTTCTTCTTTTTTTCCTATGATGATGGTGATGGTGATGGTCACCAGGACCAGAACGAGAACCAGAACGAGACCATAGTAGATCACAACCACGACCAAGACCATCAAGACCACAGCAGAGACCATAAGCTAGTAGCATATCAGATGAGACCTGCTATACGTTCGCAGTATAGCATATTATAATGCGGGGATCATTATTAGAAAATGAGAGTAGAAAATAAAGTGAAATGACAAGAAAATAAAAGGCATACCTACGTATAAATTCAATTGAATTGTAATAGCTACTATAGGCATAGGCTGTAATTATTTATGGGAGTGGTATGTACCTATACTTGTAAAACAGAAATGTGACATTCCCATTCCAAATATAAAAGCCCAAAAAACATCCCATTGGGATCCTATATGATATAGAAAAAAAGTAGAAATTATTCAAACTTGTCGATTTTTAGCTCAATTATGGCTTCCATCACACGTATGTCTACCTGGTTACCTGGTCTGCACGCTTTTATCAGTACCTACTATACCCCTCATTACACTTAATAATTATCGTGGTTAGCACTTAAATACATCGCATCGACTTAACTTGTTTAGTAAGCTCTGGGAGCGAGGCATCATCATGACATATTATTTTACGTACGTACCTACCTATTCATTACTGCTCGAATACTACAACTTAAAACCTAACGCTAACAGTCTTACAACAACAACAGAAAAACGACATAGTAAAAATACATGTGTACACAGGAATAAGCAAAGAACCGTTACCGTACACAGAGAGATAACTACTGTAATTTTGGCCATTTTAAGTATAATCATAAAATATTATTATTATTAGTAGTACATAATATATCCGCAATTCATTCAGCAACTCACAATTAACAATTATTGTCGAGTCTACACATTTGTACACATACTACTACTACAATACAAATTTAGCTATATATCTGTACACATATCAGTACGCGTACATTATGTAGGTAAAGGTGTACCTCTGATTCTGATTAGAATACAACTGGCCAATTTTTATTATAGAAAATTATAGTATTTTGGTTTTGTAAATTTACCAAAACTTTATTCTCGATCTCTGTGTTTTTCTATATATTTCTTTGGATTTCGTAGTGGCGTAGTGGCAGATAGTAGAAGAGGTTTCGGAATTAGATTTAATGTTAATTTATAGGAGCACAACAATTTATTACGATTGGCAAGAAGTGCATTACTTAAGTATGTGAGTAGTACGAGACCGAAACTAACCAAAAAAAAGGGTCTGACCAATACCAAAACCATGCGTTAACTATGTTGCACAAAAAATTAACGAAAGGAATCATGTACGTGCCCTAACGTGCTTAACCTAACAAAAAATATTAATGAATTTCTTTTTCCTATGAAAATCTGCACAGCTCTCTTAATCTTCTGATTACGGAACAGATATCAGTAAAATATTTGTAATTTACACGACCACTACGTATACTGCTATGCCTTAATGTTTTGTTGACTGTGCTGTCTCCGTACATTCAAAAGTATTATTATGATTAAATTATCAGTATATTATGACTATTATTCTTTCGCATTATACTGTGTATGTCGGAACATTCTTCGCTCATAAATATTCTTATACAATAATAATATTCAATGCAAAAATTGTAAATAGGAACTGCCTGTACTACAGTTGGTTTTGGTTTTGGAGGTAAAATAATTTAGAGTTTTTGAGAAATATTTATCACGACAAGGAATTAGTTAGCAGCGGTTGATAATAGTATCAAAATACACATCAACACAGTTACAGCTTAGGAGAGCACAGTAATACCTTTTATTGCATTTTTTTGCACACCTTGTCAGAAATTAGGAGTATAAATATACGTTTTCTTACCATTAATTGAAAGGTTCGTGTTGACATGCCCATGAACCGAGTCAGACGAGACCAGACCACCAAGTCCATAATACTATGTCTCAAACCATGTATAGGTAAATAGGAAAATACATATGTACTTAAGTACATTCGTCTTGCACACACAGCTGGATTGTAATGCTAAAATAATAAATAAGTGCATTTAGCTATGGCCATTTGAATCAAATACTGAAATAAAATAGCACCTTACAATGAAGTTGGGAAACCACGTATTTCATTGACATTGGAATTTATAGAATATTGCAAAAGGAATTTATTTAAGTGACGGTGACGGCGGATGACGGAAGGGGTGTCAATGTAAACGTTATGTTATGGTGTGTATGATTATGATTTCATGATTATGATACCATGTGATACACTTTGACATGTTGCAATTCAATCTTGAGATCTTGACACGTCCATTATTAACTGCTATTATGTGCGGTGTATATACACAAATTCTTTGCTCAGGCTGAGTCTCAATCTAAACTTCCAAACTTGCAAATCAAATGCATTAACTTTCTGTCTCTCTCCATATGAATAAATCAGCTGTTTTTTTTCTTGCAATATACCTTTATACTCTGTATAATGTATAAATCATGTAAAACTGTAAAACGTGTGAGTGAGTAGAAGAACCTCCGCAAGCCTCCAACTCAATTCAATCTGTCTCCTGTGTGTATGTAGTCTGGACGGTTAATGGGGACGGGGATGGTAATGGTATTGGTGAAGGGGCTTGTTCTTTTTTTTATGTTTATGGTAGCAGCAGACGAGAGTAAAAGGTTCTATGTCTTGTTGTGTGAGGAGTCTCCTCAGGGTTGTCACCCATACATGGACAGAGCACCGAGGACCACAATAAAGTCAGAAACTTTATTGACGAGATGAAGCTAATAGATTAGCATGGTATGGCAAAAAAGAATTACTACTATACATATACTCTGTAATTCATTATATAAAACCGTGGATAGAATTGATCACACACGTTTAGTCAATGAATCACATCTCATGTTAGGGCAATAACAGCTCATAACAGGAATTGTAATATGTAGAGAGAGAGAGAGAGAGAAAAATTGGGAATACATGTAGTAGAGCAATGTCCTACCTGCCTACGTACGTACCTAGTTGGTTGAATTTAAATTCAAATTGAAATGGAAATTAAAATTGAAGGACTCTATATTTTCAACCAGGCAGTTTAAATTTGAGCAATGTTACACATAATGACATGTCCCTTGATCTGATATTTTACTTTAAATTGGAGTATCCGTATAAGACTACGTGTTATTACTTACACTTTCAGCAAGATCGTTTATGAATTTCGTACATATCGTCTGTGAATAACCAAAATGATCCATATCCAATTTAAGCTAGAATCAAAATGAGCTATGTCATAAATACAAAATGAGAAACATGCGTAAAATGTTAATTAGGGATTTTTTAAAAACGTAAAATGTCCTATTTACATGTTTTTGAAAAAGTGCAAAAATTTCTAATTCCATGTTTTTGAAAAGGTGCAAAATGTTCTATTTACATGTTTTTCAAAAGTGTAAAATGTTCTACTTACATGTTTTTGAAAAGGTGCAAAATGTTCTATTTACATGTTTTTGAAAAGCGTAAAATGTTCTATTTAAATCTTTTCAAGACATGTTTCAATATTTTTGTAGATAGTGGATATTGTTTTTAGCTACAAATAGATATGGGTCATTTTGGTTCTTCACAGACGATATGTGCATTTTATTTGGGTGGAAATAAATTGAAATGGAAACCAGTCCAGTTACATACGAAATGCCAAGGAAAACTCGTTTTCTATTCTTTTGAATTTGTTTTCGGTAGAAGTTATGTAGGTACCTTTGATAAATTATGATTTTGTTCCCAAATTTAGTGTATTTGTCTTTCGTATTTCATACTTTCGTCACGTGTATTAATAGATTCCCCTATTACCTAATACAATGCATGAGGAGGTAAATAAACTAAAAATAGAAGACAGAAAAAAATAAACAAATCTCGGCTGCTGTGTGACTGTGTGTGGAACTCGCGTCCATTTTAGGAAATAATTTTGTTCACGTTTCGTGGAAATGAAAAATTGAGGTACCTGCCTATATAATCAACCTACCTACCTACATAGGTAAAATGTTTGGCGCTTTGAGTTTGGTGATAAACCTGATTTTACATAGGTATATATTTGTAATCATTTAAACTTTTTTTCGCCAAATCGTGACCCACCCTTACACTATACTATACTATACAGTACGCGACTTACAAACTTACAAACTACGATACATTTAAAATATAATGAGTTGTCTACTAATTGAATTTTATGGAGTACATCAAGGTCAGTCAGCCGTTGCTCCAGAGATGTTTCCGACGTCCGACCAAAAGTATTTAGTAATCTACTACAGATTCGTGTATATCTGTAATGACTCGGCTCTCTGCTACAACGTACTATGGACTATGGGTAGACAGGTGGATGCGGACAATAAATCAAATCACATTTTTAAGAAGGGCATGGCAGATTATAACAGAGAATTAAAATATTTATATTATGCACATAGTAAAATTCATACTACTGACTAGTGACTAGTGAGATTATGTATTCTTTCGTGCCATCCATGTAAGTACGTTTTACTATAGGACGTTCAGTATAGGAAGACATTTGCTTGAGAATCTAGTTTGACTCCGTAGGGGCGACCACTCTACAATAATTTAATTGTTGTTAAGTAGTTCTAACTCTGATTATGATTCTATGATGGGCTCCCATGTAATCACAATACTAATAAAAAAAAGTGTAACTTGTAAAAATATATCTATACGAAATAAATTAAATATTGTGACAGTTCCTGAAATGCACTGCACGTGAGACGTGTGATGCAAATGTAATTAAAAGAAAAATGGGAAGCATTGCACACAATGTACAAGATTATAAAAGGTACTCAGTTAAAGTTGAATTTGTGTAAACTCCACTGCCTTCTCTCTCTCTCTCTCTCTCTCTCTCTCTCTCTCTCCTTCTGCCAATCTATAGAGGGCAAGCTAAACTACTCTTAAAGCTCAGTAACCAGAGCATGGAAAACTTGAAATAAAATAACGTGTTTGTGGAGTATATCAGTAGGTACTGGTACTAGGTACGTTGTCGACGTCGAAGAGGGTGAAATGATTGTGATTACGATACAATAATATGTATTAAACATTAAGCAAAAATAAAAATAAAAGGAAAAAAAAATCATAATAATAAGAATTAATTTAAATGCTATAAGGATTTCAACAACTTTACAATATGAAAAAAACGAGCAAAGAGGTTTTTGCTTTTTGCTTTGAGAGTCTTTGAGATAAAGGGAAGCATTTAGAATAAACATTTAAGTAATAATATGAATTAAAAGACTATGAAAGAGTCCCCCAAAGGAATGAGGTAGCAATGGAGTCAAGACGTCAAGAGTTTAGTTGATTTAATTGAAATTGAAATTGTGTGAGGGTAATTGTAAAAATGCAGTCGTCCTACCTTATACTCTATACTATGTATATTTGCTCACTGTCCTTGTCTGTCGCTCTGGGAGTTTGAGCCAATTACTTCCCTCAGCTTCCCAAGCGTCCACACATCATAATTCGAGCATTAGTGGTCTCACGGTGAGCAAGACAATGCCTCACCATCACCTTTTTCTTCATTTTCCCTTGATCTGTGAATTTTTATTTTTATTCCTATATACTTATAATATATAGACAAAAATTATCCCTTTAATCGTTAATCCTTCAGAGTTTGCTCATTTTACTAGTTTTTACCATTTACCATTTGCCATTTAGCATAATAGTCAGTCGGCTGCCCTCTGCTACAACATGCCCCGTCAGAGTACAAAAGATAAAATATATACCTATTAAAAAAATTTGTATATACATATTTCCCCATGAGAATTAGAATTCTTTAGCTAATTGCGATAGACAGGTTGTACAAAGTCAGAAAACAATTATGTGCTGTCGGTGCTGCGGTGTATTATAATATGTAGTTGAGATTCTGATTCTCTGATTCGACTGATTCTGATTCTACTGATGCTGATAGTACAGCAGTAGTAGTAATAATAGTAGCAAGGCAAGAGAATGGTATTGCAATATACTGCAATTTTTTTTTTAAATTGTACACACGCTGCACAATGCACCACAGGAATATCTCTACATAATATGTAGCTCAATGCTCTCCATATAAAGGTGTACAGATAAATCCATGTATAAAGTAAACACAAACGAGGGTAGGAAAGTAAACTTTGACGCAAGCGACTTATTCTCACACAAATTGATAAAAATACAAATAGATACACACTGTACCGTAATTCGTAATCGCCTGGGTTCGTTAATGAGTTTTGAATTCTTGAGCCCTCTAAAGTCCCTTGCTTTCTGAGCCTGATATGAGACGAGAGATAATTGAATGTTAATGTTGATTAAATTATATAGGTGCGTTATTTTTTTCTTCAGTTTAATTATTTGTGTGCTAAAAACAATTTTGCTTTTCATTTCTCTCGACATATAGCTGCCAACACAGCCATCCATAAGCCAACAAATCAGTCGACGACCAAAACGGTGAACCATTCCAATAATGGGAATGATGGTCAGGTGGATACCTGCACCCAAACTAGTAAAGAAGTGAGTCCCTGGTGGCGCGTGGACCTCTTGAATTTTTATAATGTCCGAATTTTACGGATCATTATGGGAGCTTGTAAGTCTGTTTTTTGAGTGACTTTAACTATTTATATTTCCTTATGCTTTTGCTTTTTTTGAGGGGAAAAAGTTAAAAAAAATGTTGTTAAAACGGAAAGATATTCTTGATGGAAATGTACAAAAAAAATAAGAACTTGAATGTAGGTATGTACTGTATGATTTATTTTTTTGATGTTTTGTTTTTTCAGCTGACTCTGCAAACAATGACTTAGAAATCCGCGTAGGTAATAGTTCAACACCAAATAGAAATCCTCTATGTGCGTGGGAGCCAAGTGGTGAGTTGAGTTTAAAGTTACAATAACCTGTCATTGGGATTACGAAGCGGATTTTCATTCTATTGTCCATTATCACTCCAATGATGTCTGCAACCTGCATTTTGTTTTCTTGTGTGTGTGTGTGTGTATAATGTATTTGGATAGTTTGTATTTCTGTCTTCTGTATATTGACTTGAGCTGTGTAATACATACCGGCATGCACACACAGGTTCTATACAAATGTATGTTATGGGGCACTCGCTCTCGGTGATAAATTATGTGTATTATTGTGTGCTCGTAAGTAAGTAAGTAAGGAGCGTGATCGTGATGCGCTAATTTTATTTTAAACTATAATTTGATTCCCATGCAGGAAACGCAACAAAAGTTAAGTTATTGAAGTGTGCTCGTCCACTAGTAGGCCGGTATGTTTCCATTCAGTCAACTGGTGAAGGATCTTTGTCTTTGTGTGAAGTGGAAATCTTTAGTGTAGAAGGTAAGTGACAGTTTTCTTTAAAATTTGTTTTTTTTTATTCAAGACTCCTCTATAGCCTGTACTTAGTTATATTTTGTTCCTTTTCTATTCTTGCCTCATTGCTTTTTCCATGGCATGTCGTAGCATTCTCTATTTTTTCTCATGGTTTATATTAAGCTTGGACTTGACTATATTTGATATGTTCTCTATAGCCAGTCGTCCATTGACGTTGACAAAAGATTCTGTACCCATATGAATTTTTAATATGATGATAATTTAAATTAATTTTGTATATATACTTTACGGTTTACAGAGCTTCCAAGAACGAGATGTGAGCCGGAGGCAAAGGCAGGCCAAATCATCTCATTCAACGGAACTTGTTTCGAGTTTGCTGTACAGTCTGGTCAGGTAGGTAATAATTAATGCAAAAGGGCGGAACACGCTATAGACTATAGAGACAGAGAGAGAGAAATAGGAGGAAAAAACTTCATTAATTTTTCCTCTTGATTTTACACGATACTTTGTATGTATTTTGTATACTTGTTTGAATGTATACGCGAAGTCCATGTTGGTCTTGGTATCAAGATTTATGATTATGATATATATATATGTACCTATAGTCAAATTCTTTCTTATATGTATGATTTTTTTTGTCTTCCCTTTTTATTTTCCACACAAACGCGCTCCAAATTTGTACAGACATTCGAAGGCTCCCGTTCTCAATGTATTTCCCGTGGTGGAGATTTACCGTCCGAGAATGCTCTATCTCATCCTACGCTTAATCTCATCACGTCAACACTCGACAAATTAAAGGATAAATTGAAGAGACCTCTCGTCTGGATTGGAGTGGAGCGTGACCCCGGCTTCACCTCAAGAACATGGAGATGGGTGTCGGATGGTCAAGTGATCAAGAAACCGAATTGGGGTAAAGATCAGCCTAATAATTACAATGGAGAGCAGAATTGTGCTGTTCTGGATGGTGGTCGTGACTGGGCTTGGAATGATGTGGGCTGTGGGCTGGACTACTTCCATTGGATATGTGTCTTTCGTGAGTTTCGTAGCCTTTTAAAATAATTTGAGCCCAAACAAACATCATATAATTTCATAATAAATATTCCCTGTACAGTTTTATATGCAGCTCTGCAAAAAAATAAAAATACAAAAAAAATAATAAAGAAGGTCTTTCCAAATTTTCTACGTGAATATTAGGTCATAATGACAAATAAAATTGTGTGTGTAGCTCCAACAAAATGTGGAAGTCCTGATAAACCTTCGGGAGTTGATTTAGATGAGATGTCACCCAGTGATTTCAAAGTTGGATCCACCATTATCTACAAATGCCCACCAGGTATGAGTCCCTCATAAATCATTTCAATTTTTAATTCAAATCTGCATATTTTATTACAGCGTTGACTGTAATAGGAGTTGGGATGCGATTAGCGGAGCTCTTATCTCAAGTGCAATAGCTTCTGTATGGGTTTTAATAATAATGTTGTTCCTTGTGTGTTGGATGGATGCATAGGACATTTAATGAAAGGTCAACCATCTCGAACTTGTGGGAAGGATGGATTTTGGTCAGGTACTCCACCCTCTTGTACGTACGTCGACTGTGGATCTTATGAAGTCCAACTACCTCACGGTGAAATCATAAGTCCGAACCGAACAGATTTTGGAGCTACCTTCTCTTTCTCATGTCATCCCAATTATACGCTCTCTGGATCCAAACAAGCTGTGTGTGAAGCGTCGGGCTGGGTGGGAACAAAACCTTCCTGCCTCTACTCCATATGCCCCCCACCCACGCCCATCATTAATGGTATACATCCCTTCTTATCCATACACATATACATGCCCTCACTACCTACCACCTATTTACATTATTTCATCTTTGCATTTCGTGAAGGGTGCGGCGAGGCTTAGGCATTTCCGTCACTTGATCGATTAAAACTTTGAGATTATTATCATTTGACAAAGGTTACAGTAGTTATATAGCTATGATCGACAATTAAATAAATAATGACAGGTGACAAGTAGCGCGTTCTATTAGGATTATGAAGGAGCTTCTTTTTCAATCCTTTCATTATTAGAATCTGTACAATAATTACAATTACCTCGTTTTTTTGTATCTGGGTTAAAGAAAGTTATAGCACCACTTCGCGTCATAGGAGTTAATTAGAAAAAAGTCGTGCTTGTTCATTACAAGATTAATTACTTGATACAGTAGAAAGTATGGATAAATTATTGAGAGTAGGCGCATACTCATATAATTACAGTTTGTGGACAAATATAATCGAAGAAATCAAATTTCAAAGAGATTTTTTGAGGTTTTAGAAATACTTTCTGTAATAGCGAATGTATGTATAGTGTACAAATCAGCTTTACAATAGAAATTGATGTGGAGCTTAGAACACACGTAGCAGCCACTTACAATATTAACTTGGCTGCGGCTGACTTCAATTTCAATAATCAGATAATTTTGGGGAAAATTGATTGATATACGTATTATACGTCTTGCTCAAAATAAAATCATGTCCATGCCATAGAATCTCAGGGATTCGAACAAACAGTGCCAATGAAAGAGTGATGGTTAAAGAATAGCTAAAAGCTTATTGTGTTTTGTGATATTTAAAAAGAAGTAACAAGTCAGTACTAATTAATGAAATAAAATCCAAGTTTTACACAGGCTATTATGTAATATCGTCTGTGAAGAACCAAAATGATCCATATCCAATTTAAGCTAGAATCAAAATGAGGTATGTCATAAAAACAAAATGAGAAAAATGCGTAAAATATTAATTATGAATTTTTGAAAAGCTTAAAATGTTCTATTTTCATGTTTTTCAACAATGTAAAATGCCCTATTTACATGTTTTTGAAAAGGTTCAAAATGTTCTAATTCCATGTTTTTGAAAAGATGCAAAAATTTCTGATTCCATGTTTTTTAAAAGGTGCACAATGCTGTATTTACATATTTTTGGAAAGTGCAAAATGTTGTATTTAAATGCTCTCAAGACGTATTTGAATATTTTTGTAGATAGTTGATATTATTTTTAGCTAATATTGGATATGGGTCATTTTGGTTCTTCACAGACGATATACCTTTAAGGTAAATTTTAAATGCCGGTCTGTCCGTCATTCGGAAGATAGAGACATTTTCCATTGGCTCCGCTGTTGGCGGCTCCCTTTTTACCTTTAAATCCTATTACACTAAAATGCTACTTATGAGTAGCTTCCTCATTTAGATGATTATGCGAGGAGAAACAATGAAATTAAATGCTCACTTGATTTCTTTGTGTGGTGAATCTTTACAGGAACGTTTATCACGACAGGGACATCGATAGGCTCGAAATTAATTTACAATTGCAATGCGGATCACATCCTGATTGGGAATTCTGAGAAGATTTGTTTATTGGGAGGGAAATGGGGAGATAGTCCTCCTCCAGCTTGTAAATACGTTGAGTGTGGACCTGCTCCAACTGTTCCTAATGGAATGACAAAATTACTCAACGGAACCACAACCTTGGGCTCTGTCGCCACAATTCACTGTGACTCTGGCTATTATGCTGAACATGAATTCACTGTCTGCTCACCAGACGGCAAATGGAAGGGAGAACTTCAGTGTCAAAGTAATTACCGATTTTATATTTTATTTCCTTATTTTTTCCTGTTTACAAGATTATGTTTACATTTTCGTTATTAATTTTATTTTGATTTTTTGTGGTTTGCATCTATAGTGACAATGTGTGACGAGCCAGTTGTTCCGAGGTCATCCTACGTCACTGGCTACGACTTTACAGTTAGCAGTGTCATCACATATCATTGTGAAGATGGCTACGTTCTTCGTGGTCCTATTCAACGAACTTGCCGAGAGGACGGCGAATGGAGTCCAAGTTCAGTGCCAGAATGTCAATGTGAGTTTAATTTTCCCATCGATTTTGCTCGTTTTTCATCGTTGTTGTCGGTTAGTTGATTTTTTGTACCTGTCACTATGTTCATATTTTTGGTGATTTTTTTAAACTTTAGATGTGGACTGCGGTCGAGCTACAACAATCAAATATGGTCAACTTAGCTATCCAAATGGAACGACCCATTTCAATAGCACTGTCACATACTCTTGTGCCCCTAACTACAAATTACATGGTAAGAATTAAAGCAATTAATTCATAGTGTAGTAAAAGTTACATAGGTTTGTCAACGGTTTGCTCCAAATTTAACAGTTGTTGTAGATTGTAATAATTATTGGAGTTTAAAATTATTTTCAGGGGACTGGAGACGTACTTGTTTGGCAAACTCTCAATGGTCATCCGTGTCGCCTCAATGTGTTGAGGTACGAGGGAAAATTTCGATTAAAGTTTTTAAGTTTTGTCGTGCTACGTTTAATTGATGTGTTGGCTCATTTTATTTAATTCTCTTCGCTTGTATCCATTTAGACGCGTTGCGGTGCACCAACAATTCATCAAAACTCTTTCATTTCCATTTCATCAAATGACCGGACTGCCTCAAGGTCTCTCCAAACCGCGGTAGATGTGAAAGACACCAGTTACAAAATTGGAACACTGATAAAGTACAGATGTGAAAGGGGGTATCTTATAATAGGTAAGATTTTTTTCATTGCTTTTTATATTGCCAAGAATTTCGAACACAATCAAACCTCTTCCAAAAAATAACACAAATGTATACAATAGGTTGTTAACTTGGTTTAATAAAATTCTAGGACCAGACGCATCAATGTGTTCACCAGAAGGACAATGGACGACTGATGCACCTACTTGTGAATTTGTTGATTGTCTCCTGCCCAAGCCAGTTGAACATGGAACAATTCGCTTAGTTTCAAATACGACATACTTAGGAAGTGTGGCGCTGTATGAGTGCGAACAGGTAATTAAGTTGAATAGCTGCACAAATACTAAAATAAACCTGATAAATATATGAGATGTTTTAGTTAGAAATTCACAAACTAACTCTGACTGAAAACATGTTGGTTTCAGGGCTACTATTTGAATGCCAATGCACGGAGAGTTTGCAATGGAACATGGTCTGGATTAAATCCTAATTGCATGCCAGTCAAATGTTCACCCCCAATGGACCATGACGTAAATGTTACATTTGAATTCACTGGTCTGTCCGTTGGATCCAAGCTTACTTATAACTGTCCCAAAGGATTCCAGTTGATTGGCGACAGAACCCGAACGTGCAATATTGATGGTACTTGGGATGGACTGCCACCTACTTGTCAAAGTATGTAGTCCCATTTTTTTTCAAAAACATTCAATTAAAATAAATAATTATCACTATTCAGGATGAGTCGCACTTGGTGGTATTTCACGTGTTTATGTTTTATATTTTCCAGTGGTGCAATGCCCCTTACCAGTACTAACAGAAAACTTGCGACAATTTTTGGTCAATTCCTCCACAACATACGGAAGTCTACTAGAGTATCACTGTAATCCAGGATTTGACTTACAAGGTCCACAAATCCAAAAATGTACCGAGTCAAAAATATGGACCCCGTCCCCTGCCCCGACATGCACACTCAAACTGAATGAACCACTCACCTCAAATAATTTAGCCATCGGTCTCGGTGTTACTTTTGGCTTAATTTTCTTCCTCAGTCTATTCGTCTTACTAATATTCTTAAAAAAGAATAAAGAAACTAAAGTTGGGAAAAGAGAGCCAAGTGTGAATTATCCAGTAAATCATAATCATCTCAATCAACAACACTACTATGATAATCCAACGGCTGATCCTATTTATGAAAATCTTGATGACTATGGCTCTGTTGTTACAATTAATGGGGTTGCGATTACATGAGGCACACAAAAGTACTATAGAACTAATTAATTTTATTGATATTGATGATAATAAAAACTGTTTTTTATTCATTTTTATCTTCTCTTTTTTTTATATAAAAATCTTCTCTTCGTCTACTACTCCATACTCTACATATACAAAAATCTTTCACATGGACATCACTCATGAAATAATTTCATTTACATCAAACTATAATAGTCAGCATTATTGAATGTAGCAGCATACATACATACAATACAAAAAGTATTACAAACGTCTAGTATTCTCTTGTACTTACTCATAATCATTATTAAGGTTTCCTTAAAATTATAATTACTAGTCATAAAAATGATTATGCGTTATAACGTAAAAAACGTTCAAACCGTTTTGATTACAGTATTCGAACCTTCCATATGGTATAAAAAAATTCAGCGCTTCATAGTAAGTACATATACCGTTACATATAATTGTCTATTTCACCGCTTTCATAAATGTATATATTGCTGATAACATTAGTCTTTATTTAGTTAAAATTATAAAAATGTATAAAAAAATTCATTCTATTTTTGGTACATTGTATAACAAGTCTGAACTTTTCTTAAAATACGGAGGAGATTGAAATTGGTATATTATCATCTGAAAAAATGTAATTAAATGTATATAAATAATGTAATGTAAATGCTTGACTCTGTTTCTTCTTTCCTCTTTATTAATCTAAATGCAATGGTTGGGAAGACTAAACGTAGTAATCGTAACGTAGTTTGTGTGGCTTGTCTATACGAGAACGTAAAACATAATTCGCCGTTAATTATAAAATAAGTACCTATTGTGTATACAGTTGAAAAAAGATTCGTTAATAAAAAGAATGATTTGAGATTGACATTGGCACCTTCATATATAAAATATATGTATTTCACAGAACAAAAACAAAATATAAAATTCAGCACAAAGATAGAAAAAATTATGATCGACTTATTGGTTTAGGTAAATAGAAAACTGGAAGAAAGAACTACTTACTATTACTACTGATGTGTAAAAAATACCAAAAAATAAATTACTGCTAACACGGTGGATTTTTGGACGTTATAGTACCTAAGTAGTTATTATAAAAAACATACTTAAATCCTACTTACATCATATAATTATATGCTCCAATATAATGAATTGCTTAATTATTTGTCTGCCTATTGACTAAAATATCATCAAGTTACAATTTGTTCCTTCTCGTTCGCGGTAATAAAGTTACTTTTATTAAGTAGATATTTGGTAAATCGTGCCCTGCGAAGGGCGGGGTCCTTTGAAAGCCTTCCGAGTAATTATTGTGAAGGGGCTCCCTGATTTTTACATGCACATGACAATGGGGCCGGGCAACAATATCGCCACCCAACTATAACATTTTGGGACTCACCCACCCCGAAATGGCTATCTTTAACATAGGGTGTCATCATTTTCCAAGTGACCCACCCTCAAAGTGGGTGACGCCATTTTTGCGCAACCCCGAAATAGGACGGACGGGATGTGACATTTTACTTTAAACATTCATTTCATCACTGTTTCAACCCGTTTCCAGGATATTCTTGTGATTATTGTGATGAGTTCTTAACATTTTGTGTTTGCGAATTTATCAAGTAGAATATAATTTTCGGTGGTATCAGATTTTCAGAAATTTTTTTCTGTCTTGTGCATGTGTATAGTTTATATTTAAGTATTGGTTTTTGGAAGGCTATTTTCAAATTTTCATTTTCTCCATGATGGATAAGAGGATAGGGTGGGGGATATATTCTTCATCCTCGACGAGTTCCACTTCACAATTAAAACTAACTTTTCTCAAGTCAAGTCTGGACAAGTCCGGTGTACTCACACTCACAGCATTTGATTTCATTCTTTTGTTTCTCTTGATTGTGGCATATTTCTGCTCGACAACGTTCGTCTCATCGATGGAACTGAGCTCAGATGACCCTTGACCCGAGTCACTGTCCAATGGCCAATTCTCATAGATTCTCTCGGCGCACTCTTCCCTCTTGACGTAGAAACCAAGGATAGGTCTGTACTGACTAAAATTTAATTTGACCATGTCCCAAGAGCTGGAGAGGAGCTCGATCCGTCCCTCATCGATGAATATCCATGTATTGAGTCTCGTGTGAAAGAATAGACTCGCGTAGTTGATATTCTTGATGAGAACACCGGTGAGGAGGAGGGAGGCTGACTGACACTCAAATATTAAAAATGGACGGATTTTGTACTCTAAGTCTGACAATTTGAATTCCGGGGAAAATTGAAGTGTTAGTAGAGGTGGTTCCGCTTTGAGTGTTCGGAATATCTTTGTATTTCCAAAACAGTTGGGCTGTGGGAACAAAACAATAGTAACACATTAAATATTAAATGAAATTAGTATCTCTTTTTTCTGTGCTGCGTGTATTTTCCGCTTCATTTTCCCACTCTCATAAAGTCACAAAAGTCATAACTGTGACTGTCCTATATATATCCGTGTCTCTACCTAGTTCACTCCTGTTAAGCTAGAACGACTCGTACCTTTTTTCCCAAAATTATATTATCAAGAGGGAATATTTTTATGTGGGAATTATTTACTGGAAAACTTGTCTATTATTATAAATGAATGGGGTCCTTGTATCTGCATATAGTTGAGATAACACTTTGATCCAGTCTCATATATAATATTACTTATATGATGTATGACTTCTGATGTGTACCGAAGTGGAACGCATTGTCATAATTATCTAGACCCTCCCTTTACTCGCATCGGAGGCCACGGTGCAGTAGCATGACTTAATATTATGATGATGAATGAAAACCATATACTCTTCCACCGGCATTATTTACATCATTACTCATACTAAAAAGTTTATCTCAACACATGCGTAATGCATATTAGATTGTAAAATATTAAACTTGTTTCTCTATATTATGTACTTACTTTGACACAGAATTCGGAGGAATCTAAGCTTGTTTTTATTGTGAATTCATAGGAGGGTGACTCGGGAATTTGGGGACCGTCGATCACATTGATGAACTATAGCAGGGAAAAAAAGACATTCACATGTTAATATTAGGGTAAGATTTTTGAATTTTGTCATTTTTATTTTATGTTTATGACGATCAGGTTTTGTCAGTAGAGGAATATGAAAGTAAAATAAATTACCTGAACTACGTCGTCTGTATGACTCGTTGTTCTGCACTCAAGGCATATTTTGGTGAGACTAAAATGTAATTTGTAATCTGAATTGGTTGGGATTGACCTCATCAGGTTTTCCTACAAAAATCAAAAATTATTTTAGTCATCATTCATTCCCCTATTATTCCACATTACTATTTAGAAGTTTTAAAAAATTGTACGATATGCTACGGCTACAAAAACATTAAAAAAACTCACATAAACTCTGCCGGGATCAGAATGACAACAAAAAACAAAGTTGTTCATCCTGTCTTGAATGAGCCTTGTAATGTAGCCTGGGTCCGGTGCATCCACCCGCATGGCCACTGAGAGCTCCTCAAATAGTTCCTATAAAATTTAATCACATCATACATTGTAATTAATTCCTCCCACTAAACACCAATATCAAAAAATTGAGCACACCTATAAACTCATTCCTCAAACTTGGATCTTATCTCAATGTCTAAAACATACACACTGTCTGCACATCCGACTACTTAAACTGTACAACCACACTGCCCCTGCCCAACGTCAACAAGGAAGGCCACAGTCACTCAACCAGCAATAGCGCTTAGGCAGGATTGACAATAAAAATGATTATTTGCTAACAAAAATTATAATGCGGATCTCAAGTGGCTTTTTGATGAAGATGTAAGATAGATAAACAAGTTATCTCTCATTCTTCACGTATTTTTAAGGGGCGTGCCAAAGTATTAAATTTCAATATCAGACATTTAAAATCATTAACATTATTTAGCGTTTACTCTATCTGTGTGTGTGTGTGTGTGTCCTTTAGATTTAAATTTTGAAAGTATCTACCTACTTAATAATTAAAAATTATTCTCTATGAATTTTTGAATAATGGATTTAATTATTGCTTAAAAAATTTAAATTTAAATCACTCACTTTGAATATGCACAGGGTACAAAAACTTCCATTAGCACATGAGTGTCCTTTCCGAAAATTCCTTCGGAATAAATCCAAATGGTATAGAATCCGACTAATCTCAGTTAAACAATTCATTTTGGTTTATTTTTTTATAATAAAAAAATGTAACTTTTTATTATAACAGTTTATTTTTGTATATTTTCACAGAGTTCCAATAAATTCGTAAAGAAGGAGGAAGGCAGAAGAGAGTGGTGGTGGAACAACAGTTGGTTCTGTTGCTCAAATTAGATTTGGAAGTTGTTGTGGTGAAGAAGTGCACTGATTTGTTGGGTTCAACAGGTGTTGTTTCTCCACATAGTAGTAGTAGTATCTCTCTGTAAAAACTGTACACTGCTATGCTCTTTCATCATGATAGTAGAACTGAAAGAACATATCTTGGAGCCTTGCTGTTGTTTGTTCTGTCTCTCTCTCTCTCTCTCTCTCATTTCCCTTCTCCTCACCTCACGTCCTTTAGTATATCAGGCTGAACGACTGTATACACAACACATTGAGATCCTTCCTCTAGATTACTCCTCTACACTCTGGTCCATTAGCCTTGAGTGGAGACTTGGAAGGAGACTTGGACGCACTTAGGTAGGTACATGACTCTCCTTTTTCCTACACAAGATGCATCTGATTCTCTGTATGGGCATTTACTATTATGTAGTGAGAGTCAGAGTCACTCGAGTACATCTATAACTGGATCACGTCCACTCGTACTATTCCTATTACTATTATTACATTACGAGACTCAAACAGAAATAGAGACACGAACGGAATAAATTACTTGGGTAGGTATATATAGGTAACTCCTATCAAATATTATTAGAACTGTATCTGTCGGTTCCACTTCCCTTTGGGACTATTATATTGTGAGCGTACATGGAATACACCTTCTGTTTTATTTTTATTTTTTGTTTTGTTCTTCTTTTAAGGCTGGACACAGAAATACACTTGATCCTTTTACCTGTTGTGGTCGTCTCATACTGACACTAAGACCAAGTCCACCAAGTTTGAGCTGTCTCAGAGCTCAGTGAAGAAGAACAACAAGGGACGGAATGAGTCCCAGGAGAGAAATGAAAGAAAAGTCGGGGAACTAGAAAACCGTGGACGTATATGGCTAAGTCCAGTTCCAGTTCCAGCTCCAGCTCAAGTCCCGTGTAATTTCGAGTCCAAAAAACCAGGGCCACTCACTACTGCCACCACTACTATTTACTATATAATGTCCTGTGCTCGGGTTTATGTGATGAGTACGACTCCGAGTGCGAGTAAACTAAGAATAACCAAGAGAACGAGATATACCACCACCACACTGAAAAACACCAGGATCACATCGTCCGTCTGTCTCCTTTTTCCTGTCTCTCCTTTACTCTCTCAACTCTCAAACTCACAACTCTCCACTCAAAACAGAACCTTTTAGGTCTACTATGAAACGAGAGAGAGAGAGACGAAAAAAAAACTTGGAGTTTAAAAGCCCTCGCAGCTCACATCCCATCCATCCCAAATCCTAATCCAAGCCACGCTAACTCTGTATAGCCCCACGATACGATACGATAGGATTATACGCTACGATACGATCCCACTATGCAGGTATATCCATTATGTATTATTCAAATTGGGAAGGAGGCAGGGAGGCAGGTAGATAGATGCTTTACGTGTTTACGATGAGTCCACAGTAAGTATACCGAGTCAGAGCCAAGCCTCTGTGAAGCGATGCTGAGAGAAGTTGGAGTTCAGGACAAGACTTCCGTTCTCATCATCAACAGGTAAAGGTAAAAATTACACTTGAACATGTACCTCGTCTTGTGGCTATAGGGACTTGTGCTATATTTATAGATATATCTGCAGGTTGTCTTTAACTTAAATACTAGAATACTACTTACTACCAGTATATAACTATATAGCTGTACAGTTTAAACAGTTCAGGTCTATACTGTATACGTAGTAAAACATGATATACTGGACTGGATGCAGTTGTATCTTTTTAAGGTAGGTATGTAGCTGCGACGAAAAAGTGAAGACATGGAAATGGGGGGTTAGGGGAATATTGTTTGGTTGTGTTTGGGAAGAGGGAGAGTCTAAAGAATTGACAGGACAGGTGTGTTCGTCCGCTTGAAGTTTGAAGCCGGCCAAGCCGGAGAACCGAGGGAAGAGAGTTGAAACTGAGCGGAGTATTTAACTACAACTACACACACACACATCCAACATCAACATTAGAACATCTAAAACATCCCATCCTCAACTTTTACAAATACAAACTTGGCCCAAGTGCCTCCACAAAACTACGAGCTACACAAACTACAACTTAAGGCACTACACCGCACTCCCTATAGTCCACACACACGACATGTAACGTACATACAATTATGTACAATGAGCTGCCCAGGACCGACTCCGACTCAACTCGACGAGACTCAAGAAGACGAGAGCATCATTATTATTTTTCTTGAATTCAATCTGGCTTAAGTCTACCTATCCCTCTCTCTCTCCCCAGACAGTCTCTCTGATTTCAGATTTCTCAGCCCTCTAGCCTTTTTTTTCTACCTCACCTTATTACTTTTCTTATTCTTACTATACTATTAGTTTACATTATATTTTATATCCCTGTAGCTCCAATATCGTCCGTGTAATCTCTACAACTATACAGTTTTTTTCTAGGTGTACAACCCACAAGTACAGCTCCGTAACTCCGTACTCCGTACACCGTACACCGTACAATGTGTATAGTCGTTACAGTATATACCTATAGATATACCGCTATAAAAAGTATGTAATGGCATGACTAACTCTGATTAAATAATATTGTGAGTACGAGTACTTGAGTTTAGTAATTGTAGTGGAGTCGAGGAGTGATGAGTTAAAGCTACATTTGCTACACGTATATAATGCCAAATGCAAACACAATAGAATTAGATTTTAAGGCACTCGTCTATAGGGAAAGGTAGGGACCGTACTCCCTGGGATAGTACACCCGCCCATTATTCAACTTCCGAACTTCCAAACTTGGGGGCCCGTGTACTATTACAGGCCCGGGAGCCATCGTAGTCCCGTGGAATGACATTTACTTGGCCCGTGTACTATTTCAATGCGTGCCTCTCAGACCCTTTGGGGTGTACAATCACGGGAAATACGGTACGTATATTACAGAGTTGTGCCCACCGACAATCTGGTGTGTAGCTAGTAGAGCCAGATTGCTGTTAGTAAATCTGAGAAAATCTGTACAGAGTCTTTTAGCGTAAGATGAAGGATGTATGTATATGGGAGGGACAGGGGTATGAGGGAATTAATTGTGTAATTATGTATGTGGACTATAGGAGTGTTGGTCCTGGTTATGCTGTGATGGTTATGGTGCAGTTGTAGATTATAGTGGTAGTTTGTGTGATTAGAGGAGATTGTATGCGACGGACGGAGTGGAGGTGAATTGAAGAGTTTTTTTCTACGTCCGTCGTGTCGTCTTCAACCCCGCTCTTTTTTCCCAACTCCGCCATCCACCACCACCACCACCACCATCCCCTCCGCCACCACCACCAACAAACAATATTAACCAAACGAAACCAAGTCAAGTCAGTCAAATCAGAAATCTGTTCGTCTTCGTAGTCTTATGGTCTTCAGCTTCGTCCGGCCATTCTACATACATCTTCGTGGATGTCCACATCCACAACCATTTCCATATATACACACACACGCTCTATGATTATAATGATGATGCAGACAGAGAGACAAACCTGATGCTCTTGTATACCCCTCCATTCTCCTCTCTATTTCTTTTACTTGGAGTTCCTCTCTCTCTGTCCATTGTATGGCATAGAAGAAGAAACCTTTATTACATTTTACAACACAACAATCTCTTACAAACTTACCATTTATTTTTTTTCCTCCTCTATATTTTTTCCCGGACTCTTTTACTCGCGCTTTTGGGATGGTATATAGTAATTGTAATGGGGATGGTCCTATATCTGTTCCTTTTGAGTTGGTCTTGGTCTGGTGTTGTGGTGGTGGTGATGCTGTGGCCGTCCGTCTGTCTGTTCGCTCCTCTTCCCTTCCCTTCCTTTCCTTTCATTTCCTTCTTCTTCGTCGTCTTCTTCATCATGACTTCATGGCAACTTTAACTTTCTGTTCTCTCTCTAATAATGTCTTGTCTCGTTCGCTTTGGCTTCAGCTTTTTGCTCTGGTCTGCTGGGCTTATTATTATTACTACAGAGATTGTTGTTCTGGACGGAGGTAAGAGACGGAGAGTTTTTTGGGGATTGTTGTGGTATTGTCGCTGTCGCACCTTCCTTCCTCCACTGCGCTCCACTGTCCCAGTCGTTTTGTCTTGTGCCTATCTCAATTGTCTCGTCCTCATATACACGGACAGTGTGGTGTGGTCATGCAGTTTCCTGCGGTTGTCTCCTCTTGTTCATGTCGTGTCCGCAGTCCACACGAATCATCTATAGCTATGTCCTCCCTCCATACAGCATGTCCCATAATGTGATGAGAGTGCGGATGGGGATGGGATGAGGATGACGAGGAGATCTTGTGTGTAGATCCCAGTTTCCCATTTGATTTTGATTACAGAGAAAGATATAGACGGAAACTTGAGGGTGCGTTGCCCATACGCCATACGCTCACGCTGCACTGCACCTTTCCATACTTGTGACCATCTCGTCCACCTCTCCTTCGTCTTGTTCGTCGTGTCTCTTTCTTTTGGCTGAACAAATTATTTGTACAAACAAAAATACTACAACAAGCCACACGGCTCTCAGATAGATCAGTTAGATGGGATTCGTAGTAAAATTAATGTATTCCGCTCCATACTCGCCAAGAAACGGGAAGCAAAGCGTAGCGAATCTGAAATCAAAAGCCAAAAAGCCCAACCTTTCTACGTGCTACATAATATCTAGGTAATGTGGCACTGTGCATACATAATATTTAATTGTCTCATCTGTGTGTCATAGTCTGAAAGAAAGAAAGAATAAAGACACAGGAAAAAAAATTTGATTGTACCCAGAGATGCTCGGACATGTCTATCTCCAATTTTCCAATGTATTTCTGATTCTATTCCTGATTCGGATTTTCCGATGCAGATCCTGATCCAGTCTTTTAGCGTTCCTTGTAATAATGAGGTGATTCTGAATTCTGATTAGTAGAATGGTGAGGCTCATGAAATCCTGTACACTGTACCAACTGAGTATCCAGAGGAAAGATTTAGGTGTTAGATTTTGACAGGAGTTACATTTTTTACGTAGGCACTCATTTGTACTGTATGTACCTATCTAGTTTGTAGTTTCTAAATTTTGAGGCTAGGCAGAGCTAAACTTTGGTTTCATATTTTGTCTACTTTTTTTTGGAGGAGATGGATTGGATGTGAGAGAGGAGGCTGGGGCTGGAGTGTATTTTTTTTACTGCTTTGGTTTTTGGGTTCGGGTTCGGGAAAATGTATAGGATTAGGATAAACATTTTAAGGATTTTGAGACTAAGCAGATGCATTTAACTCCAACTCCAAGTTTTTCTGCCATTTCCCTTCCTTCATGTTTATGATGGCTCATCTTTTAGGAGTCTTGGCCCTCTTCTCGTGGGTCCGATGGATGGACTGGACTGGACTGGTACTGGTACTGGTCTGGACTGTCAAGTCCAAGTCCACTTTTCCCTCACGGCACCATGTACCTACTACATGTTTAGCATGCCACACCATGTGAATTGTAAATGGAAATGGAGAAGTAGTAGTAAAGTAATAGTAGTAGTAGTGGTCTTGAAGTGACTGATGTGCCTGTTCCTCATCTCCGGGTCGATTCGTTTCCTCTCGTTTCGATTCGATGGAGGCTGAGGATGGACCTGGATGGATGGGTGAAGTGAAGCGTTGGAGTTTTTTGGTAGTTGGAAATAAGTCGGACTCGGAGGAGATTACGCAGAGATGAGGAACTATGTAGACCTCCTCCTTGGATTTGGTGTTTGGACTATGCAAGCAATGCGATAGAATATATAGACAGGGAATGTTTAATGGTTGAATGGGTCCGGAGTTGAAATTTGAATGTATCGTAATGTGAATGCGTAATCCTAATTGTCTCGTAATCGTAATGGCAGGAGGATGAAGCAGGTTTTTCTCCCTCTAATTTACACATGCTCAAGTCGCCTTCCCTCGTATTCCCGGTCTTCTCCTGGTGGCATGGTGGAGTGAACCAACAAGTGTGTAGTAAGTACGTACGTACCTTTATGTATGCAAAGGAGGGAGAAGAGGCTGTGTCAGGGATGGATGAGGCTGAGACGAGGCAAGTTCATGTTGACTCACCAGGCTGGACCATAATAATCATTCTATTAAGTCTCTTGTCTGCCTCATTTCTTGGTTGTAGGACATTTGCTACCCGGACATTAATGCAGCCCCGAATACAGGGCCGGATAATGCGCAGGCAGCCCCCGCTGCGTGAATTTACAAAAAACATATGTTAATAGAATATTTTGAACTTTCAAAAACATACAAATAAAATTTTTTGTACATTTTAAAAACATGTAAATAGAACATTTAACATTTATTCAAAAATGTGTAAATAAAACGTTTTGCACTTTTCAAAATCATGTAAATAGAACATTTAACACTTTTCTCAAAACATGTAAATAGAACATTCTGCACTTTTCTGAATCAAGTTAAAAGAACATTTTAAACTTTTCTAAAGCATGTAAATACGACAACAGTTTGGTTTATCAAAGAAAATCATTAATAAAATGCAAATGGTAGTTCTTGTATATGGTTGTAATATTGTAATGAAATAATCGCAAAATTTCTCAAAATATTACCGTGGTTACGGCTTAAAATAGTGTTAAAAATGGCCGTAACTACGGTAATATTTTGAGAAATTTTGCAATGCCATTAAAGTTGGTGTAGGGTATCCTTTGGAGTTGGACCGATGCGATGTTTAGCTAAATACTATTTTGTGCTTGAGTAGCAAATGCCATGTCGTAGGCTAGGCGGTGGGACGGAAATATCAGTATGTCCGAGTAGCAGATGTCCGTATGCCCTTTGCTCATTGGCATATTGTTATTTAGTATTTGTACTACTAGGTCTTGGAAGTAGTGAGTGCGTAGTTGTATTGTAGTAAGTTGTTTTTGTAGTAGTAGTCCTGGCTGGTGGCTCTGGCCTGGTCCTGCAGTCCTTCTTCTCCTCACATTATGCAGATGGGAAATTGGTCAAAGACAACACTACCTGAGAATTAATCTCAACTAAACTGCTTCATTCCCCGTCTTCTTCTTCTTCGTCTTCTTCTCAATCTTTCGCCTCACAGTCTGTACATGACATTTGGCTCCTTGGACTTTTGGCTTTTGGCAACAACAATAACACGTTTATAAAATGTAATGATAATGGAACATGTATGTTTTATGTTTTATGATCTCTATCAGCATCTTCTCTCTCACTCTGCTGCTGTTCTTATATAATTTACAAGTGAATGTTCAAATTGCTAAAATCCTCAAATGTTGCATATTTTAATGGAAGAGAGAGAGAGAGGAAAGAGGTAAATGGGAAAATAGTAAATTACCCCCTCTCAGTGTCCCTGTCTCTCCGTCTCACTTTTGCGTACTCTATTGGTCTTTCATACCTGCTGATTTGTTTCTGTCACAGAACTCACCTGCACATCGCATCGCCATAGCCACATGGAACTGAAGATGAGACCAGGCAGGCGGACAGAGGCAGACTAGATATCTGTGCAGATTCAAAGTCAGGACGCGATTGGATATTATGGGTTAGTTTACACATATCGTCTGTGAAGAACCAAAATGACCCAAATCATTTTTTAGCTAAAAACAATATCCACTATCTACACAAATGTTGAAACATGTCTTGAAATCATTTAAATAGAATATTTTGCAATTTAAAAAAAAATGAAAATAGAACAATTTACACTTTTCAAAAACATGCAAATAGAACAATTTACACTTTTCAAAAACATGCAAATAGAACAATTTACACTTTTCAAAAACATGTAAATAGAAGATTTTACACTTTTCAAAAACATGTAAATAAAACAATTTACACTTTTCAAAAACATGTAAATAGAACATTTTACACTTTTCAAAAACTCCTACTAAAACATTTTACGCATATGTTTCTCATTTTGTTTTTATGACATAGCTCATTTTGATTCTAGCTAAAATTGGATATGGGTCACTTTGGTTCTTCACATGCGATATAGCTTTGGCTTTGGCTTTGGTTTTGATTTTGATCTTGTAGTGTAGACAGGCAGGTAGGTAGAGACAAATCTTATCAGACATATACCAGAGTTTTTGTTTTTTTTTCTAAAATCTTTTCTGCAACTTGTCGTCGTCGTTGTTGTCGTTGTTGTTTTTCTTCTTCTTCTTCTTGTCTTCTCCTGTGTATTCTTGTTGGTGGTGGTGTTTTGAAGATTTGAGATCACTCAGACTGATAGTCATGATAATGGTAATCTCACTCTCCGCATCATCCATTCCATATCCATAATATTCACAATAATAATATATCCACTCTGTAATATTACTAATGTATAAAACCAGAGAGAGAGAGAGAGAGAGAGACAAGACTGATGGTTGTAGGTTGTGGAAAATTATGTATTTATTTGGTATTTGGGTTGGTTTCTTGTTCATCTCATGGCATCTTGTGGATCTTCCTTGATGGGATCTTAAGATGACTGCGAGGAGTGCACTCTTGCTACATGGGAAGTATATGAAAATGGACATGAAATGACAGCTTACAAAGTGCACCAGAAGTATTAGGAACATGGAATAGACATTAGAAAACCAGTGAGGAGTGGACTGAATTAAAGGAAATTGGTCATGTGGTAGGTACATATTGTACAATTACAAATTACGACGATGAGCAACGGGTTAAAAAAAATATGAAGGAAAAAGAATAACAATTTTTTCATAGTTGCGAATCGCCAAGTTGAAATCTAAAATTTTAGGCTAAGCGTGAACAAATTATCTGTATCTCTCACATTTATTTCACATTATTTACCATTCACTTCAAATTCAAACTCACACAGTTTTTAAAGGTAAAAAAACATTGTTTGTATTTACTGTACGCTACGGTACGATATCGCGTATCTATGTAGTGCCAATACAGTTGTTGTAGTTGTGTACTAATTTGGTGGAACGTATATAAAACTGTGAGTAACGAATGTACAACGTAAAATGTAACTCGTATTATAAACCCACGTTAATTCTCGACTCTCTAGACTACTATTACAATTACGACCAAACAGGGGCAAACATTACATAGTGTGGTGTTGGTTGGAGTTGGAGCCGAGTAGAAAATGCAGATGCATAATAGATAGAAAAGTTGCATGCACAGGCTCTTACTACATAGTAAATAACAGTCCCGCGATGGCGATACTGAAAGAAAACAGAGCTATCTAAAGTAAATTGAGAAGAACAAAGTTCTTGACGTTGGAAACTTTTTTAACTTGTTCTACGAACTACGAAGATGAAGTCGTAGAAGGAGAAGATCCTTGTCTTCTCTGCAAAAAGGCGAAAAAACTCAAGTCATGCATGAATTTTTGATATTACTGATATAGAACTCAAGATGCGCCATACTCCATACTTCATGCTAAAAGAGGTGTACAAAATTACGAATTTAAGAATTCACAAATTGTTACCGATGTACAACAAGTACAACGCACGTTCACACTCCACACTCTGCACAATCTCCAACAGTTTACAATAGCAAATCTCTTTACATGTTTTTTTGTGTGCTTCTCACTAGTCAGATACTGATAGAAGTGATATTTTCCTGTTGCATAACTTATAATTTTGTATATATTTTATTGCATTGCCTCTTGTATTATTATGGTAGGAGTAACCATAAGTTCAAATGCCCCCAAAATTTCCAATCCCCAACGTAGCAAGAGCAAGCAACACCTCGCTTGTGTGTCGTTTGTCATGACAGTAGACAGGAGGTAGGTAGGTACGTACCGTACCTACACATTACAGATATTTTATTCACGACTATGATCCTAAAATCCTGCACAGATGACTTACAACAATAAAGTCAGATTTTGCAGATTCCCATAATGTGATAAGTGTAATAGTACTCAGCCAATTATTAAGTATGACTATAAAATATCAAATGGGAGCCGTGACAGTAGCACAGCAAAATGCATAGAAGCAGTAGCCGCGTAGTATTAATATTACTGTATTACTGTTACGATACGATTTAGTTACACATGTAAAATGCCTGCACATACGTATCTTAATCACTCTGCCCGTGTAATGTCTTTGTAGGACATGGACATAGACATTGAAGTTTAATTTAAATATGTAAACTATTAGGGCCTATGGCCAAACTATAGTCATATCGTCTGTGAAGAACCAAAATTACCCATATCCAATTTAAGCTGGAATCAAATCGAGCTATGTCATAAAAACAATGTGAGAAACATGCGTAAAATGTTAATTAAAAGATTTTGGAAAGTTCAAAATGTTCTATTTACATGTTTTTGAAAAGTGTAAAATGTTCTATGTACATGTTTTTGAAAAATGCAAATTGTTCTATTTAAACGTTTTTTAAATGTGTTAAAGGTTGTATTTTCATGTTTTTGAAAATTCCAGAATGTTCTAGTTACATATTTTTGAAAAGTGCAAAATGGTCTATTTACATGTTTTTGAAAAGTTTAAAATATCCTTTCAAGACATGTTCCAAAATTTTTGTAGATAGTACATATTTGTTTTAGGTAAAAATGGATATAGGTCATTTTGGTTCTTCATAGACGATATGTACCTACCTACGTGGAAAGGTATCGACACATTTTGCATACAGTATATTATGTCTGGTGCCTTGGTCCTCTTGCATGAAGCATGAAGTCGTCTCGGAGTCATCGTAAAATTATGAATTGTAAATTGTAATCATGATCATGAGGTGATATGTTTGAGCATATAAAATATTTTAATGACATGTATATAAAAAATAATATGGAAAATGACTAAGGACGACATAATAAACATAATCTGTTCCAAACTGTACGATGTTCCAAGAGAATTTAAATCAAAAGACATGAGTAGACGATAGAAAATATTGTACATATTTTTATATTTGTACCACTACCACATGAGTTGCATGTAGGTAGCTGCATTTATTTTGTAGATTCGTATCAGAAATCCGACAGAGCAGTGGTGTGGTATAGGAGTTGTAAGAAGCTCAGAAATTATTAAGGGAGCCAAAACATCCTAACATGCCTTTAAGTTACAGATTTAAAGCATGGGCCAGCCTATGATGGCCAACACAATACATCGTCTGTGAAGAATCGAAATAACCCATATCCATTTTTAGTTCCAACCAAAATGCACCATCTACAGAGAAAAAAAGCATGTTCATGAAAGCATTTAAATAGAACCTTGTGGGTTTTTCAAAAAACATGTAAATAGAATGTTGTGCACTTTTGCAAAACATGTAAATATAATATATTGCACCTTCCAAAAACTTGTAAATAGAATATTTTGCACTTTTGAAAAACATGTAAATAGAATATTTTGCACCTTTCCAAAACATGGAGTTAGAACATTTTGCACCTTTCAAAAAGCATCTAAATAGAACATTTTGCACTTTTAAAAATCACTTAATTAGAACATTTTGACATATTCAAAAATGTGTAAATAGAAAATTTTGACCTTTTTAAAAAGCATGTAAATAGAAAAATTTACTCATTTTAGAAACTCGTGATTAGCATTGTAAGCATGTATCTTATTTACTGTCTTTTTTTTTGACATAGCTCATTTTAATTCTAGCATTAATTGGTAATGGATCATTTTGGTTCTTCACAGACTAAATGTAGTGCCGCCATGTTTAGAGCTATGTACATACTGTAAACTTTACCACTATGTATAACTACTACATACAACGCTAACTGCATCCTGCATTTTTGTTACACTTCTCCTGGGTCCAAATAAACAACTGTTTTCGATGTTGTTCTCTGTCCGGTTGCTATTACTATTGCTCTTTTTATTGTTAAATTACAACTACACTACAACTACTACAGATATCTACTCCTGCAGCAGTCCAAGCGCAGTCCTGTACCCTCCTATGCCTGCGTGTCTCTACTCATTGTGGAACCAATTCAAAATTTTTTTCTCAACCGGATCAAAATGAAACTACAAACTATAACTATATACAACTTACGATTAGAACTGACTGAGCTGCTGGTCTACAATCTACAATAACTTTGAATAGGTAGCAGAGAAAAAAATGTTACAGATTTTTATTGCGTGACTTTGATATGTAATGTACCTCCCGTCCTACCCAGTACTGTCAGTGTGGTGTGGTGTGGTGGACGGACGCGTCGTGGTCGTGGTGATTTTGTGGAGTGAAATGTGGATGAAATGAAATAAAATGAAAGGAGATGAGATGAGGATTAAACAACAATACGAATCACATAACAATCACAATCCGTCCTCCACTTCACATCCATCATTTAAATGCTCAAAAGAAGTTAAAGCACTAATCTCAAGACCAACCATAACAATAACAAGAACCAGGCCTACTCATCTGATATGTACCAGTACCAGCAGCCACTAGTCTCCTGACCAGAACCCAGAACCAGAACCAGATCGATGCAAATTCTCAATCTATTGTAGAAAAATTAATAAATCATAAGGAATGACCAAGACCAATCCTTCAATAGACCAATACTTTAAAGCTTAGAAAAATCAGAGCTTCAAAAAAACATTATGTCTGGCCATAGGTATTGGTTTCAGGTGCAAAAATGCAAGGTAGGCTATCTAAGTACATTGATTCTTATAAATGGTACAAGATGGTCTTTTACCAGGGCCGGATAATGCGGCCAGCGCAGGCAGCCCCTGCTGCTTGAATTTTCAAAAAACATGTGAATGGAACATTTTGCACTTTTCAAAATATGTAAAAAGAATATTTTGACTTTTTAAAAACATGCAAAATAAATATTTTTGCACATTTCAAAAACATGGAAATAAAACATTTTCCACTTTTCTCAAAACATGTAAATAGAATATTTTGCACTTTCCCGAATCAAGTAAAAAGAACATTTTTCACTTTTCTAAAACATGTTTATACAAAAAAATACAACATTTTGCTTTACCAAAGAAAACCATCAATAAAATCAAATACTGGTTTTTGTATGGAAACAAATTCCTGCCTATAAAAGCAATTCCTTCGTCCGGCCCTGTCTTTTACCAAATATGACATAATATTCTGGTACTTCAAAAAAATAATTGCATATCTTCCAACACCAACCTAGATAGCTTTTCTTGCACCCTGCCTCTCGAATTCTAGTCTGTATATTGCGTATTAGCCACACGTAATATTTGTCTCAATACGTTTTGATTTAACATTCCGACTGAAATTTAAATATTCTGTCTGACTGATCTCGTACTGTAGGGATCATATCATGACTTGGTCTCTGCCCTGGCTGACATTTGGATTAGACACGTTAAAGTTGAACGAGAGGTGCTCAGGTGCTCTAGTTCACTTTTTATTGTATATATTGCAATATCTAATCCAATTCCAAATCCAACGCAATAATAATTACATCCTAATTCCCCTGTGTAGACTCGTCGGAGCGTAGTTGTATGTACACTTGACTATTGAACGGGAAGGAGCGAGGCGAGAAGGATAATAAATATAAGAATGCGAATAATACGAAAATGCAAATGTGAGAGGAGAGATGAATGGGTTATTAACAAGCATATAGTAATAGTAACAGTGGGTTAAATTCCCATTAAATACATTATTTAAAAGCTAGTTTAGTATATCCATCAACTTAATCAAAATCTGAATCAACTACGTAACTCTTTTGGTATCTATCTCCTCTCTGTGTATCGCATCTGTATCTGTATCTGTGTCGGCTCGTTCAGTCTCATTGGACGGGAGGCGATATGCTGGGGATTGGAAATGGAAAAGGCTGCCCTATAGCTATACACAGCTCTTTCATAGAGTCAATCAACATTTAATAATTACACCATAACAATAACAATGTAACAATACATCATTAAAAACTCTTGAAGACTTCAAGTTGAAATGTGGATGGGGCTGTGGTGCAAAAAGCGCACAAAAAGTCAAGAATAGAAAGTCGAGGCATATGTATCTAGCGTACGTATAATCTCTATCCAAAGTCAAAGACCAAAGACCAAGGAGTCAGCTGAAACTCCTGAGACGAGCGTTAAAAGGTCAACGTCGACGTCGAATTCGACTCGACTCCACACACGGCCCAGGCCCAGGAGAAAAAGGCATATCGTCTGTGAAGAACCAAAAGGGTCCATATCCAACTTAAGCTACAATCAAAATGAGCTATGTCATAAAAACAAAATGAGAAACATGCGTCAAATGTTAATTAAGAGATTTTGAAAATTGCAAAATGTTCTAATTCCATGTTTTTGAAAAGTGTAAAATGTTCTATTTACATGTTTTTGAAAATTGTAAAATGTTCTATTTACATGTTTTTGTAAAGTGCAAAATGTTCTAATTCCATGTTTTTGAAAAGTGTAAAATGTTCTATTTAAATGTTTGTGAAAAGTGCAAAATGTTCCATTTAAATTATTTCAAGACGTATTTCAATATTAATGTAGATAGTAGATATTGTTTTTAGCTACAAATGGATATGGGTCATTTTGGTTCTTCACAGACGATATAAGACAGTCAAAATCCTAGCGTAGCGTATATATATAGTAGGTATAATATTTCACTAAAAAAATATATTGAACATTGTTGTGCCACTGAGAGAATAGGAATTAAAAAAATTGGAAATTGAAAAAAAGCAACAAGTTAAGAACAACATGATGTAGTAAATATTAAAATGTATAAAGACTAAAATAAAATGGTAACATGGTCGATGGTCATAATCAATTTTGATGTTCATGTCGTGCCAGAGAAAACTGTGGTGGTCAGCGTCCAAGTTGTACTCATTTAGATTTAGCCCATTTACCTCGTCTCTCAACATTCATTTTCATCATCATCGTCATCTGTACGTACAGTATGCACACTTGAAAATTTTAAATGTGGAGGAGAAGTATAACCGTCAGGAGATCGAGGACATAAAGTTTAAAGTAATCATGCTCAATATTGTTTTTTTATGTTTTTCTGATGCACACAGATTGGCTCTCAAAGTATGGACCTATTTCTGTATACCTTACCTAAGGTAGGTAGATACGCTATGATAAATAATATTAGCACTCAAAGTCGAATAAAATATCAAAAACCAATGGCCAAATCCAAATCATACATGGATACCTATACATGGAAAACATCCATGTATAGGTATTTGTATTTTCTATAATAATATACACGGCATATATTTTGTAATGGTTTTATTTTCTTATTTTTTTTGGATTAGAGATATATCTGTATATTGTCTGTGAAGAACCAAAATGATCCAAATCCATTTTTAGATAAAAACAAAATGCACTTTCTAAAAAAATATTAAGACATCATGATTTTGAAAGCTTGTAATTAGAAAAATTTGCACTTCTGGAAAATGGGTAAATAGAACAGTTTGCACCTTTCAAAAACATGTAAAACATGTAAATAGAATGTTTTGCACCTTTCAAAAACATGTAAATAGAACATTTTGCACTTTTAAAAAACATGTAAATAGAATGTCTTTGCACTTTTCAAAAACGTGTACATGGAACATTTTGCACTTTTAAAAAACATTTAAATAGAATGTTTTGCACTTTTAAAAAACATATAAATAGAACATTTTGCACTTTTAAAAAACATGTAAATAGAATATCTTTGCACTTTTCAAAAACGTGTGCATAGAACGTTTTGCACCTTTTAAGAAACTCGTATTAACATTTTACGCATTATATTCTTATTCATTTTTAAAGAATTTTTCGACATAGCTCCTTTTAGTTCTAGCTTAAATTGGATATGGGTAATTTTGTTTCTTCAGTCACGATATATAGTTTTGGTGTGGCTGGTTCTTGTTGGATGGTTAAAAAGATGAAGATAAATGTGCTCTGTTAATGTTGGAATAGAAAGGCTGTAGACTGCAGTGTTTTCTTTACTGTCGCTATCATCTTTAGTTTTTAGGCGAGGGTGAGGAGGGTCTCTCTTCGTCAACAGTCTCATATACAGAGAGTCAAGACAGAAATGGACATGACATCGTCATTCGGATTAATTAAGGGAAGGATAAGGAAACACGGACATTATAGGCCAGTTTATTATCCTTTTCCTTGGACGACTTGGATGGGGGCATTGCATAGGGGGGACGCAGACGGATAAACTTCATATTGTAGATCATATTATACTTTTAGTTTTAGGCGGATGAGTCCTTTTTGGCTTTGGCCTGTTACAGATGTTTGGGCTGGTGCTTTAATAAGGTGCTGGTGCTGGTGCTAGTGGCAGGGCCGGACGAAGGGGTTCCATTTAGGCAGGAATTTGTTTCCATACAAAAACCACCATTTTGATTTTATTGATGGTTTTCTTTAGTAAAGCAAAATGTTGTATTTACATGTTTTAGAAAAGTTTAAAATGTTATTTGTACTTGATTCAGAAAAGTGCAAAATGTTCTATTTACATGTTTTAGAAAAGTTTAAAATGTTATTTGTACTTGATTCAGAAAAGTGCAAAATGTTCTAATTTGCATGTTTTGAGAAAAGTGGAAAATGTTTTATTTCCATGTTTTTGAAATGTACAAAAAAATGTATTTGCATGTTTTTGAACAGTCAAAATATTTTTTTCAGATATTTTTGAAAACCGCAAAATTTTGTATTTATACATTTTTTGAAAATTCAGTCAGTGGGGGCTGCCTGCACTGGCCGTATTATCCGGCCCTGGCTGGTAGTGGTGGTGGGACTATGGGCAGGATGCGAAATGAATTTATTTTTATTTCCAACAAATCTCGTGTGCTTGATGAGATGAGCCCTGTATAGAAGGGAAATATAACTACAAGACATATAATTTAATTTAATGTGCTTGAAAAAAAAGAAATAAAGTTGTAAAAGATGGAAAATAAGTGGAAATATGATATTATATGAATGCGCTATCTATATACAAGTCAAATAAAAAAATTTCTGTAGAGGACATATGCAGGAGACGGAGACAGAAGAGGAACAGGGCCAGCTGCTATTACATACGCCTTGCTCTGCAGTCTACAGCTCATTACCCCGATCTCAACGTAGACTTTTGGAGTGTGACTGCGGCCATGGTTCTGTCGTGGTGTCTCCTGAGTATTAACAATAACTATTTAACGACCCCAACTTGAATTTGTTGAGTCGTTCAGATTGATAGCAGAGTCATTCATCATATTTTATTATTACCACTCAACAACAACAACAACAACAACAGTAACAGCCAGGGCCGGACGAAGGAATTGCTTTTGGGCAGGAATTTGTTTCCATACAAAAACCACCATTTTGATTTTATTCATGATTTTCTTTGGTAAAACAAATGGTTGTATTTACATATTTTGAGAAAAGGGGAAAATGTTCTTTTTACATGTTTTGAGAAAAAGGGAAAATGTTCTTTTTACTTGATCCAGAAAAGTGCAAAATTTTGTATTTACATGTTTTGAGAAAAGTGGAAAATGTTTTATTTCCATGTTTTTTAAATGTACAAAAAAATTTATTTGCCTATGGTTTTGAAAAGTGTAAAATATTTTATTTGCATGTTTTTTGAAAATTCAAGCAGCGGGGGCTGCCTGCGCTGGCCGTATTTTCCGGCCCTGGTAACAGCAACAACAGAAACTCGTGAAATCAAGACTTAACTAGTCAATCGTCAATCGTCGTCGTAATAGGAAATCTTCATCCTGCTCCTACTCCAGCTACCGGCTACCGTTCACCCGTCCCGTCGTCACCGTTTCAATTACCCTATTCTTTCTCTTTTTTCCCATTCCATCCGATTTAATTTAATTTGATTTGATTTTTCAATTTTTTCTATATTACAATCTCCATTGTCAACGTCGGTCGTCTTATAATCAGTCCTCATTGTCTTATATAGCAAAACTCTCTCATACCTTTCTCTATCCGTAATAATAATAGGATTGATTGTGTAATGTAGAGAGAAATAATGATGGTGGTGTTGATGTAACCAAATTATTATAACCCACTCAAGCGTCTATGTTTCTAGTGGTATAGTTTTTTTATGGAGCATTTATGACTCTCGCTACAGACAGAGACACATCTTACTACGTACGTGCATACTTGACACTGCTCATGATTAGATATGGAAAAAACGAGTTTAGTTAGTCTTTTTCTATTTCTTATAATTTTATTGAATCAAGAATCAAGAATCGAGTACTGACTGATATTGACTGACTCTCCCCTCAAGAAGGTACCTATGTAGGTACTTATATATCATGTAATCACGGTCGTCTGTAATTCTGGCATTCTAATAACGAGCTTCGTGAGGTGTATAGACATGGACAGAGGGGGACAGATTACATATTATTACACACTATAATTACGATTTCCAATGGCTCTCATATTTATTATGTGATTTTGCTTGACATTATATTAAGTGTACTCAGTCAGTCTTGTTTGTTAGAATGTAAGTTTTGTGCAGGGCCGGATAATGCGGCCAGCGAAGGCAGCCCCCGCTACTTTAATTTTCAAAAAACATGTAGGTAAATGGAACATTTTGCAGTTTTTAAAAATATGTAAATAAACATTTTTGTACATTTCAAATACATTGAAATAAAACATTTTCCACTTTTCTCAAAACATGTAAATAGAAAATTTTCCACTTTTCTGAAACAAGTAAAAAGAACATTTCTAAATTTTTTAAAACATGTAAATACAACATTTTGCTTTACCAAAGAAAACCATCAATAAAATGAAAATGGTGGTTTTTGTATGGAAACAAATTCCTGCCTAAAACCAATTCCTTCGTCCGGCCCTGGTTTTGTGTGTATGTAAATTATCTTACGTCTTTTAAATAGCTGGTCAATTGAACTAAAGTTAAAACGGAGACTGGTCTGTCTGTTGTTGGCCCCAAACTAATGTCTATAAGCTGACTGACTGACTATAGTGAGTGTCATATGCCCGGTGCAATGGTCCGATCCACTGTTATACTGGTGCTGGTACTGGTGAAGAAAAGAATATAAAATTAATTCGACTTTTGACTTGTGACATGGTTTGACAACATCTTTTATCATCTTTTTTTTACGGGACATTGAGAACGAGCCAGAGCGAATGAAAGAATCAAATAGAAGAGCTCGATACGATAGCGAGAGGCACAGAAGAAAAGAATGTAGAAAAAAAGGGCGAGAGAAGTGGAATATAAGAATGGAGGCAGAGAGAGAGAGAGAGGGATTTGAACCGAGTGGATTGTTGAATTTGATTGTATGGCATAGTACAGTACAGATAGTCCGCCTCTATAACTGCTATATCGTCTGTGAAGAACCAAAATGACCCATATCCAATTTAAGCTAGAATCAAATCGAGCTACGTCATAAAAACAATGTGAGAAACATGCGTAAAATGTTAAGAGTTTTAGAAAAGCGTAAAATGTTCTATTTACATGTTTTTTAAAAGGTGTAAAATGTTTTATTTACATTTTTTGAAAAGCTGCAAAATGTTCAAATTCCATGTTTTTGAAAAGTGTAAAATGTTCTACGTACATGTTTTAAAAAAGCGTTAAATTTTCTATTTACATGATTTCAAGACATGTTTCAATATTTTTGTAGATAGTGGATATTGTTTTAGCTACAAATGGATATGGGTCATTTTGGTTTCTTCACAGACGATATACGATGCTGGGATGAAATTTAGCAGATGGAGAGGGAGAGATTGAGATGGAGATGAGCTATTAATCTAAAATACGGACCGTAAACTATTGATTCTTGATCCTTATTCCTTGACTTTGGATGCGATACACTTGGATTTGGATTCGGCGGATTCCCTATTCACGACCTATTGACTCTGTCTGTTCTGTCTGTCGCTTTCGGGGAGCGTACATATGGAGCTAATATAAATTTATACGTGAGCCCTGAGCACGTATGAGAATGTGTGTTTGTGGATGGTGAGGACTCAGTTACGTGGAAACTATCAAAAACTATACCGAAACTTTTCTGTCTTTCAATTTCTTTTCTTTTCTTCAACTTTAGTTTCTGCTTTTGCTTTTGAGTTTCTGACTCTGTGTCTCTCAGTCTCCTGTACACTTACGATTATACGTCCCCTCCTCGGCTCAATAAACTTTTGTTCCGTTCATGTTTTCTGGTTGTTTGTGTGTGAGTGAGTGAGTGTGTGTATTCCATCCCATTTGCTATTTCAAACCTTGTCAACGCAGGCTGTGATACCGTGACATCCCAAAGCTGAAGCCACAGTCACCTTCACCGTCACCAACGACTCTTGCCATGGGCGGACCTAGCAATATTTTCTGGGGTGGGCAGTACAAAGCGGGAGGGAAGAATCAAAATGGCCCATTTCCAATTTAAGCTGGAATTGAAATGAGGTATTTAAAAAAAATACAGGGGATAGATGCGGGAAATGTGAATTATGTTTTTGGAGAAGTGCAAAATGTTTTATGTACATGTTTTAGGAAAAGTGCAAAATATGCTATTTACATGCTTTGGGAATAGTGCAAAACGCTCTATTTACATGTTTTCGGAAAATTGCAAAATGCTTTATTTACTTGCATCCTTTGGAAAAATGCAAAATATTCTATTTACATGCTTTCAGGTTAGGGATATTTTAAATTGTTGTGTCGATAGTAAAATTTGTTTGCAGCTAAAAACGGATATGGACCATTTTGATTCTTCGCCCATGATATGAGTGTGCCATCTTGGTTTAAATGCCTATGTTAAAAAACTGCCCTGTGGCCCACCACCTGGATCTGGGTCCGCTCCTTGCTGTTCCTCTCCCGTCCCGTGCCATTTCACTGTTTAGTTTTTCCGAGTATCAGCACTGGGACTGGGACTGGGATTGATATAGCATACGGGATAATAATACTTTTTACATGTGTCTCCTTGTATTTGTATATCTGCAGACTTATCCTTAGTATTCATGCTGGCGGATATTTATATAATATACCTAATTACATTCCATTATAGACTTGCATCCATCTCCCGCATCCATCCACTCGTAATAGGGCGACATAAGTCAAAGACATAATATATTTTATGAAACTGAAGAATAAAAGTTTAGCTCGACAACTCGACACAACTCCTGCTCAATGCTCAAGTCCGTTGCCGTTTGCTGTTCCAGTTGCCGTTGCCATTCCATTGACAATTCGTATACAGAGGAAAGAAAGAGAGGAGCGATTACTATTGTGTTTGAGCTGAGGATACAGAAGATCAAAAGTTTTGATTCTTTGATTTTTTCTCATTGTTTTGTTCCTTTTATTCTCACACTTCTCCTGTACTACAGACCCATGTGCCTTTCAACTTTCAGTCCTTTGATTCTATTACCTACGATTAGAGCTCAAGTAATAATAGAACACGAGCCAAACTTTTGAGTATTGTATAATAATAATATTATTCTACGTAGAGAGACTCCGATCCCGATCTCCTCTCCTCTGTCTTGTGCAATATCGTCTCTGAAGAACCAAAATGACCCATATCCATTTTTAGCTAAAACCAGTATCAACTATCTACACAAATATTCAAGTATGTCTTGATAGCATTTAAATAGAACATTTTGCACCTTTTCAAAAACATGGAATTAGAACATTTTGCACATTTTCAAAAACATGAAAATAGAACATTTTACGTTTTTCAAAAACTCCTAATTAACATTCTAAGCATGTTTCTCATTTTGTTTTTATGACATAGCTGATTTTGATTGTTGCTTACATTGGATATGGGACATTTTGGTTCTTCACATACGATATCTTGTTCCTTGTATCTTGTGGTTCTGACTTATTACTCGTCCGGTCCGTCGTTGTCGTTCGTAGCCCCGTAGTATTTCTTGGTACAAGTAAAGTACCACACCACCAGTAGACGTGGACGTGGAGGTAATGGGAATCACTCAGTCTGAATTCTGAATTGTTGATATGGTGATGGTGGAGGAAAAGCAACAAACTCCATGTCATCTAATAACATAGCCTCTCACACGTTTCATTTCAAAATTCTAATAATTCTACCAGTCTCAGTCTCAGTCTCATCTCAGGGTCCACAATGTACGAACTTCTATCCGCATAATAATCCATAATCCTCGTGTGTGCATTTTAAAACTTACAATTTACCATATTAACCGCCGTCATTACCATTACCATATATCTGCTTGTATAGTATGTGTATAGGTAATTTGATATGTATTACATGGCTATTCTGTTTTTTTTTGCTTCAAAGTTCAAACTGACAGAGAATTTGCCTTGCCTTATGATACACGGAAACAATGTATACATATAATTGGCTATATGATATATGTAATTTTTCTCGTCGTTTTCTAAGCCAAATCCAAATCCAAATCCAAGGCAAGACATGAATAATGTTGTGGATGATATTCGCTTTGGTTCTTATTTTCGACTGCAGACATGTTATTATTACTACAGAGGAGACAGATAGAAAAACAGAAAGAGATGGATTAGAGAGACTGCACAGAGTCACAAGAGACCTTTAGCTCTCCGTTCACTCTGACACATTGTTATTTTGTTATTGTTGCCTCAGACTGTGACTGATTTACTCTTTCAAACTCGGCAAGCAGCACAATCCAATAATCCAATCCAATGTACATATATCTATACTACATGTATGCAGACCATATTACATTACATTCGCCATATCGTCTGTGAAGAACCAAAATGACACATTTTCATTTTTAGCTAAAAACAATATCAACTATCTACACAAATATTCAAATCTGTCTTGAGAGCATTTAAATAGAAATTTTCAAAAATATGTAAATAGAACATTTTACACTTTTCAAAGACATGGAATTAGAACATTTTGCACCTTTTCAAAAATATGGAATTAGAACATTTTACACCTTTTCAAAAACATGGAATTAGAATATTTTGCACCTTTTCAAAAACATGGAATTAGAATATTTTGCACCTTTTAAAAAACATGGAATTAGAACATTTTGCACCTTTTCAAAAATATGGAATTAGAGCATTTTGCACCTTTTCAAAAACATGGAATTAGAACATTTTGCACCTTTTCAAAAACATGAAAATAGAACATTTTATGCTTTTCAAAAACTCCTAATTAACATTTTACTCAAATTTTTCATTTTGTTTTTATGACATAGCTCATTTTGATTGTAGCTTAAATTGAATATGGGTCATTTTGGTTCTTCACAGACGATATATATATATTGTATGTAAAGGACAGGCACGAAACCACTACATAGAACAGAAGAACAGACTGTAGACTGCAAAAGATAGAGTTATGTAAAATATGTAAAGTGTAATAACGTTATAGCCTTTTAAGCAAAAGTTGAGATTGAAGAAATGATGAGTAAAGCCCTCCTTCCCCCCTTCCACAAAAAAAAATTAAAATGCATAAAAGAAAAATAAAAGCAACAAAAAAAGTTCAAGTTACGTTTCACGTTCAACCACATTATCAAAATTACATAAGGATAAGGACAACGTAAAGTAGAAGTGGTGAATTAAGTTTAACATGGAGAGAATACAGTTGGCTTGAGAATGTTGACTGTTGAATTTGGTGGTGGGACTGCGTACGGGGTACGATACTTAATCTCCGATTATCATTACGATAAGTTTGAACGGTATCCTGTGGTATATTTTCAGTATCGCTTAGTAGTAATGAACTAAATGAAGGCGCATTTACATGGATCTTGAATCTTGTGTTTTGGTCTTTTGTTTGGGCCTTGAATTTGAATTTTGGGTTGATCTCTTATCGCATGGGCTGCAGTCCTGTACTAGTTGTAGTGATATATTGCGATTGCGAGTGCCATGCCACTACACGGGACAGCGGCATCAACGGAAACGGAACGGAGGCAGAAAGAGAGACAGACAGAAGTCACATATTTAATGGACGGAAATATTGCCAGCAATGTGTCTGTGTATAAAAACGCAAGTTTAAACCCCATCCAAATCCAATCTGAAATGCTTCTCCTTTGCTTTCTCTATATCGTCTGTGAAGAACCAAAATGACCCATATCCAATTTAAACTAGAATCAAAATGAGCTATGTCATAATAACAAAATGAGAAACATATGCGTAAAATGTTTTAGTAGGAGTTTTTGAAAAGTGTAACTTGTTCTATTTACATGTTTTTGAAAAGTGCAAAATGTTCTATTTACATGTTTTTGAAAAATTCAAATTGTTCTATTTAAATGTTGTTGAAAAGTGTAAAATATTCTATTTGCATGTTTTTGAAAAGTGCAAAAGGTTCTATTTACAGGTTTTCGAAAAGGTACAAAATGTTTTAATTCCATGTTTTCCAAAAGTGTAAATTGTTCTATTTAAATGCGTTCAAGACATGTTTTAATATTTTTGTAGATAGTGGAGATTGTGCTTAGCTAAAAATGGATATGGGTCATTTGGGTTTTTCACAGACGATATGTATCTCTGGCGTTCCCTTATATTTTGCCGTGTCGTCACTTTGCTTTGCAGCTGTTCCGCTGCCGCCGCCGCCGCCGATTCGATAGACAGATAATTACACTAAAAACTCTGTTGTTACATTTTGTACTCGGAGGTATAGGTACTTTGGTCTTGGTTGTACATAGATTTGATTTGGGCTTTGAATTTTGATTTTGATTTGGACTTGGACTTTTAAAGAGCCGCGGAGCTTAGGTACAATTAAGTAGAAGCTTGGCATATTATGAATATACCTACATGGCTCTTTGAGTCTCCACATGGGCCTCGTCATTCTGCTCTTGACGTCTTGAGTCTCTCAGAGTCTTGTCTCCTTTTTTTATTCAATCTGTCCAACATGACTCCGTCTCAATGTCCTATCAACATCTCGTAGACAGATGCAGAGGCAGATCGCGGCAACGTAATATGAACACGTTCCGTTCCCTACAACCCTACAACCACTGCCCACAGTTTTCTTGCAGTTTCAAATTCAATTTTTTTTCATTGTCTTCGTCTTCGCCTTCGTCTTCATACGAGCAATCAGTTTGCATTTAATAATGAGTGTAAATAACCGAGCGGTGTTTATCTATAGTTGAGGAGACAGGAGATTGCTGGAGCTCAGAGAAGCGCTTGCAGATATTCTTCAATAGATTGGATAGATAGATAGGGAGACAGACAGGGAGGCAGACGAGTGAGTGAGCATGAGTTTCAGGATTTTGTCTCCTTCTCTCAATTCCAATCCTATGCTCTACACCAGGGCCGGACGAAGGAATTGGTTTTAGGCAGCAATTTGTTTCCATACAAGAACCACCATTTTGATTTTATTCATGGTTTTCTTTGGTAAAGCAAAACGTTATATTTACATGTTTTTAGAAAAGTGTTAAATGTTCTTTTTACTTGATTCAGAAAAGTGCTCAATGTTCTATTTACATGTTTTGAGAAAAGTGGAAAATGTTTTATTTCCATGTTTTTGAAATGCACACAAATGTTTATTTGCATGTTTTTGAAAAGTGTAAAATATTTTATTTGCATGTTTTTGAAAGGTGTAAAATGTTCTATTTTTTTGAAAAGTCAAAATATTCTATTTACATGTTATTTGAAAATTTAGGCAGCGGGTGCTGCTTGCGCTGGCCGCATTATCCGGCCCTGCTCTACACATTATGTGGTAGGTACGATGTACGTACGGGACGAGCAGATTGTGGAAAATGGGAATGGAAGACGTGCGATGGACGAGAGGCAGAGTCGGCCTTTAAATCTGTTGGATTAAAAGGGAAGGAAAAGAGAAGACGGGAGAGAGAGAAGAGCCTTGGAGGGATGTTGAGTCGTGCCTTATGACATAATAATAGAGCAAGAGTGGTAATGGATGGACATGGAGGTAGTAAAAAAAAAAGAAAAAAAAATTAACATACATATAGCGTATAGGTGTCGGTATAGGCATAGGTATAGGATATCGTAGATTGTAAAATAATGAAAGGCAAACTGCAAAAGAATTGTACAATGTACAGCCATAGGTATGGACACGTACAACCTATAACACTGAGGGTATATATGCACTCTATAGAATGATGGTGGCTGCGGAGAAAGGAAATTACCAGGTTTCACGACCAAAGATAAGCAAACCATTAATATTGATCTTTAGCTGAGACTGAGAGAGTCTCAGAATTGGCTCGGCTCTGTTCACTGGATGTAGGTAGACTTGACTACGTACCTACCTACGTACAAATGGAGCTGACAGCTTGATTGTAACTTATTGTGAGCCTAATGGCCAAAATCCTTCATCTTCCCATTTTCATATCCCCGTCCAGATTCCAGATGAGTGAGGAGAGAGGATAAGAGTTTCTGAGCCAAAGCCAACAGCCCAGAGCAAAGGAAAGGAAGGAAACTTTAAACCCAATCCCATCAGCCAATGAGTCAATGATGACCGATCAGATGTGATTTACTATCCACCATTTAGTATTTAGATCCGTCCGGAGTGGAGTCCGTAGCCACGAACAACAACGACGACGATGATGATGACGACGACGACGACGACGACAAACCACGAAGCCACGAACTATCGAGCATCGTCATCCTCGTCTTCATCTTCATCTTCGATAGCTGTATTGTCTCACTGTAGATTGTAGACCTCGTCTTTTTTTTGTGTCTCCACATGGGTAATTTATTCGATGCATTATTGGCACTCACATTCATAGACTCTTAAGGAATTAAATCAAGCGAGAATGAGTCTCAATAATGCCATGCAAATGCAAACATTAAAACATTGCCAATGCACTGTACAGATAGGCCCATTGCCCATCCATCCCCTCTCATCCACACACACCAGGTCACATCTGTGCCTATAACTAACAAACACTGAGACTGCACACAGTTCCAACACCACTTTGAATCTCTAGATCCAGGGTCGGACGAAGGAATTGCTTTTGGGCAGCAATTTGTTTCCATACAAAAAGCATCGTTTTGATTTTATTGATGATTTTCTTTAGTAAAGCAAAATTTTGTATTTACATGTTTTAGAAAAGAGAAAAATGTTCTTTTTACTGGATTCTGAAAAGTGCAAAATGTTCTATTACCATGTTTTGAGAAAATTAGAAAATGTTTTATTTCCATGTTTTTGAAATGTACAAAAAAATTTATTTGCCTGTTTTTAAAAAGTGTAAAATATTTTATTTGCATGTTTTTAAAAAGTCAAAATATTCTAGTTACATGTTTTTTGAAAATTCAGGCAGCGGCCGCATTATCCGGTCCTGTCTACATCGCATCGTCTCACGTATCCCAAGAAGACCCATGAATCTGACTGAGCGACTAGAGGAATACAACTTATGACATGTGACTACAAAAGCGTTGGACTTGGACGGAGGAGACTGTGAACTATGATCCTGTGAAGGTAGAGGCAGGACGATCATCCGGGAAGATTTAGAATCAGAATAAATAGAAAATGAAAAATGAAAAACTGCCTTCGACTTTTTTGGCCTTACCTTAGTCACTTCCATTATGCTCCGGTACAATCCTATACATTATTGTAAGTATCAAGCATATATATTTTTTTTATTTTGTGTATATCAGTAGGTACAGTGCTATATAAGATTATTCATATAGTCATAAGCACTTTATTAGGCGCAGTGCAGACTGCACGGGTGTCATGCACTCACACAGCCCATCTACCTTCCTCCATCCTTCGATCCTTCTCTCTAACTTACGCCTCACAACAGTCACTTCCCACTTTTCCAGTATAACAGAAAGACAGACGCTGAGACGAAGCTCATCATCCATCCAAACTAATAAAATGTTCATACAATATTTATGTATGAAATTCTCACGTTTGAATAAAAATTTCTTTTCCTTTTTTTTATATTCTTCTTCTTCTTCTCTTTAAACTCTAAATCGTTCTCCTTTCCATTGAATTGAATGAATCCTTTGAAACCTTTTTACCTTCATTTGACTTGACTGAGCAGACTTGTAGAGCCGCCCCGGCCCGGCCTTCGCTTAAAGAGTTTTTCTCTGGATTCTGGATTTTTATGAAATTACTGGAAACGGGAGCGTCAAAAATGTACAGCTGCATATGACATTGACATAAAAGCTTCACTCTGGACTGGATCAGGTGATTTATTTCAATTCAGTACTTCCTTCCTAGGTACTGCACACTTGTAGTGTCTATTAGGATTAGCTATATTGTATGGGCTTGTATGTATACATCATAATAGAAAAGAAGAGTCCATATTATTAATTCTTGAGTATTTTTAGTTGAAAATGGAGCATACAATTTTTTTCTTAAGAATATAATTTCTACACTTCTGAAAAACGTATATATAATATCCATTCAAAAATTCAGGCAGCTTTGTCAATTCGTAATTCAGCACCAAAATATATCCAACGTACAGTGCCCCACACTAAAGCTCGCATAATGAGCATGTTTAGGTAACTGGACAATTTATTTGGGAAGAATGCAGGTCATCCGCATACCTGTCACTGCACTGGTCACAATTTAAGCGACTGTGTTTTTTATTCGATTTACAATTTTTATTTCTGGCAAAGAACCAAATACAAAATTAGGTTCAAAATCAGTAATCAATCTGTAAAGTTGCAAAAACTTTGAGGGCACTGCTCATCGCACAAGGGCCACAGGGCTTTGGCCCGTTTAAGCCTCGCTACTTTTACATTTTTTTAAATAATGGAAGACGACTGCGAACAATTCAGAAGGATTTAAAATGTAATTTAATTCTAAATCTGAAAATAAATGTGATTACATATATGGCTTCCGCACTGCTATAATAGGTGTGTTCAGCTCAATCACAATAGTTTTACAGGTCTAGCTACTATAATTATTATGAAAATGAAGCCGTGTAAAAAAAGTACATACAATTTAAAGCAGGAAATTAGTTGTTAATTGAACTGTTTTTGTGAAAGAAGACAGAATTGGATGAGGATGAGGCGCGCTTATTCGCTTATTGTCATGTTAAAATCTTCATTTAATACTTGGAATAAATAAGATTGAGAACGGTTTGGGGTTAGCTGACGCCGGGAGTGTAGAGTACAGACGACAGTACAATAGATGACATTGTTATGTCTTCTCTTATTGTTGTCTTCCTAAATCCTATTTTTTCTCACAGTTACATTTTAGTTTTAGTTATTATACACACACGATACATGCACAAATGCACACACAGTGCAGGACTACTATACAATGACGACAACAACAATAGCATCAATAATACAGCAACAATAACAGGGCTCCTTTCTTCTTGTTCATTGCTTGGAAAATTAATTTTGTGTTTAAGAAATATATATTACTATTATATGCAAGTAGTGTTTAAAAACGAATTGCAAAATATTTTATGAGCAAAAACCTACCGCTACAAAAGTGCGCGCATCGCGACAAATACATCGTTTGAATGGTTGTAGGACATTTCCTACCCATGTAAAAATAAAAAGTAGGGTCTGGTCAAGGCATATAAAATAGCAGAGAAGAGCAATGTGAGGTATAGGAGAAGACGCAACTAGGGCTAAATATTTTGCCGACCACTTTAGCATTAGGTAAACGGAATTTGGGGAGCGGCCTATTGCACTACTCAATGGTGATTGGGCCTTTGACTGCACTCCTCGGTGCTTATTGGTTAAAAAAAAATCCCCCGGCAGACAAATTTAGCCCTAGTTGCGTCTTCTCCTATCCCTCACATTGCTCTTCTCTGATAAAATAGGAGGTAGTATCATGATTATAAAGGGATCGGCGCCCCCCGTAGATGACGTAGACTACTGAGCAGAATGCGCGCGAAGTTTATAGGTGCCTGCAGAAAGTATATGGTTTCAGTATTTTCTCTCTGCAACTTTAATTCTTAATTAAGCATAATAATTAGAAAAGTAAGTTTAATAGTGCAATTTCGGATTGTAAAGATTCTGATAAAAATATAAAAAAAAAAGATTTTGGCTTTGCATACCTTTACCAAAGACTCACAAGCAATTGAAAGTGATGGCTAGAGAAGTGCCACCGGTAAGGCCAATGTTATTGTGATGTCAGCTGTCTGCTTTGTTGGTTATTATTATTATTAAAGCGAGTTACGGAACAAACTCTTAGTATTACCAATTAAAAAAGATTAAACCAACAACAATTTCAAGCATTCTTGAATTTTGAAATGAAAACTCGACTGATAGAAGTCGTAAAACATGACTTGATAACTGGAGTTGGGAGTAGGGAGCATGAAAGAAAATAGTAAACAACTCTCACGGTGAATCTTATAGTCAGTTTGGTAAGTATGTTATTTATGTTAAAATAAATAATGCTAATTTAACTACCCACATGTGAACAAAATATTAGATATGCACTGCAACTGTTATTTTTTAAATGTAGTTTGATTTGGATGTATGACATTTTTTATTTCTTATTCTGACTACTGCATTATGACACTGCCACCGCTGTTGGTATTGGGCATCAATTGCTGTTTTTGGCCATTAGCAGATAGTAGACTGCACCTACTTAGTATTTGTTGTACTTACGATTAGTAATTAAATAAGTTTCAGTAAATATCCAATTTTATAGTTATCACTCTCCCAAAATCAAAGATATTGTTCGCATTTGGGTAGTTAAATTAATTAGCATTAATTTCGACATAAATAAATTACTAACCAAACGGTCTTCAAGATTCATACCGACCGTCAACCGTCAGAGTTGATTACTATTTTATTTCATGTTCCGGACTCCAGTTATTAAGTCTTGTTTTACGACTTCTCTCAATCGGGTTTTCATTTCAAAATTCAAGAATGCTTGAAATTGGTGTTGGTTTTAATCTTTGTTTAATTGGTAATACTAAGAGTTTGTTCCGTAACTCGCTAACTAGAACCAACAAAACACAGACAGCTGACATTACAATAACAGTTTCCTTACGCTGGCACTTCTGGAGCTATCACTTTTAATTGCTTGTAAGTCTTTGGTAAAGGTATGCACAGTCAAAATTTTTTTTTAAATATTTTTATCAGAATCTTTACAATCCGAAATTGCACTATTAAACTTACTTTTCTAATTATTATGTATAATTAAGAATTAAAGTTGCAGAGAGAAAATACTGAAACCATATACTTTTCTGCTGGTACACTCTCCGTAAAAGAGCATGTGAAAGACGTCAGAAAATCATATGATGTGAACACGAAGTGCAGAATATATGGATCGTCTAAAGTACATCATGAGATGATTCCTGAATTTGGAGTAAGATATAATTCAGTTGCTACGCAACATATCGCCCTGGTGATATTCAGTTATCGTTTAGATGAATTTGCCAGAAACAGTAAGATGAGTATCGAGTGTCTTTTAGATGAAGTGCGAAGCGGAGATGTACTAGGAAATAAATATTTAGATGAACCTCAAGGCTGAGATGCATGATAATGCTATCATTTAGTTGCGCTTCAATGCCCCTAATCAGATGTAGCACCGAGCAAATCTTTAGGTGCTCTTTAAATATGAGATGCCTTGCAATGTATCTATTTAGATGCTCCTCTACATTGCGAATATTGAGATGAATGGAACACATGCTAATGTAAATAAACCGTTTTCTCTCTCAATTAAGACGTGTAGGTTGTCGTTGGTAGAAATGATTTACTATTTATTGAAATATAAACTAGTTTTTACCTTAATACTAATTTCAATACGACAACTTTATTTTAAAGGGAATTTGTAATCGGAAATTTTCAAAGGACCCAGTATCTATATGTACCCAGTTAAAAATCCACTGAAAGATAGATAATGATTTTTGAATGTGTGTGTTCCCTTCGGGGTCCATGCAAACTATTTTTGATAGAGATCATTTTCACTTTTACGGTTCTTATTGCGAGTGGACAAGGACAACAAGAATTCGAAGAAACAAAATTACAATTGTAGCAAAGAGGCTAGACAATTTCTTTTATAATTTTTACTGCTCTATTCTCACAATTGTTTCTTTCAACAAATGTATCACAAATCACAACGTCTGATAGAATTGTTTTATATTTTCAGTTTTGTAAAACAATTTCAAACACTTGAATTAAAAATAAATATTAGTTAGTTTGTGCCCGTTTGTTCGTACACTCGTACCGTAATATGAACAAGAAAATGAAAACACGCTCAATATTTAAAATATTTTCCAAGTTCCAACAATTACTTAATTATATCACACTATCTGATTATGACTTGAAATCTCAACGTCTGCAGTCGTCGTGCAGTGCCACTTGACTAACGAAAGCCACGTCCAATGATCAATTTCTGAGATTTCATAATCAACAATAGTATATTACAGTAAATAAACAACCCTCATGGCAACGCATAAAATATTGTAGTGTGAATAATATTTTAAAAGTTATAAAGGCTACTGGAATGCATGTGAGGCTCATCTGAAAGTCAGAAGGCATCTAAAACAGTATAGCTTGGCCATCTAATATTGAATCGCATCTCGACGGTATGTGCGGTACTTCTAACCTCCATTGGCATCTAACACATTTGTATATGAGTTATCTAATACTTAAAACGCTTCTAAATAGCATTATGCAGTACATCTAAAAGGCAATAGGTATCTGATCCATTGTTACCCACATCATCTAAAATTTCGAACTCATCAGAAGAGCTTCAAAAATATTAGCGAAATATCTAAACGATAACTAGTGTCTTTCTAAAAATCCAAGATGCAGTTTTGATGTACTACGGTGGCTCGAAGTTATCTTCGAAGCTTCTCACGGCCATCAAGACCATCGTAATGCACTTTTAATGAGACTCAGTTAACTTTGTACTGCAGATTTTGATTTCTTTACGGAGAGTGTACCTATAAACTTCGCGCGCATTCTGCTCAGTAGTCTACGTCACGATTCCTCCCAGCAATCCCACTGGTTTTTAACTATAGGGCATGATACTACCTCCTATTTTATATGCCTTGGGTCTGGTTGAAATCATTAGTTCGTAGTTCGTACATCGTTGGTGGAAATGGGAGATAGAATCTTTTGCACCTTTAAAAATAATAACGCAGGTAGGATATAGGATTCAGAGCAGCATAAAAATTGGCGAAATTCAGTAGTGAGTAGAACATTTAGTTGAGGTCGAGGTGGATTTATGAATTTGAGATGAATGTGTGTGAGGTATAGAGAGAAGATGAGAGAAGACAGCTGGTGTTCCTTCTCTCAATAATAATAATTACGATTGCAATAAAATTAAAGTTTTTTGAGGAAAAGTATGAGTAAATAAACATATGAAGAAAAAATGGGAATGAATGATGTCAAAGGCTCATCACGCCGCCGGTTTTATTAAGTTCCCTATTAACCCTTTATGACTCTAGTTGCGTTTCATCTGCGCTCTCACTGCTTATCCTTCGTGTTCATCCTGTCAGAAGTTGATTTAATTTAATTCAATTCTCAAGTTTTGTGATGTGGACTGCACTGCTCGTATGTAACTTGTGCTTGCCTCTCTGCCTGTGATGATGAGAGATGAGATCGAGTCGCGTGTTCTCATGTTATTTAATCAGATCGTAAGTAGAGGAAGTCCCTTCCAGTCTGCCGTCTGACTGTTGTTGTGCTCGCACACAAACCTGAATGTAATAAATGTAATCTCATCTTTTGAAGTTCGGATGATTCATATTCACATGGGCTGTTGGACGATGTTCATTTCGTTGACTATAAGCCCTGGCCCTACTTACTCATAATACTCAGACTTCTGCAGTCGACGTCGACACTATATAGCACTGACATATAATATGTAAGTACCTTAAGTGCTTACATTCGTTTTATATTTTTTATCCTTTAGTCGACAGATAATAAATAATATCTATCTGGTATTTGGGTTTTGGTTTTTTTAGCTTCTGGGTGCTTGATTAAGACGAGAGAAAATGAATACATAGCAATGTATTATTCATATTTTATCTCCTTTTGTAATTATAATTATGTGACGGGCAGATATTCAAATATTTAATTAACGAGATGATATTTTTTTTCTAAATTTTATTCTTTTGGGATGAGAGCGCTTGCGGCTTGCGTCATCAATGTTAATTCAGAAGCTATGGAAAGTAATAAGAATGAAATTAGTGTGACGGATGATGTATGGCATGCGATTCCTTTGAAGACACGAAAATTCTTTTTTCCCCTTAAATTAATTATATTTTACTTCTTCACGTGTAATCAGAAATGGTAATTTTAGTCGTCGTAATCATGTCAGACCATTGTATCGGTATCAGAATTGAGTTGAGTTTCCTTATTCTTGTTTTCCGTGTAGTATTTTTAAATTGAAAATGAATTTCGAATGCATGGAGTAATTAAATGTATTGTTTGTTTCATTCACAAGTAAAAATAATGTCGAAAATGGTATTTTTCTTTCTGTAAATTCCAACAATACAAATACGAATACATCCCGAAAAGACCATAACCGAAAGGGAATATTCAAGCGAATGATCAGTAGAACGTACACCGATACAATATACACAATAAGCATATAGGACTTTCAGATTAGTGATGGTTTTAAGTATTTGTAGTAATTATGAAATAATTTAAAGATATATTCACGTGTAAAATTACAGTAAACCGAAGAGAGGAGAGCTTGTAATGAACTTAATTCAGCTGAATAAATAATGACAATTTAATTCGAGTTCACAAGAGTATGTTTGCTTTCATGCCGCGATCCTGCGGCGAAAGGAATCCATTAAATACTTACAGACACATTCCAGGCCACGCCAAAATGTAATTGTGTGAACAATCAAAAAAATGATGTTATTATGGAAATGAAGGTATTCGGTTCGGTATTGAGATAATATGTATATAAGTATTAAATGAAGAACAGTTTTGTATACATTTGTGTATGTAATTGTAATTTCTCAAGATATTTTTAATCGTCATAATTGAAATATTTCATTTTTTTTTTGAAGACACAATCATACACAAAAAAGGAAATAAAAATGACACTCGTTTTTAGGACATAACAACAAAATTTCAATCAAAGGATTTTCTCACTCATGGTCAGTCATTCATATTCATAATCATCATTACTACGAAAGTTTCGTAAAAAACAACAAAAACTAGTAACTATTATTCTTTTAACATTAAATAACCGAGCTTGACTAATTTCTGAACCTTTTCTTGGATATTGATAGATAATGGATGTATAGGTAGGTAGGTAGGTAGTGAGGTATAGGTACCAAACTCAAAATACAGAGACAATTATTATTGATGATAGACGAAACAATTAAAATTACAAACAATTATTGTCCTTACAGTACATTAACGTAAGCATAAAAATAGGAGGAAATAAAATGATTGTACTCATTCAAGAATCACTTATACATACCTGTTCTCTGTATTTTATATATAATTATCTGTATTATGTATCATTCAGTATTTTTTATTTTTCACCTTTCTGGAAAACTTTCATACAAAAAAGTGACCAACACTGTTTCAGTTGTTCTTGTTACGTTATTTTTTGTTTTTTCTTTTTGATTTTTAATTTACGTATCATTATCGTTATTATATTTACAATAAAATTATTATTGCCTGTCCCCAATAGACTTCTTTTTTTGATTATAACCTGCATAATAAAAAAATATTGGGAAGGAATGATTCTTTGATATTTTTTCGTTACCTTGTCGTCGTGAACGTCGTAAATTACAATACAATACAATGCAATACAAAAAATTTACAAGCGAAAAAATGATATGAGTTATTTCTGATTGTGGAAAGAAATCTTCCATTCTGTAAGCTAAAACTATTAAGATACTTCTAGGATTACACAACATTACAATTATTATAATTCAAAAAATTCATAGTCATACATGGACATATAGTAATTATATTGTATCGCAATCCGATTATCGTCCATTTTTAAAAAATATCAGTAATAATAATAAAATTACATATCAACAATAATCAACACTTACATTACGTTATGTACTCGTATTAATTTAATTACAATAATACTTAGTATAATAATAAAATAAAATAACAACATGATACTTACTTACTTGACAATGACAAGCAAAAAGAAAAAAATCATTTCGAGTCAGTGTCGATTTTTCCTTTTATATAAAACAAAGATGATTTTGTTTATTGTTATTTATAGTTAAAAAAACACAATCAAAATATAATAATGACAAATGGCAATAAAATTACATAATTATAATAATATTTAATTAATTTTTTAATCTCAACAATCGAATTCATCAACAAGATTTTGTGTATCCTTCCCAGTATCTTCACTCGGCTCAAACTGCCTAATTTGTATTTGCGGGGATGAGCGCTGAACAACGGAGCTGGGAGGAAGGATAGCAATAGGAGGTGGGCTTCGCACCGAACTACTACTCTGAGGTTGAAGCTGTTGTTCCGCAGCTTCAAACATTGGATTTGAGAAGTCACGGGATTTTAACTCCACTTTTGTGTCTGGATGCCCTGTCGTAGATCCTGATGATGACTCCTAGGATATTAATAAATTTAAATGAGCATCACTGAATATATTTTGCGCTTCCTCATTTGCTTTCAATAATAATGTATCACTTTGTCGGAACTTACATTTACAAATTCAACATTGCTTCCCTGTCGGAAGCTGACAGAAGACCCTAGGCCTTTTCCAATAAAATCACCCCTTCGTTTTAAGAAAATGTAGAAAGCACCTCCTCCCAAACTTAAAAGTAAAATGAGAACTAGCGGTATGGCGACGGCAGCAGGTGAAACACCCGTGTCATTACTAACTATCTTCTTCGGTTTTAAATCATTACATGCCTGTCCCGTGAAACCTTCAGGACACATACATGTGAGTACTTCATGGAATTTACACACTCCTCCGTTGGTACATGGACAGGATAATGGCTGGGTTTTTTCTCGCTCAAACGCTGTAATGATTAAAAAATGTATTAATGAGTAACTTAAGACTTGCAGGCATCACTGAAATACACTAATTAACTGATTAATACTTTGATTATTAATTAAGCAATGGTCAGAGCTTCGTTATGGACGCTTGTTTAGTAAAATACTTACGAGCATCACAGATAGAGGGAGATCTCTCGCGCAAATTACTTCCTTCGGGACATGCACAACGGAATGCACCGTTAGGTATGAGGAGGCACAAATGGGAACAGTCTGATGTTTTACATGGGTTGTAAATGCTGCTGTTATATTTAAGTGGATGGTATACTAAAAGTAACAACATAATTATTTTAGACAATGAGCTGCATTTTGAAAATTAAAACTATTGCCTCATATATGAAGTATACCATAAGTTTATATTTAATTTACCTTTAACATTAGTAGGATTAAGAAGATCTTTCATAACTGAGACAGCAACACCTCGTCCAAATTTGTCCTGTTTGAGCAATTCGCCAGTTTCTTTGGTTACCCAGTACATAGATGATTCAAATACATCCAATGAAATTGGGTGGCGGAGAGAGTCAGATTGAAGAATTGTGATACGATTTCCTCCATTACGATTCATTGATTCAATTTTTGATAGTTTGGTGTCCACCCAGTAGATCCTGTGATTATTTTGATAGTCGATGGTCACGCCGGTCGGCGATCGGATGGTGGAATCACTTATCAATGGGTGACGTTTGGAACCATCCAACCAAGCAGACTCAATCTTTAATCAAACAAAAATTTATAAATATTTTTTTGTGATCCTCATCTTCCGGTTCCTTCGTCATAACATAAACCATAGCATTCTGCAAGGTTAAAGCTAAAAATAAATACCTTAGGAACACTGCCAACGTCTGTCCAAATCATAACACCCAACTCTGGATCCAAAGCGATGGAACTGACAATTTCCAAATTACTGTAAACAATACTTTTTCTGTAGCGACCACCCCCATCACTGACCATAACACGTCCTTTTGGTTTTGATCCAGATCGGTCAGTTTCACCCCAATACAGATTTCCGCTGACCCAATCCACAGCTAAAGAATTAACTTTAGCTAACGATTTCAATTCTAGATCCTGACCATATCCAACTTTAGCACCAGCTTTCACTCCAGGAATCCAACTTCGCTTAATTGTTTTCTGATAAGAGTCTGCATAGTAAATCATGCTACCAACCCAATCCACTGTCTCCACCCTTCCTTCTCCTACAATTAGATCTCCGAGATCTTGTATACCTATACTGCGAATTTCAGGCCCATTTGCTAGGAACAACTGGAATTGAGATGGGTCTTCAGCACGGCAAATGCCGTTGTTGCCAGGTTCCATTTTGAAACCAGGGAGACAGGAACAATTGTAAAAACCTTTGAGATTGGTACAAACTTGACTGCAGTTATTGACACCCTCACACTCGTTCACATCCTCACACGCTTTGGGATTCATTTTACTTGCAATATATCCAGGATTACACGTACAAATGTAGCTCTTGGTCAAATTGACGCACTTATGCTCACAACCTCCGAGCTCTGTGCTTGAGCAATGCAGTTTTTCATCTGGAAATAAATAATACGTTAGAATCAAAAATAATTATTAGTGAATAATTCTGACCCCATCTATTGAAATAAATAAGGCATTTTAAACTTACGACATCCAAGTTCATCACTGGCATCACCGCAGTCATCATGGAGATTACATACAACAGATTTGTCAACACATTTCTTGTTAGCACATCGATATTCCCTATGAAGAAGAAATAAAATATTTTACTCCCGAAAATTTTGAAGTCTACAAGCTCCAACAGTATTTTGTGGCCAAATTCAATTTCATAATAGTTTTATTACCTAATTGGATTGCAGGGCCGAACTCTCGGTGCACACAAAGTTACATTATTCTCATCACTTCCATCCCCACAATTGTCGCGTCCATCACACACTTGATATCTCGGAATGCATTTGTTATTACCACACTGGAACCGATGGAGTTTATCACATGAAAAATCTCCTGCACAAATAAAAATAAAACCAATTAGTGAACGTTTGCATTGCGCGTTGGCCGAAAAGTTCATTACTCTATTCTATGCATTAATAACTTACGACATATTTCTGTTTTCTCATCAGACCCATCAATACAGTCATCTGTTCCATCACAAATATCTCCATGGCTGACACACAAGTGGTTGTCGCATTCGAACTTTTCCTTTGGGCAATATTTTCCATCAGGGTACCTTGGAGGGCAGTGTAACTCGTCAGACAAATCATGGCAGTCCCTGTCACCATCACACTTGAAATGTGATGCAATACAATGCCCGGACAAGCATTGAAAGTGTGTGGCTGGGCAAGTAAAGTTCTGACAACCAATTTCATCAGTTCCGTCACCGCAATCGTCATCGTGATCACACCTCCAACGCATCGGTAGACATTTCCCATTTCCACATTTAAATTCGGATTCGGAACATTCCCGGTAGGACTTACAGACTTGAGTAGATTCATCTGAATGATCGCCACAGTCGTTTTCAAAATCGCATTTCCAACGGCTACGTGAAACAGAAAATATAAATGACACAGTGAAGAAATTAATTTATTATTACTCGATGTTATTTTTAAGACATAATTATCCATTAGAAATTTCAATACATACTTTGGCACACAACGTCCGTTATTACAAGCAAATTCCTTTTCAGGGTCACATTTAGCACAATTTTCAGGTTTTTCATCTGCTCCATCACGACAATCTGGCTTTCCGTCACAGAATAGCCAATCTGGAATGCATCTGTAGTAACCCCAAGTTGGACAACGTCTCCACCCCAAGGTGCAATTACGATGTCGACAAATATGCGCTGGCTCGTCACTGTCGTCTCCACAATCATTATCAAAGTCACAGTACCATAATTTCGGGATGCATCGTCCGTTCTTACAAGAATATTCTGTTTGCGGATCGCACGTACGGTTATCTAATAATATAAGAATATACATACACACATCAGTTTAGTGTTGTAAAAATGGAACTACGAAAAACTACTTATTATTTTGTTGACAAGTAGCATAGTAAAAACTCACGGCAAATCAAGGGATCTTCATCAGAGCCATCACTGCAGTCTGCATCACCGTCACACTTCCAAGCATCAAGAATACATTTTCCGGTCTTCTTACATTTGAATTCATTTTCGCCGCAAGCATGATTACAATTTTCTTCGTCAGAATTATCGCCACAGTCATCCAAACCATCGCAAATGACAGTGGGTGAGGTACAGTTTTTATTTGTACACTGGAATTGGCTGTTCCTAAAATAAAAATAATAATTTCATTAAAAATTATGTACTGCAAAAGCAATGTAAATATAAAAACACTTTAAGCAGACATTTTTGCTGCTGAACGTACTTGCAAACTCGTTTAGGACAATTTTCTTCATCGGAACCATCTGCACAATCTTTTTCACCATCACACTTCCAGTAGAACGGAATACATTTATCATCTCCATTTCCACATCTGTGCATTCCACCCGTGCAATTGCTAATGCATGTCTTCTTATCGATCGAAACGAAGTTGTTGGGACACATACAAGTACTCTCAATTTGATCTCCAGCATTTTTTAGCAAGCACAAATGGCTGCAACCTCCATTATTGACATCACAAGGACTTTCAATTTTCAGTTGTTCCAGAGGGTGATAAATGTGAAGATCGTACGGACGATGCGTAGTGTTTCTTAGAACTTGCCAATCGCTTCCATTAAATTTGCTTGCTTTAAGAACTGCTTTCAGATTCCAGTCAGTGTAATATAAATCATCTCCAAAGAGTCCCAAAGCAAATACATGAGGAACGTGATGCCCCCTGAGAACTGTAACTCGTTTTCCACCGTCCAAATCACAGGAGTCGATGTAATCCAAGTGAGCATCAGCAAAGAAAAGTCGATCATTGATGTAGTCTAACGCCAAGGCATTTGGCCAAGCAATTCCATTCTCCCAATTGAGAATCATTTTGAATTCACTGCCATCCATGTTCATTCGACCAATGTAAGCTTGTAGATGCCAAGATGTGTAAAATAGGAACCCACGTAGAGGATGAACAACAATAGCTCTCGGATCGCTGATTCCAGATTTTAAAGTTCTACGATTCGTTCCATTTAGTTCAGCAACCTCAAGAGATTTAGAATGTCTGTCTAACCAGTACAACTTTCTAGCAACCCAGTCCACTGCCATTCCTTCCAAACCATGGGTCTCATGTTTTACAACAGCTGTCTTCTCGTTCGTTCCCACTTTAGATTTGTAAATCACTTTGGCAGTGACGTCAGCAAAGTAAATGCTATCCTCTGCAATATCAAAGTCAAGGGCAACAACATTTCGCAAATCCTGATGAACTGGTACATACTGCTTGCCATCCAAGCTCATGTTCCTCACGTAATACTTGTTTGTGAAGATAATCCATGGCTCAATGTTATCCAATTTCTTGCATTTATTATCTTGTCGCTTAAAGTACGTATCATTACATTTGCAGTAGAAAGATCCTGGGGTATTCACGCAGTACTGTGAACAAGCTCCGGGCAGAGCGCATTCATCAATGTCACCACATGCCTTTCCATCCGGTAAAAGTCTAAATCAATTAAAAATGTGAAATTAATACATGAGTGCCAATCAAAATTAATTTCAAAATATCAGTTATCTTTGGCTCTTACTTGTAGCCAGCGTCGCATTCACAGTAAAAGCTTGTCAGAGTATTTACACATTTATGACCACACTGATTAGTTTCGACCGACAGACATTCGTCCACATTACAATGGAGAGGTTCATCGGACTCGTCTGTACAATCTGAGACTTTATTGCACACCAACTGATAGCTGATACATTGGCCGTTATTACACTTGAACTGACCCGTCGGACATGATGTTTCATTTTTGGCTATTTGACCATAATAAAAAGGTAATTATTAAAATTTAAACCAACGTCTTTCAAAATATGTCAATGTAAATCTATGCACACAAGAATGCTGGGAATGATATAGGTATGTAGACAGGCGGAGTATAAATGTGTAACCATACCAGGACAATTCCGTTCATCAGAGCCGTCGCCACAGTCATCTTCGCCATCGCATCGGAAAGAATCACGAACACATTTGAAGTTAACACATGCAAACTGAGTGGGAGAACAGGTCGGATAAGTATTTGAGCAGAATTTGCCTTCGTCGGATCCATCACCACAATCATTATCAAGATCACATTTCCACACATTATTAATACAACGTCCATTTTTGCATTGGAACTGATCTTCAGAGCAAGGAGTTGGAGCTGGACAGTTGTGGATCGTGGAATTTTCGTCTGATCCATCGATGCAATCTGGATCCCCGTCACATACCCACTTCTTCGGTATACACTGTGATCTTCCCCATGATTTATTGTCTGGGCAAAAGATTTCTGTGACGTTGTCACATTTACGGTTATTGCCTGCAATTCAAAAATTGTCTCATGAATATTTAATAGCTTCTAAATTCCTATGTATGCAAGTATAAACAATAAAAAACACTAGCAATTATCAGTAAAAATGACAACTAATATTTTAAACATCCCAATTAACAATTCTATACTTCATTAGCTATTTCTATATCATGACTCACATTGGTGAAGGGCATCATCTTCGTCACTTCCATCCTGACAATCGTTATCTCCATCGCAGATATACATGCGAGGCACACAATTTCCGTTATTACAAGTAAATAGATCACCAAAACAAGTTTTTCCTTCTGATTTACAATATTCAACTGGCTCATCAGCTCCATCGCCACAATCGTCATCACCTAATTTGGAAATACCATACAAGTCAATATTAGGCTTTAATTTTAAAACAAATTAATTTAACAAGATCACTTCGACTCTTAGAGTATGAGTAGACGAATATGATTTAAATACTGGCAAGTAAACCAACTGACCATCACAATGCCAAGTAGCAGGGATGCACCGATGATTTGGACATCTAAAAGAATTAGCAGGGCATGTTCTTTTTGAACAATGGAGTGGATTTTCATCAGAGTTGTCACCACAGTCGTTGTCACCATCGCACAGCCAGAATGGTTCGACACAAATATTTGTAGATTCACAAGGCAGATGGTTGCTTGGACATGTCTTAGTTGTGTTTTTACAAAGTGCTGCAGATTCGTCCGACGTCTTATTATCTTTGCAATCGTTCATACCATTGCAAACCTAGAAAATAGGAACACATAAATTATCAATAAGTGCCTGAATAGGAACTAGAAAATTTTACATTAAATTCTTTGCGGCGATTCAAAATGGTAAGGTACCTGAGATTGTGGGATACACCGATGGTTTCCGCACGTAAATTCTCCATCAGCACAGTTTGGATAAACGCATCCTTCTTCGTCTGAAGAGTCGCCGCAGTCATTTTCGTGATCACATTTCCAGGTTTTAAAGATACAACGTCCATTTCGGCATCGGTACTCATTTGGTCCGCAAGTGTGAAATGCTAGATTTAATTGAGAATTATAAGTTACAATTTAAGAACAACATAAGCAAAAATTCAGTCTTATTATACGGGATACTTGACTTACTGCAAAATTTCTTTTCTTCGTCTGAATTATCGCCGCAGTCGTCTTCACCGTCACATGCCCAGAGCCGACTGATACATTTCCCGTTGTTACACGCATATTTATTTCCATCGCATGTGTTATTTCCACTCACACACATTTTCCCTTCGTTTACTAATTTCAGATTTTGAGGACATTTGCACTCGACCTAACACATTAATAAAAATTAATTCAACTTTTATGATTTACTACGCTTTCATATAAAAAAATGAGTAATCTACGTATCATGCGATGTATACGGGCTTACCGTTCCATTGCCACCAGGATGACAACTATGGGCACATCCACCATTATTAATATTGCATACATTGACGGTACACATTTGTCTCTTTTTGGAGTATACTTGTATGTCTCTCGGACTCTCATCGAGCCTTTTCACAATTTCAACCATGTTAGCTCCAGTATGCTTTTCGGCACGATAAACTCCCCGTAACTGAAGATCAGTCCAGAAGATCCAGTCTCCAAATACGGTGATAGCAAACGGATATATTGTTGCCGTGATTAACACTTCTCGATTATTTCCATTTAAATCGGATCTTTCAATTTTTTCGCGAACAGCATCCGTCCAGTAAATCTTGCTGTCGTCATAGTCAATGGCCAAGCCTGAAGGTTGTGTTAAATTCTGAGATACGATCACAGTTTTAAATGTTCCAGCCATCGTAGCTCTGTAAATCTTTCCTGATGTTCCAAAGAGGCCCCAGTCGGTGAAAAATAGCGTACCACTAAAATGAAACAAAAATAAAAGTTGTTTAAATGGTACAAGTCGTTGTGCCACAGATAGTCCGTGACTCACTCAACTAAATTCTTCGAATCATTGAGAATATGAAAATATTTTCAAATATTGTGAGTGTCTGCGATGAATGCTTACTTGCAAGGATGCACAACGATTGCTCGGGGACGATCCACATGGGCGATCATTACGACTTTGGATCCGTCCAAGTCCATGGCAAAGATTGATGAGTTGGCTGAATCTGTCCAGTAAATCTTTAAATAAAAAGAAAATTATATAGACACACGCTCAACACTCAAAACTTAAGGGTCTTACGGACTGGATTTCATGCAATGTAAAAAAGAAAACAAAAATGTTTCAAAATTTTAATACAAATCGTAATATAATGACATCTCAACATAATGACAAATTAAACTACTACACATGCGAGATTATATTACGTATATACCAAACCAAATATCTACAAACATGACAAATTTTAAATAAGAGTGAAATTACGTTACATTTTTCGTACAATGGGCTAAAATAATAAATATAAAAATCCTTCCAACATAATCACTAATGTCTGTCTTGTTTTCTTAATATTACATATAACTACAAATTATATAATTTCAACACATTATTTTCATGTCATTTTTATTAGTATAGCTGATCTATGTACTATCCCTAGTAACATATTAACATTACTCTACATTGCTTTTCTCTCTTTACTAGTGTACTCTGGACCGCTTGTTGTGTCTGTCATTAAGTAAATAAATAAATAATGCAAACTATGACTGCACATGTTGTAAATAGACTAGAAATTACAAGCGTACTGGGGGCACAAGCTCAATTGGGAACTAATTTAATAATTAAACCACTTGATTCTTACCTTATCGTGAACCCAATCGTATGCGATTCCCTCCGGATTAATACTCTTATTTAGGACAACATTAATGGAATTGAGTTGATTCATCTTGATGACGGAAATAGAGGCTTCAGGTTTAATTTGGGTAAAAATAAGTTTTTCATCCTGGATATCGAAGTCGAGTCCAACCACGTTTGTTAAATTCACCTACAGAATAAAATCAAAATAGTAATCAATTAACTCTGTTTTTAGTTCTATAGACTTTCAATATTAAACCAACATTTTAAAATGGGACAATGCAAACATTAATCCGAAAATAAAGAATGAAAAAAGTAATAACAAAGAACGTACTATAGGATTGAATGGAACTTGATTTGACTTTGGATCTATATTGACACTTCGGATTTCACTTCTCGTTGTAAAAACAACGTACTCATCCACCTGAGAGCAGGCTCTTCCATTTTTGCTAAGTCTGCCCACTGCACAGTCACAACGATAATCCATACTACTGACTGGCATAGCGAAGCAGAGTTGGTCGCAACTTTCAAAACCATTACTGACACTGCATGGATTATTCTGTGCTTGAGGTTGTGCCGTGATGTCAAAGATTGAAATATCACGGAGATTTCCCACATTGGTCCTAACATTGATTTTGGTGGAATTGGCTACTTTTCCCGTCTAACATAAAAGAAATAAAATTAGTCTGACAGTTCAAACATTCACTCCAGAATAAATTTGTTTCATGGGAATATCCCGAACCAAGATCATAATGTAACTGAATTAGTAAGCTGTGTAAACCTTAAAAACTCCGCCGAGATTTTTATCTCCCCAGTATACATCAGATTTAAATACTGCAATACCAACAGGACTTGGAAGACCTGCTTTGAAAACTTCTCGGCTGCCACCACTCCAACCAACTTTCTGAATCACATCTACATATGCATCCACCCAGTACACATCAAAGTTTTGCATATCAATCGTCAAGTCTTTAGGATTACTGATTCCACTTGTGACAATTGCAGTCCAGTTGGTTCCATCCAAATATGCTTTACCAATTCTTGGGAACTGTCCATAATCGATCCAATACAATAGTCTCTTTACAGGATTTACAGCTAACTCTCGAGGAGAGTCATTGACTTTTTTCACAAGAACTTTCCGATTACTTCCATCTAATTTGCAAACTTCCAGAAAAGTTTCATGAGGAAATGCATTTGTGAAGTAAACTTGATCTGCCACCCAATCCACGGCCAGACCTCGAAGACCATTGGAGCCGATTCCGGTACTAATAACATGAGTCATTTCTGTTCCATTTGGACGTATCCTATACATTCCATTCCATGTAGGTCTACTGAAGTCCACCCAGTAAATCCAGTTTCTTGCTACATGAACATCAGTATGCAGGATATTGTGGTCCGACCCTATTACAAGCAATCAATATTTAATAAAATGTGTGTTGTCTTACGCCCTACCTCAATGGATACTTAATATCCACACCATTCTAATGGTAACTTTAAATTTGCAAAGAACTTACCGTATACTGGAACCATGGCCTCACTGGAATCTTCAACATTGAACCCACGAATTCTGTCTGACTGACTGACAACCATGAAACTCTTCTGAGGACTACAACTAGTTTCACTTGTACTGCGATAACCGATGCTACACACACATTTCCGGCCGCGATCTCTGGACGGCACGCAGATTTGCTCACAAGCACCATTTGAAGATGAGCACTGATGATTTGTTCCTGTAAAAATTTGAAATGTTTTAATGTTCTAGTTTTGGGCTCGCAAGTAAATGAAAGGGGAATGCATAGTTATAAAATTATAAATTAACTCACCACCCCGTTTTCTAAATATAGTTACAGCTTTGAGCTCGAGTTCATTTTCTTTTATGACTTTAAGATTTTCACCAGTTACGTCCACGCGAGCAACTTTCTCAAAAACTGGATCCACAAAATAGAGACGAGAATCATATACGCTAATACTAATCGGGGAATTTATTCCTTGTGACTCAGATAAAACTGTTCTTCTGTTTCGACCTACTCCATCGCTCACATCGATAGCTTCAATCTGCACAATTTAGTAAAACATTTTGATTAATTATAATATCATTAAGAATAAATGTATACCTATAGTTTATATACTGAAGACTATCCACAACTTAAGCAGGTACATGCTAAAGCGATTTTCTAAACCTAACTCTGAAGATGAAATAAAAATATTAAATTACCTTTCCAGGGGCAGAACTTGAGAAATAAATGACTTTCTTATCCGTATCTAAACTCATGCTAAGAGGATTTTTTACATTAGTAATTACGGATGGACTTGACCCATCCATATAAGCAGCACCAATTTTTGAAGGAATTCCGAGTCCACCATCGTCCAACCAGTATAATCTCCTTCAAAAATAAAATAAATTGTACCTTCCATACCTTGTAAATTAAGTTTAAACGACAACAAAGTCACGGAAGGTAATCTTGTAATAATTATTGTTCCAATAAGAATATTTATTTTTACCCTTCCAAAGGATCCAACGAAATCACTCTTGGTTTTGCAACGCCGGTTTCATTACCCCCGAGACTAGTAAGTATTATAGCCCTGTACTTATTCTTCCCATCAATTTTGATAAGTTCAATATTGGAGTTCTCTTTATTACCGATGTAAAGATTTCTGCCGAGCCAGTCAAATGCAATAGTATACGGAGATCCAATGACTCCAGGATCCACACTTCGATCCAATAATTTGGTGCGATTTCCACTTTCCATATTTAGCTTGTAGATTGTTCCCTAAAAGTAAAACATGAAATATCTGTTGGTTCTAGAAAATTACGCAAATATACGCACACAACTAAGGCAGAGTTACTGATCCAAAATGTCTTACATTTTCTTCCTTTCCTTCAACCCAATAGTAGTCATGCATTTTTCTATCATAATCAATGACTCGACCGCTCTCAACCCCTACAATAGGGTTGAAGTATCCACTATTTTCCTCCGCTAAGGAAACATCAACAATCTGCGAACCCTTGATTATCATTAAATAGGGAGTTTCTTCTTCAACGCAAGATTTCTTGTTTTCCAGATGGAAACCAGGACGGCAGAGACAAGTGAATCCAGACTGCAATAGTAAAATATAGTAAAAACATAAGACCATGTAATATTTATGCTTAAAAACATATTATGTTTACATACACATATTACAAAATGTTTATAAAACTCGTCCGAAACCTTTTCAGTAGGGGAAAGTAAGCAGATCTGGCTGCATCCAGCATTGAGGCAGGGATTAGGAAATCTCGGTTGCAAACTTGGATGATGAACATGAATAGAAAGCGGTTGACTCACAACGTGATGAACAACGGTTTGATTATTCCCGTGATACTTGTGTGTGGACAAAATCTACAAGAAGTTTTATTAAATTAGCCTAATGCACAATTGAATCAGGGTCATAAACGGTCAGGACTAAAACAACTAAAACTGTACCCTGTTTAACTGACGGTCAGTCCAGTATAGAGTATCTTCAAACAACGTGAGTGAGTGAGCGTGCAATAAGTAATGACTTGCAGCTAGAACTTGTCTTCGCCCAGTACCATCGTAATTACAGAAATCAATATAGTCTAATTTAGAATCTGCGAAGTATACTCGTTTATTGGGTAAATCTAAGGTAAGGCCATTGGGCCAGTAAATCTTAGTTGTAATAATAGTTGATCGATTTGTGCCATCCAAGCCAACGCGTTCAATTCTTGGATTCTCTCCCCAGTCAGTCCAAAAAAGCCACCGAGAACTAAATAAATCAATAATTTAGAAACATGAAAAACAACCACGAAATCAAACTGACTGATTCTTCAAATTTGAAAATATGACATTTCTAATTACTCTGGGCTAGGATCGACCACAATTCCCCGAGGTTGTGTGATGTTTTTATTTAAGAGAATGACACGATGTTTCCCATCTTCTTGACAAACTTCTAGTGTATGAAGACGACTGTCAACCCAATAAATATTTCGAGCAATCCAATCCAGGGCTAGTCCTTCAACAAGGTCAAGACCAGTCGAAATAATCTGAAAAATTTACAAAATTACCAGTTGAGCGTCAACCGAAGGGGAAAATCAAACGACTTGTACTGCAATACATGATATGATGCACTTTTTACCTCAACAACTTCGGATCCTTTTTCCATTTTTAAGATTTTCTTCAATTTCATGTCACTCCAATAAATGGCTCCCGTGGCCATGTCGCTGGTGGTTGCCACAACATTTTCAACGACAACTGGAACTCTCTCAATACTGTGCTCATCCAAGTCACTGACCAGAATACTTCTTCGATTACTTATAACCAGGAAGGCATCACTATGATTCACAGCTTTACAAGAAAGCTTATTAGGCTCCAGAGTATAACCAGGAGTACATGCACAGTAGAATGATCCTTTCTCATTTACACATTTTTGCGAGCATTGGAATAGAGTGCACTCATTAAAATCAGTACAGATAGTAGTCGAATTTTTTTCAAGAATTTCCCCAGGAGGACACAAACAATGAGGTCCTATAGGAGTTTGTTTACATTTTCCGGCTGAACATGTTGAAAAGTCACATTCATTAAAGTCACAACTTGGACCTTCATCTGCTCCATTTGGACAATCCGCTGTTTTGTCACAAACTTGAGTCATATTAATGCACCTATGAGAAACAATGAAACATACAATTCACTGAGTCACTGAGTGTAGTCATTATTAAATCTATACTGATCATATTAGCATTTCACATAATTGCCTGCGGCAAGGTAATCGTTGCGTTAGTCTTAATTACGTTTAAATTTAATGTAACCTTGAAAACATGGAAACTATACAATTTTTAAACACTATTTTCCTTACCTTCCAGTGACATTGGGACAAGCCCATTCTCCGCTGCCGCATGTGAACACCTTTTTACATGCATGAATTGTAGAATCTTCGTCGGAGCCATCGCCGCAATCATCCTCTCCGTCACATATGTATGCAGTATGAACACATTTATTATTTTTACATTTGTAATAACCTGCTTGACAAGGTTTCTGATGACAATTCACGGGTTCATCAGATTTGTCTACACAGTCTGGATTCCCGTCGCAATGCCATTCTTTGGGTATGCAAATTCCACTTTTTTCGCACCTGTAACCACATTCACGTACAATTAAATACTGTACACATGAACAACTTAATTTTTGTTGTAGTCATTCAGCAAGCCTACTTAAAGGGGTTGCTCGCATGATTTACCATCTTACTTACATGTCACGAAGCACCTTTTGAATTCATGCAATCAAACTTTACGAACTGTTTCAAACTCCATAACTTAAGTGATGTTATATTAATAGCACTGTTAATATAACAGGTGTACACAGTCACAGCTTTGATAAAAATTAAAAACGCAAATAACTGACTAATTAGTAAAATATATGTAGCTGCAAATAGGTACCTGAATTGCTTCTCTTCATTGCATTCATTGAGGTTGACTTCAGGACAGCCCAACTCATCAGAACCATCATCACAGTCCGGTATCCCATCACATTTGTAGCTCTCGTGGATACATTGTTTGAAGTTATTGCACTTAAATTGATTATCTCTACAGTTTACAGGTGGACAACCTAAGCAAACAATTACATAGTTAGCAAGTTAGCACTTTAGCAATATGAAAATTAGATGGATAGAAATACCACTGCGGGCAGTCTAATACTTTAAAATATGTGTGCACCTTCTTCATCCAAATTGTCGAAACAGTCATTATCACCATCGCAAACCCAAGATTGTGGGATACAATGTCCTGATCGAGGGCAAGTGAACTGTACAAAATAATTATCATTATTTATACTTGTTAATTGTAGGCTTCATGAAACATAAAAGTATGAATGACGCATGCATGTAGTCTCAAGCAATTCTCACACTTACTTGAAAGTAGGCACATGTTTTCTCAGCGCAGAAATCACCTTCATCAGATCCATCTCCACAATCATTTTCCGAATCACACTTCCAAGTTCCAGGTATGCATCTTCCGTTGTCACAACTGAACTGGCTGGATTCACAGGTCACATTGACACAACCGATCTCATCACTGTGATCACCACAGTCGTTGTCCGAATCGCATTTAAAGGTAGATGGAATGCATCGTCCTGATTTACACTGAAACTCAGTTGAGGAGCAAGTAGGTTCTAAAAAGTTAGATAGTATCAGAAGAAAAAATTAATTTCATGCTATTAGTACCTTTTTACAGCTCAGCATGGATTATTTTCCAGAAGTCTTACTTGTACAATTCCGCATTTCATCCGAATTATCCAGACAATCATCATCGCCATCACACACCCAAGAGTTAGGGATGCACCTTTGATTGTCACACGTAAAATGCCATGAGTTTGAGCAAACTTTCACAACTTCTGCCTGAGGATCAACAACACAATTTTTGCCATCCAATTTTTCTCCATTTGGACAGCCACATCGAGCTTCGACGCCACCCTTTTTCTTTGGTACCGGGAAACATAGTCCCCCACAACCACCATTATTTACGGCACAAGGGTGGATACCATCGATCCTCTGATTTTTCCGCGAGTAGATTTTAACTCCATAAAGCCGGTTACTCTCATCAACTCTCGTCACAATCTCTTCATTGCCTCCGCTGCTTTTATTAATACGGAAGATGGCATCCAACCTCCAGTCCGTAACATACACAAAACCTTCGTGGATAACTAAACTGAAAGGATGTCGTATGAATCTGCTCGTGATGGTTTTAATATCGCCACCATCTAAATTAGCATGTTGAATATGATCTAGCAGAGCATCACACCAGTACAATCGATCCTCTTCAAAATCTATGGAGAGTCCATTCGGCCAGCCCAGAAGCACATTTCTGAATACAATAACGTTGGTTCCATCTGCATTAGATCTCGAAATATTTGCTGGTCGATCCCATTCAGAAAAGAATAAATAGCCCCGGTTGGGATGAACTACAATAGCTCTTGGCCGTTTCAAGTTTCTTAAGAGAACTTTGCGATTAGTAGTATTTTTTGTCGACAATACTGACAAAGTTCCTTCTTTCGAGTCGATGTAATAAAGGTTTTTACTTGCCCAATCCATTGCAAGCCCTTCAACTCCTTCATTTTGGGCCGCCAAAACAATTTCCCGGTGAGTTCCATTCCGACTGACTCGGTAAATGACGTCTTGCAAAACTAAAGGGAATGCATTTACACATGAAAAATAAAGGGCTCGGTACTATATAATCATCCAAATTTAGAAGAAACGCATTAGCCCATCCATTGGAATGGATAATATTATTTACCATCAGAATAATATATGTAACCATCATATGCATCATAGTCGAGACCAACGAAACGAGCAGATCTTGAGACAACAGGAACAATAGCATCATTGAAATTGTCACTCACGGGATCCAAAACTTGCCCTTTTACAAATTTGTGTTGACTGTAGATAAGAAAGTCGTATACGCCTGTTTAATAAATCAAGTAAAATACGTTAATATTTGTGTCTTAAGTTAGCTTACCAAGCAAGCAAACAATTTCTGATATTGGTTTTGTATTTGAAAAAAGAATATAGATTTACAAGGAAAGTCACTAGTCAGCAATGAATGACTCATAAATTGGTATAGTTTTCAGGCACAGATTAAAGACCTTTGCACTGTGATTGAAACAACTATAGCCATTTGTCACTAAAAATGACAACAATCCACACGAAGCCAAACAAAAACGTTTACACTGACTATAGAAATCACAATTGCACTGCAAAAATACCATCACAATACTCATACTTTATCAGTGATGGGAAAACAGGAAGTGACAACTACGAATACCTACTCATCGTCAGTAGTCAGTACGCTCTAAATATGCACCAATGCACCGTATCATCATAATCTTAACTCAAGTAGCAACCAGAGGCAGTGCGATGGGTAGCAATAGCCGTACATGATTGTCATATGAAGGAGTTGCGAGAGATATTTACGATGCCTTTTATTATTGTTATAGTATGTGAAGGACATAATTTTGCTCGACTTGATGATTTTCTTTTTCTTCCTTGTTGAACAATAAGATTTTAATGATGAGTAATAAAAGAGAGTAGAAAAAAACAATGCTTAGTCGATCAGATTTCCCTAATTATTATAAGTGTTATTATTCACCGACACAACGCCAAGTGTTGCGGTTGCGGCATTTGGAATATATTGCGGCTACATTTATTTGACAGCCACTGAGCCACATGAGTCGACAGTCCTTCTCCTCCTCCAACAATTCTACAAAATACCACTCCTACATGAACAACTCAGCAAATATCATGAGCAAAATAGCAAGTTTTCAATGTTCAATGCTCAAAAAATGAGTGCAGTTCTGCGTTATCCCTATCTTTGCTTATCACGACCCACAATTCACATAAAAAAATAAAAACATAAAATGCCTACAGCTAGCAACAGCCTACATGCTATGAGAAATGAAAAACTGAAAGAGGATGTCATACAATGAAATGATTGCTAGATATGCATTATAACACTGTATTCTTTTTAATATAATCATCAATAATAAATACAAACAATCTACCACCAGAGATAAGTACTGTAAGTATCAAGTATAAAACCCGGAGCTATGCTCATAGTCTACATACCTATCTAGATCATGCTATCAGGGAAATTCTAAAAGACTGTAAGGCACAACAATAACTAATTACATGTATCGTATAAACAGTAGCATGCTATAGTAAATAATGGTTTTGGTGAATAGACTAGAAAGAAAACAATAAAAAAAAGTGGACTAACGATTGCACTGTTTCCTGTCTTCCGCAAGTTGCCATCCAAGGTTGCATGCACACTCGAAGCCAAGTTCACTATTCTGATCTGTGAGGACGCACATATGTTCACAGCCTCCATTATTATCCCCACACGGGGAAGGGACGTAGGGCTGGAGAAGTGGATGGACCGCTTTTATACCTCTCGGTTCCCGCGTCTCACTACGATTTGTGTACAAAATATGGGAAGTATTGGCTCCTTTGAACTTGTCAATAGACAGAACTCCCTCTTTAGTTCCATCCGTGAAGTACACTTTAGATTCAAAAACACTTAACCGCGACGGAGATGGGACGTTGGAAGGACCTACAAAAATTTACAATTTTAAGTCACTCATCCATATTTTAGACCATTTAGCATTAGTAAATTCTTACATAATATGCATGTTTGCATAATTCGTCAGTTTAAACAATCATGAATCATTTTTGAAGTTAATTGTTCATAGCACATTAAGTTATTGTTACAGTTTTTTTTCGTATATATATATTATTATTATTATCATCATGGTTATAGTTTATAGTTTCACACCACGAACAACACAATTCCTGTCTGACAGACAAAGAGAAACACACTAGCTCTGAAAGATAGCTCTTGTGCTCTACGCGATGTGTCCAAGTCTGTATAATATGTATATAGGTAGGGTCCATACCTACAGTAACAACTAAAAGAATCTTACAACTTTTAAGGAAAGGGAAATAAAATAAATTTTACTAACCTCTGACTACGATAAAACGGTTCTTCCCACTGTAGTCAACTGTTTCAATATAATCCAAAAGACTGTCACACCAGAAAACCCGTTTGGTAATCAAATCTAATGCTAAGCCAGACGCCCTGTAAACAGCCTCATTGACAATAATGGACACACTTGAGCCAGCCATTGTTGCTCGGACTAATCTGGTACTATCAGCAATGAACATCAACCTACATTCAAAATACATGAAAGGAAGAAAAAAAACATTTCATTAATAAAAATATGTAAGAACGTAAATTATATTTATTACATCAAGTGTCAAAGGTGATATAGTATATACGGGTGATAATAATATAATCACACATGATCCTTCATCAAAATCAAATTTTATAGATAGCAAGGTAAGTAGATATTTTTTAAGCTCATTCTTGCATACGGCAGTAAAAGATGGTAGGTGAGGTCGCCAATTTCTTTATATGATTTATTTATTTTATGTTTATGATGGTAGGATTATATCAATTGATGTGATCATTGCGATTATATGGAAAGTTTAGTTTTGTGCTATACTCACCCTGAGGTAGGATCCAATGCGATGTCACTAGGCCCGGTCAAATTTCTTCCCAATACAATTCCATGCCACCGTCCATCCAATTCAAAAAGATCAATTTTTTGACCCAGGCCATCAGCGACATACAATTTATCTCCAATCCAATCAATGGCCACAGCAACGGGTGACCAACTGCCGCCAACGCTGATTTCGCCACTTTTCCCATCTGCAGTGTTCTTGTAGTTGACTGAATAAACTTTTCGAGTTTCCAAGTCGGACCAAAAGAGTAATGATTTTTTCCAATGGTAATCAAGCCCAGAGCCGCTCGTCGTATTTAAAAAGCTCTGTAATTTGACGCAAATTAAATCAATTATAATGTCTGCATCCGAAACAGTAGTACATAGTCATACTGTTTCCCTATTGAATGATGATATTATTGATGACAATAACTCACTTCCGTTTTTGTTCCTTTTGTATCCATCCTATGAATATTTTGATGATGAACAAAATAAATCTGGACTTTTTCTTCGGATGAGGAAGAACATTTACTTCCATCGATGAGCTGATACCCAGGGGCACAGGAACAGCTAAAGCCGCCATTTGTGTTTGTACAAAATTGGTCACAGAAGCCCCATTCTTTACACTCGTCCTTGTCTAATATACAAATAGATATAGTTCACAATTAATTACATGAAATCCAAATAGATATCCAAAAATTAAATTTATTATAAATTGCAGTGTACAGGACACAACACTGTATATATGAATTGACATAAAACAAAATCAAATCTTACCAACACATGATCTTGAATCATTTCCTAGTTGGTAGCCTTTAGAGCAAACGCAAATTCCTCCTTCGAGGGAAGGCTTACATTTGAACGAACAGTCCAAGGCAGAACATAAGTTAGAAGCTATTAAAGTTTAAAAAATCGTAAAACACATTAAAGTTATATATCTTTGAATAATAATAATATATACTCTCTAGAATGTAAATATCTGTCAAGAATAACTATTAATGAAAACAAAACATGAATTAGTTAAAAATACATAATAAATTATGAAAGTTGTGCTAAGATAAATCTGTCAATGTGAAGAGTAAATAATAATTACCACAAGACATTTCATCAGATTTATCAGTGCAATCATCACGTCCGTCACACACTGCAGTTTTCTCAATACACTTTGGCGTGGAGTCTGGTCTGCCCTAAACACATAAAATCAAAAAGGAAAGAAGGAAACATGATATAGGTGTACTTATTTTTATTAATTTAAAACTTGACTTGAAGAGCTTCAACAAGTCAAATTGGTCATCCTACTTCGGTACTTATATAGGTTTACTTTTGAATGATGAGAAAATTTTTCACGATAAAGACAAAATAGAAGATAAGAAAATATAAAATATATTATTATAATATATATTCTTCTACTTTTTAGACAGAGTGTGTACTTATAATATGAAACTTTGAAATTTTACTTTAGCACAGAGAAATTTCCCTCCAGAACATTTAAGTGTGGTACAATTCTTTTCATCAGATCGATCACTGCAGTCCACTCGACCATCACAATTCCATCGTGATGGTATACAAAATTGATTCTCACATCGAAATTGTTCTTTATTACAGGCAGGGAAATTACAATTAAGTTCATCTGATCCGTCGTCACAATCCTTTCTGTGATTACATTTGTACGACTTGTCAATACATTTTTGACCATTGGCACACGCGAAGGTGGATAAATTACAACTTAGAGTCCTTCAAACAAACAAACACAAAAATATATTCAAAAATTCACAATGAGATTCCTTCAAGAGATAAAAAAGTCATATGAGTGTAATAATTTACTTTCTATCTCTCATAACATCATTCCGTATTGAAATTGATATGAAAGTCAAATGAAGATCATACTTTTTTTTCCACTATGAATACATTATACAAAAATATTTTAAGTCCTGACTGTGCAGAGTCAGAGCACAACGTGTATACTGTATATCTGTCCATAACCGGTCATACAGAATACAGACTACGTACTACAGGCGAGAGAATAGAATCATGTTTAAGCGTACCGATTGGGGCAATGAGCTTCATCCGACTCATCACGGCAGTCAAAATATCCATCACATTTTTTGGAAGATGGAATGCAAATACCATTCCCACATTTAAAGTCATCATTATGGCAAGCGCGGTACTCTGAAAAATATTGTTCAAAAAAAGAGAAAAAAATAAAAATAAAATAAATGTCTATATTCTCCCTATAGGCAGTGTCTCATGTCTCATATGTTTATCCAATCTCTTCAATGTTTAGCCCCAATAATATAGTGTGTATACATACATGCGTGAGGAAGACAACTTAATTAGAAAAAAAAATAAAGTATAGTAAATATGTATAGTATGTTGAAAATTGAGAAAAACATGTTGTCGCTGAATGATAAACTTACTACGTAGCACAAAAGAACTGACAAGTCCTCTAGTCTCGTCAGAGAGTATCAGAAAGAAAAGACTTAAAAAAAAGAAGGTATATAAGATGCGATAAACAATGAGAATTGAGACAACAAGGAAAGTCGTAACGTAAATATAAATATAAATACCAAGTAAGTTTAAGTAAATGTACTGAATGTAATGTAGTAAGTAAGTAAGTAGTAGGTATGGAATACGGAGAAGGACAGTAGAAAGTTTTAACTTACGGCAATTCTGCTCATCCGCATTATCAATACAATCAGGTTGTTTATCACATTTGTAGTGCAATGGAATACAGTACGAAGAATTCCATTTATAAACTCCACATTTAAATTGTGTGGTAGAGTCACACTCGGGTGGTGCTGGACACAAATAACCATAAATTCAGGGTCAGAATACCATTTCCCTATATACGACTTTTATACCCTCCGCACATCGGAATTCCCAATAATGCAAATGTAAATTTACACTCTATTAATAATGTGCATTAAAATTAATTTCATGTTAAATTTTTTTTTCTGTTTCTTTTTCTTTCTTTCTTTTTTTGGTAAATCACAAGGCTCGTTCACGTCACACGTATAAGTAAGTAGTTGTCAATACTTGTTCAAGCCAGAAGTTGAAGAGAGTCACATTCTAATACCTATGCACACACTGCGTACGTACTCTGTACTTTTGACTTTACTTAATGATTAATGACTATGACATGGCAGTTTCTAAAAGAGACAAATTCCGTATCCTCTCAATGTCTATCACAGAGATAAGTTTTTAAACAATGGAAAATAATAATAATTAATATGAAAGAATGAATTGAGTAAAAATGTATAAATTATTATGTATTTATATATATAGAGGTAAATTATTATTACGACAATCTCCGGTTTCATCCTCAGCTCCGGGTCCGGTAGCTGTTGGAGGTCCACAGTCATTGTGAAAATCACAAATCCATCTTTTGGGAATACATTTATTGGAAGAGGCACAATGGAATTGATCCGAGGAACATGTTATCGTCTCTGTAGAGTTAGAGTTGTCGTTGACATTATGTTTATTAGGAGGAGTATAAGAAGTTACTAAACCTTTATTATCCAAACGTGAAATGGTGTATGTAGTACCTGAAACTGGGAAACACAAAAACAGAAGAGACAAATATTTTAGAACCGATATTTTCATAGTTAGTAGTTTAATTATATTTGTAAAGCACGAACAAAAAAAATTTGGCAATATTAATCAAACAGATAAAGAGACTGCAAAATAAATTCCACAGAAATGTTTATAAAACTCTCTTGAAAGTGCACTTTGGATGAGTCAAACAATATTAAATTTTGTACAAATTGTCTCAATAATTCAAAACTCTGGAGATATATTATGTATATTAATGTGTAGAATGGTTGTATTTTTAAAAAAAATTAAAAAAACCTGTTGATTCCCCGAAACCTGACCCGATGATGAGTAAAAGAATGAAAATATTTTCACCCATACTGACCCGAACATATTCAAGTCAACAACTAGTGTAGTGGTAAAATAAAATAGACAGGCCGGGGGTAAAACGACATGACAAAGTAGGTAAGAGAAAATCCTCACCTCCACCCTTTTTAATACGATGTACTGTGTGGTGGTTGTGTTCTGTGTTGGAGTTTGACTTGAGTCTCGGGCTCTCCTCTTCTCTCTCGCTATATTATCCACTGATAATACTTGCAAAGTTTGAAAAATCCCTTCGAGGCATTCCTAAATAAATTTTTCCTATGTTGGATTTTTAAACCCCCGCATCTACAATGGCTCATTAAAATTAGATGACCCAAACTATCTCAAATTTTCAATACCTCATAAAATTCTTTAGAATATAATCTATGATTCATAAACTCATTAATTCTTAGGAGTAACGAAGGATTTAGGAGAATTAATTCAATTTCCAATCTTTGGGGACCGCTCTAGAGAAGTTCACGTGAGGGAGAGAGAGAGAGAGAGAGAGAGAAGACGAGGACCAAAAAAAAAAAAAGAAGTAGAGGAACGATCGAGTCCGTCGTACAGGTGAGTACCTGGTACGGATGATCCCATCCATCCATTGTTGCGAAGTTTTGCCTTTAACTTCTATACGTTTCCCTATTGCTTGCTGCCTATTCTTGGAATATCCTTCCCAACGTTTGTGCACGTATATATATATATATACTTATACCCACGTCAAGTATACAGAGACATGAGACTACAGACTACAGACAAGTGGCGAAGTGACTCCGTGTTGAAGTAGTATAGTCGTAAGTAGGTAGGTACTTAAACGCAATATTAGTATATATACCTATATACAATAATAATACCTACTCTCACAATAATGATAATAATACTCAAGTCAGGGAGTATTAGGCATCTCTCTCATACTTGCTCTTTTTTCCATTACCAATTCAAACCGTAACTTTACAAGTTGCTTTCCGAAGCCTGTTCCCTCATCGTCCCTGGTTATTAAGTTAGCTCCTCGTCAGTTTCACATTTATTCCACATTCACAGTACTACTACAGCTATACTCACGCATTTAAATACCATCATCATGATGAGTGAATGTAAGTACAGAGAATAGTCCAAACTTCAATTCCAATCCATTGTGCACTTGAACAACACACAACACATATATACAAAACTTAAAATCTACTTTACCGGTAGCGGTAGCTACTGCATAGATATATGTACCTACCTACCCATTACCCATCCCTCTGTCCCTGTCTATCTATGCTCACACACCAACAATATAACTTGCCTCTGGGACGACGACGACGAGGAGTAAACGAGGCAGTCCAAGTTGAAGTTGAGCCGGAGCCGAGCCGACGGAATATTTACTTTACAACACAGCAGCTCAGCCCATCAGAAATATTCTAATTTTATTTTTATCCCTGCTCATCCATAATAATTATATTTTAATTCTATAGTTTCTATTCATGGTTAAAATCAGAGACCAAAACCACCACATTATTATTATCTTTCCCATTTTGTTTATTTTTTATTTTTTTAAAAGCTCATCTCATCAACATCAACGGAAGTTACAATACCATAACCATAATGTCTCACTCACTCTCCCACATACATTATAATGTGATCACGATCATATTGATGACGTTGACGCTCCTGTCTCCCTTTCAATTTGAATAGTAGAGAGAAAAGAATGGAAAGAAAAAAAATGGCTGAACTCATGATACTCTCAAGAAGAACCCCGTATTTTGTTGATAATGTTGTTGTTGTTGTTGTAGATGTAGAAGAGAAACCCAGGAAGAAATTAAAGAGAGAATAATATATAGGAGAGTATAGGGTAGTAATAAGTATGAAATCAAAATGACGCCACACAGCAAAACAGAGAGTAATAAATGTCAAAAAGAATCTCTTGAGAGTCTTGAGAGAGAGAGAATATGTACGTGAGCCGTGAGACATGCAAGTTTTAGTTGTAGTCTACATATCCACACTGATTGTGGACATGATTGTATTATTTTCTAATATACATTGTAGGGTACGTCATGTGATTCTCAAGAAACAAAGTACGATTTTATTGTAGGTAGGATGAGAGAGAGAAGTGCTCAAGCTGATCTTGTAGGTTGCTGGGACTACAGATTGGAGAGGGAGGCGATCGTCGTCTTTCGTCTCTACATGATCACAAAAGTGGCATGGAAAAATTGCAAGAGGTAATAATCGTGACCTAACAGCATTTCTGTCCATTACATTACAGTAACAAGTACAAGTTTCATAGACCTGTAACTAACCGGTGGATTGGAGGCAGAGGTAGTAAAGAAGTAGTAGTAGTAGTATTGAGGAATATGTGGAATTGGAATTTTGTGGAAGGATAGAAAGTCGAGGTGAGACCCAAGTAAAAATGTTACGCTGCATTCAAAAGAACTCAAAACTATACAGTGAGACACTGGCTACAAGGAAAGATGAGGAGACACTCTAGCACAGCTGAAAAGGAGCTGGGACCGAGATCATTGTCAGAGATGAGAATTTGAGGATGAGGAAGCCATAGACACAGAACATTGGACATGATTTTGATCAAAGCTCAAAGAACTGAGAAAACTGGTACATCGTCCATCAACAAGCCCATCACACACACACACACACGCTCTGGCTCTGGCACTGGCTCTGGCACTGGCTCTGGGCTTGACTTTAAATTTTTGTGAATGTGTGGACTGTCTCTTTGGTCAACTTCATCTTGAGCCTCCGCAGCATCCAGCATCATCATCAGGGATGAAGGAAAAGTCAACCGAAAAAATGCAATTGTGAGAGGAGAGTAATAAATGAAGTTGCTCATAGAGGACGAGCACTGTTTGGTTTTGGTTTGCTGGTGGAGGATGTTTTGGTGAGTGAGGTAGAAAGTTGACGTTGTTGGAGGACTGGAAGACCATCGCATCATCATCATCATCCTCTTAAATTTCCTATTCGAAAATATTCCAACTTCTATTCTTCTCTTCCACCCCTACGTACGTAAAATGTAATGTACACTGCTCACTAGTCAGTCAGGGCAGAGTACAATGTGCAACTTGTTCTACGGCAGAGGATCCAAAGGAAATTCGAGTAGGCATTCAGGATCGTTGGTCGACTAGTGCATCTCTGTAGCAAGATGATCTACATGTATATCATTGCACTCCTCGGAGCACTATTATAAAGGGAGAAGATGATTACTAAGTCTCCATATAGACATTGTGTATGATGATGATCATATGTAACCTGTGAAAGAGAGGAAATATCTGTGTATTATAGCTGTGAAGTGAAATGCTCCGAGCTACATACGAGGAAGAGAGAGAAGGCGTTTGTATCCTTCAATGGCGGTCCGTATAGGTCTTGTGGGACTTTGGGCTTCGTTTCGTCCGTGGGCTTGGGCCAGGTTCCTTAATATCTTAATATATATCGTAGCTGTCTAATGATCATATAAGTGAAATAAAGGTAGTGTTCCTCTCTCTCCTGGTCTGGTACTGGTGTGGTTGTTTATGTATGTGGAGCCACTTATAGGTCGTCAGGTAGATAGATGCAAATAGATTTTTGTGGTTGGTGTTGGGCCGTTTGGGATCTCCCGTACTCTCTCTCTCTTCTCACTCCTATATCTGAGGAGGATTGCTATGAGTATCGTATCTCGTATCTGGTTACCTATATAACCTATAAGGATAAAATGCTTAAAGCCAAGCCAATGGCCATGTACTCAAATACACGGAGATAGTCAGATAGTCGTATTCGTAGTCTGATGTTACTCTCTCTCTCTCATATAAAGTTGGAGGAGCAGTTAAAAGAGTAGAAGAGAATGTGAATGTAGGATAGCGTGTGGTTGGTGGCCAAAATGTGAAATGAGAGACTCAAACTGACTACTAAATCTGCTGGGTTCGGAAGTGTACACAAGTGAGAGAATACGGAGAAGTACTCCTACACTACTACTTACGGACTTACTACTACTACTACTAACTAAACCAGAATGGATGGGAGTACATATAGTATGAAAGTATAATTCAAAGAAACCGCCATCCCACCATCTTGGAAAAAACCTTAAACTTTCACCCAAATATCAACATGTTCTGCTGATATAAACTTGTACATTTTAAATTCATCATGGACTCAGTTATTACACAAGTTACTCAAGAATCCGAAAGAAAAGGTTAGTTTACTAAATATCTTCAACTTCCAGTGATTTTCAAAAATATTCAACAACATTTAAATTGAGGTTCTTGTTCTCAGTAGAAAATTTCTAATTTTCCTCCCAATGAAAATTGTGTTGAATTCTTCCTACTACTTCTTGTACTCGTTCGTATAATATATACTTCTAGCTAATAAGTTGTGGGATATTTGCTTGGGTTTGGTTTTGGTATTGGTACAAATTTTTTTTTTGGTACTTACTTGAGATTTTTGTTTTTGTTTTTATATATTGTCGGGAATGAATGGGTTTTTTGTTAGATATTTGTTTTTTCATTCAGAGTATTCAAGATTGAAATTTTAAATTGTACTACTATATTTTTTGTTTTTGTTCTATTTATTTTGTACAAATAAATTAATTATATAGCAACATCATCAACTTCAGGATCATCAGCAGGAGCAAATAACCACCGCCCAAATACTAGTTCTTCCAATAATGAAAGTAATACAAAGAAAAGTTTTTTTACCCGTCTCTGCTGTTGTTGTGGATGGCGGAGTTCTCGGAAGAAAAAACAATTGGAGTCCGATGTTCTCCAAAATGAAGAACTCGTGACCACAAATAATATCCCGGAAGATACAACTATTCAACCTTCTATTTCACCTGGAGGTATGTGTGACCTACTCTGTATTATTTTAGGGAAAATGGGTGGTTCCTAATTGTGGTGTTATTAGTTTGGAGAAAAGTATTTTTGCGATTAAGGGTGTATTTTAAATTCAAATATGAAAATGTAGTATACGCTATTTTTGGATGGTAATGTTACAGGATATTTACTACAACCATGTTTACCTCAAGATGGTAGTAAACCTTGTATGGTAATTGACCTAGACGAGACTCTCGTTCATTCTTCTTTTAAAGTAAGAATCAGTTTTATTTTTTTTAACAATTGTAAATTGTACTATTCTATGAAACAAATTAAGTTTTTATAATACCTAATCTAATGTATGCATTCTTGAATATTGCAGCCCATAGGAAATGCGGATTTTATCGTCCCTGTAGAAATTGATGGTGTAGTGCATCAAGTAAGGATATTCGTTCGATCATGTACTTCAACAAATGATTTCAGTATTTTAAAGTTTTTTGATTGTTAATTGTGCTTGTTTTTGTAGGTTTATGTCGCAAAACGACCATACGTCGATGAGTTCCTTCAGAAAATGGGCGAACTGTACGAATGTGTCCTATTTACTGGTGAGTGGGTGTATTTCATTTATAAATTACATCCTTACTAGTTTTCTGGGACTAAGCAATATTACATTGTTACTTATTAACTCACTCTGGATTATCCATTTTCAATTAATGAGGATTTTAAAATTTCTGTTTTTAGCATCATTAGCAAAATATGCTGACCCCGTTGCAGATTTACTTGACAAATGGGGTGTTTTTAGATCAAGACTATTTCGTGACGCATGTGTTTTTCATCGTGGAAATTACGTTAAGGTCAGTTGAAGTGAAAGTTGCCAGAAAGTATTTTTAATTTTACATCCTTGCTATGTACATACTCAAATCCTACTTTAATTAGGTACTAATTTAAAAAATATTTAATCCAATTTATTATAGGATTTAAACAAGTTAGGTCGCAGCTTACAACGTGTCGTAATCGTGGATAACTCTCCCGCTTCCTACATTTTTCACCCGGTAGGGCTCAATATAATAATTTAATTCAGAATTTATGAATTAACGATGCATTTATTGGAAATGTTTGATCGTATTGTTCATCGATTTACGCTGTAAGAATTTTTGAAGGATGAAAATTTGGTTTACGAATATATTTAATATTATTTTTCAGGATAACGCAGTCCCTGTCGCAAGTTGGTTTGACGACACATCCGATACGGAGCTCCTGTACCTGATCCCCTTTTTCGAACGACTCGCAACAGTCGAAAACGTCTACACTGTTCTCAGAAATAGTAACCATCCTTTTAATACGCCGCCGAGTGCTGTAAAAGAATTACTTCCTTAGAATCTCCGCTAATTTTAATTAATATATTATGTATTACATCGAGGCCTTAATTAATAAATCAAACCTTTTTTAAGAAAAACTAAATACTAAAATCTGCCCTCTCAGCTTATGCTTTCCTTTCATAAATGTCAATATTTTGGCTTTATCTATCACGATTACCGTCCATGGTCCGTAGTGGTAATCAGTTTCTGAATTCTATAGTTGTTAATTCAAATAGGAAAATCATATTAATTTATATAAATTGAGGTTAAAAAATTTAAACTGTAAGAAATATACTTCTATTATGATTTAGAGCATGCTATTCTGAACCAAGAGGTCCCTTGTTCAAATATTACGCAAAAAGAATTCGAGGGGGCATTACACCGACATTAAAAATTAATTCTAGCTTTTTTGTAAGTGATAAAATACGTCACAGTTGTTTGACTTTTGAAGACCTACTTGTATCATGAAAAAACTGTAATTCAATTCCTGATTCAGAAATCGATTTACCCGGTGATCCCGCCACGTCAATTCGAGACAGTTGTTCGAATCTTTGATAGCTTAAGTAATTGCATATTTAAGAAGAAGTTGGATTGATAGTTTTTTTGTGAATCCTGAGTGTTATTAAGGTTGTATGCACTACCCACAAATTATTTTTGACATAAAATGATATTTACCTTCAGTCATACCTACATTTTCTCCTTGAATTAAACTTAATAAGACTGATAGGAATGTCTAGACGAGCGAGTAGACGGAAGGGTGCCTCAGGAATCGTAATAGACTCGAACAGTCCAATCTAGAACTATGATTATTTTGTGGATGAGGAAACTACATCAGAGATATTTCGTGTTTCGCCCTTTCTCGACCCTGAATCGCAGCCAAGAAATCCATTGGTTTAGTAGGCTACTGGTACGAACGTTTCGTAATGAAAATAAATAAATAACCGTAATATATGTCAGATTGATAAGCACTCATAATTATTAAACCAGAACGGCAAAGGAATCAGACACCTGTCGGTAACGACGAATCGATGTCGTGTCCAAGTCCCAGTCAATCGTAGTTTGTTATTTGATCGTGTCAAATATCATTAAAGATAAGTTTGACAGTCCTGTAAGACTGATTGTAAGGCGTTGATTGTCACAAATGACAAAAGGCTGTGTAATGAATTTAACATTATGATTTATGTCGGCGATGTTAGTGTGTAATACTAAACCCTGGTCCTTGATTTACTCACAATCATTATGAAGGAACATGACCAGTAAATCACTAATCATATAAGATTGAATAAACAAATAGATAAAATTAAGGAAATAAATGCTAAATTAAAGCAGAGCTACAATTCTAAATAAATAGACTATTATGTACTGCGTGGTGGGTTATATATAGATAAAACTCATTATGTCATTTTTTGGTTTTGAGGTAGGTTATAAATGTAATCCGACGCAGCTAACTTCAAATGAAGCTGTGGAACATGCAATTATATGAAGGTCCTTGGCCATGAAGTATATTTACTTTGCCATGAATACTCAGACAGCATCCTCATGCGCTAAATATTGGGCTATAATTATATAATTAAATTTTATTTTTTGTCTTGACTATACTTATCTTATCTGAATTTTTTTAAATGCGAAAAATCAAGGTTTCCAATTCTATCCATGTTTTCTCTAATAATAATGAGGATGTAGGTACTTACTACGTATACTTATGTGTAACCGTTTGAATTCCAACTCATTGCATTGTGCTGCCCTTGCCAAGTCATTACAAGTAAGTCACTATAGCTAAAGTAAATCTTTCTTTCTACGTGATGTCATCGAATTTTATTTCATTTTTATAACTGGAAGTCTAGTGCCCCAGTCTACACACTCGTTCTGGTTCTATGGTCTTTTAGCGTCTTTCTGAATTCCTTCACTTATTGGAACATGTCAGTAAAAGTGCACACAAAATAAAAAAAGCCTCAAAGTTTTCTTTACGTCCTACTCCTCCTCAGTGCATACTGCATAGCAATGCTCTGTGCTCATTGTGTGGCGGTGGTCGTGGTCGGTAGGTGCCAGAACGGAGCTACGCCTCATTCATGGATTACAAATATGCATAAAATATTATTTTAACTATCAGAAATACCACAATATAATATAATATTCTATACCATCACCATCATCACTCATGTTCAGTCGCGGACCTAGAAAATATTTATAGGGGATGGGGCAAACTGTACTCGGCGGTCATTTGTTATTTTTAATTAAATGCCCCTATGTTTTTGACCATGTTAAAAATCGGGCGTCTTGGATCCGCACTTGCCATCAATTCACTATGCCTTTAGGTTTGATTATCAGATGTCAGACTAACCTCGTTAAAACGTATTTAGAATCTAGCAAATTTCCACAACTGTGTGTATCCATCTGCTCATGTCCTTTCCTGGAGTCAATAACGCTTTCAATAATAGAATCAAAAAAATAGTTTTCCTTGAAAATGTAATGTCTTTTTTATAAACGTAATACTGCAATTTTGCACTCAATTTCAAACTGTTTAGTGCCTCATTCTTTCTTTCTGTATTTTAATTTATCCCAAAAAATATGGTACTAATTCAACTGTACTCATGTCTTGGCTTAAGTAAACTTAGTAAACAATTGATTTTTAATTTTGTTGCTTTTTACGTAATTAAAGCGAAGCAAATAGGCTGTGTAAGTAATTAACATTAAATCGTGGTATCTGTTTGCAATGACGCAAAACAAATATGTATGCAAGCATTTATCAGAGTACCCGTATAGTTATAATAATACGGCATTTGAACTTCAATCAAACGGTCTACCTAACTCAACCCTGTCATTAGTGTCATTAATAAATTGAATTAAAAATACACATGTAGTACTTATTGAATTTTGTACAAAATTTTTGTCTCAAGCACGCGTCCGTCCATCCTACTTAAGTTGCATTGTCATATTCGACTAAACGAAATGTTATTTTTGAAACTTGGGGGAAGAGCATTCACCTCTCACTCCAATAAAATCAATATTCTCCACTTGTGAAGCTTTTGACTGCCCTTGTCACCTGTAAAAAAAACTTTAACTTCAACTCTTCTTGCGCTCAACTATAGAAATACGAAGAATCCCTTTGAAGTCTTTGTGCCCCTCTCAATTGACATTGGCTTTATATAGCTGTGAGAACTGAGAACTGAGGAAGGTCAAAATGTTTTTGAATACCAATTTAATTTTAAATACAGTCGTTGTGTCAGACAGCAGTCATCCCTTATTTATTCATTACCTTCTCCAGACTTTAATTTCAATCTCAATTCATACTCAAACATGGAATTACAGCAGACATGGGTGAAAAAACTATGAGATCCAGGAAAGCTCAAGCTTAAATTAAAAGTTATTTCAAATCTATTATTTTTGTCTGGGGAAATTAAAATCTGGAAATTACAAAAAGTGGTGACTGAATTGAACTAAAATTACAATTCAAATACAATTACCGTAAAAAAGAAAATTCTTGAGTTGTTGTAATTCGATCACAAAAATCATAAAACGTAAAACCGTCTTATACAAATTTTTATCCAGACTTTGATCGAGTGATTACAGTAGGTAATCTGAATAGAAAATATTTAATTAAATCTAAATTCTTGGATTTAATTATCTGAATTTTAATTTCCTCTTCAATTTTAGTTTAATGTGACAGGCCTTTGGAAGGAAACTAAAATTTTTAAAAATCTTCATTAATTTCAACTCTTGGTTTATTATGAGCTTTTGGCAGAAAATTATAATTTTTGATTGTTCCACAATAAATTTTGCCCACATGAGCGGGCGTTTAAAAAAATTTTACAATCGTATATATATTTTGAAGTGTTTGCTTTTGGTCTGTAATAGTGCTAGTGTTAGTATAAGTATAGGTATATGTCCTACGCGTTGTATAAATATATAGATAAGGGACATGTTATTTACTTTATGCTGTAGTTATAAGAGCATGTCAAAGTGTACAACTGCCCTATATTTTCAATACTATAGAAACATTACTCATCTCATTACACGTCATTACAAACAATACATTTTACTTTTACTGTAAATTTTATCGATGCACAAGTAAGTCTGCAAAACCAACAATCTAAACAGGTGTTTTCCTCTACTCGTAATATCCTATAGTCCTATTTCCTATAGGCTACAGTATAGGTATATGGCTCACTACCTATATACTCATACAAAAAATAGAGAGAGGATGATCATGATGCAGATTCAGAATTACTCCAACAATTTAATGTTATATATATACGACAATTTTATCGTTCGTTGGGACAATATAAAATAATTGGAGGGAAATCTACAATATAAACACATTATACCTTACCTACATATTTGCATAAATAATGTGTAATCAAAAGAAAAACAAGGAGACAAATCTGAAATCTGTGCTATGGCCTCCATTTTTACGTCCATTTAAAGTAAAGTAAAGCAAGAAACAAAAAACTACACACAGAGACTGAGGGGATCTGTAAGTTATAATGCACAATATATGTAGATGGTCCTATTTTAATTTAGTACACGCCTACATAGTTTAACACTTAAAATAATGATAATGATTCCACTACTACTACTTGCATTTGGTTTTGTTTTGATGATTTAAAGTTTTGGCTCGGTTCGGTTGGGGCTGAGGAGTTTTCTTTATTTTTTCCGTGTGAGTAATAATAGCCATAAATTGTGAGGAAAAAGAGACAAAATACACTGCAGAAAATACAGCGATTCGACAAACATGAAAATAGCATACTTTAAATTATATCTTGTCCACGTATGTGTCTCTGGGTATGTTACCCACAGTTCTTTTTTTTCAAAAGTTTTTATTTAAATAGATTACTATTTTATAATTACTCACATGTACTCCTGAAATGGAAGGCAGAATGTTTTGCAGAAGAACTTGCAAATTAAAAAAAAAGTGTCTGTCATATAATACGCATAGTCATAGGAGTCCCCGAACCCAATCGGTATTATAATCTCGTCACAGAGATTTTAGTTTACATTTTTCCTTTGTATTTGCACGTATATAGTTTTATTTATAAAATGAAAGTGTAAAGAAGCTTTAACAGATTTTTTTTCCACCCATTTCTAATTTATTTGCAAAAGTAAGTACAATGAGAGTCACAATGAAATAGTGACAGTGTCCGTCCACATTCACAGTACCGATACCAATATCCCAATAATAATGTTTTTCATCTCTCGCCATGTCTCTCTGCTGCTTCTACTTGATATGTCTACTTGAGCCATAATAATGCAATATTTTATGAGCCATGAACTTGTACTTCTCACCACATTAATTTCTCGACAACTCTTAAAAACTCAACTCTCTACCGAGCGAGCCTCTCTTGTCTTCTTTCTTTACTGACGCTCGAGATGATAAACATGAGTGGAAGTGACTTTTACAGCTCAAGTCAGACAACACAACAACAACAACAACATTTTAACATTTAAAACACAAAAACCCCCTTTTCCACAGTATTCCACATATAAAATTCCAATCAAATTATAAATATCGAATATAAAACTATATCCTTCCCTAAAAATAGCTTCCATCCACCAAACCATAACCACTTTTGCAAATCATATATAGACATAGATTAGTGCAAATATAAAAATGAAACAAGATTTAATTTTGAATTTGAACAGGGGCAATATAAATGCCTCCATTAAAGCTCGGATTAACATTACAACATTTCAATACCTGATTTCATAATTAATTAAATCATATACGCTTTTAAGCGATGGTTATTGCATTATTTCTTATCCTCAGCTAAAATATCTAAGAAAAATTGTTTACATTTAAATGTAAAATGTATATAATTATTAGGAATCTCTGAATTTTGTTAAAGAAAATCAGAGAAGTGATTTTAGTTTGTAGATTTCATTAATATAGCACAATTTATTAAGACATTATTTTCCTTCTTTAGAATGGTGAGAAATGTGGAGACGGAACTCCACCTCTGTCCATTTCTATTATAAATACTCTATAATTAGAAATCCCGCCCGTCCCATAGCACAAAGGCTATGGCATAATCAGACTGGCGAGCGAGAAAAAGTAGCACACAGGTAGTTAGACAAAAGAACATTCCAATGCCACCGCTTTCAGCGATGGGATATATATCTAGCTAGACAGTAGAAGTATTTCCATTGACCATAGCTTGGAACAATGGGAATCCTTTGAAGATACATACTCAGTCAGGAAAGAAGTTGAACTCAAGAGTAATAGCAGTAACAAGTCATTCATTCTGTTTCGGAGAGCCTTAGACTACACTTAACATTCTCAATTCACTCGAGCTACTGAATAGTCATCAATTCTGTCTTTAGCTATCTTAGCCTAGACTCGAATTCTCTTCCTTGCCTTTGAAACTAGAAGAAGTGGAAAAGAGAAGTTAGCGACGATTTAGTTTTCACAGCGGAATATAAAGAAAAGATTCTCAGAAAATCGTCTCGAGACGCAAGTGATTCTGTTTCATAATATAAAAGTCATTAGATCTACGACTTGATTTTACAGTTTAGCTTTTCTTTTCTTGAAAGATTTAATAAGTTTAACCGGTCATCTTCTCTTGACCTGGAGTTAGAAAGTTAGACGGAAATTAGGGATTGAAGTCATAACGCTCGAGTAAAGGACTAGGACTTATTGCCGTGCTGCCAAAGACACTGAGGTCTTGGAATACCATCGGACATTGCCGTGGGAAAAATAATAGATACTTCCTATCTCACCGGTAATTACGCGCAATTAATACTTACCTACCTCTTCTCGTTCTTTGTGTTTCTCTTCCTCACTCGTCTCCGTCCGTGAACATATTATGTAATATAAAACTTGTATGTAATTGAAGTGATTAATCGAGGTTATAAAAGTATTAAAACAATCTTCCTCATAGATATTAATCACGAGAAATATTCCCCTTTTTGTTTATCGTCGTTTCACTTTATTTACAGATACATATATATACTTATACAGATATTTCCATATAAATTCTATTACGACATCTTAGCACTCAAACGAAATCTTCTACTTCTATGAGATTTTGAGCTTCGGATCCGCTCCGTTCCCTCAAAAATCATAGGTGCGGGGTAGAATTTTCGTTTTTGTCCCTATTTTTATGAAAATTTTGAAAAATTTGACCCAAAATTTCGAAATTTCGAAAAATTTTGAAAATTTTTATTTTTGATTTATAGCATTATGCTACGTTAATTTGGTTAATATAGACTATATTTTGTTAATATTTCGACGATTTTGAACGTGTAAAAATTCACGAGAGACCAGAGAGAAACGGAATAGCAAAATCTTTACTATTTTCTGTTTTCCTGTCATTCGGCATCTTTGCATCGGAGGATCACATAACAAGGTATTGACTGACTTTTCATGAGTATGTACCCATTTAAATCGTGAATTGTGAAACGTGATTGGTGACAGTTGTGAGAAAGGGACCCGTAACTCACTTGCCAAGAGTAAAAACCCACCCCACCCAAAGTAGGTATATACTTATGATAGTTGGAATCCTCACTTTTCTAATTTTTATAATTATTATCGCTCGTTTGGAATTAAGACGCATCGATTTACCAATCGTAGAACTAATCATACTTGTTCAGCTTTTACGTGATCTAACCCGATTTTTAATTCTATATTAAATGCTCCAAATTATATTTTTGTTATTAATATTTTCCATTTTTCTCCAATTTTGTGAAAACTTGTGGATAAATCATATACCTGTACAAGCCATTGTCATTCTTTTAGGTAACATTATCGACATAGTTAAGTACCTAATTAGCAGCCAATAATTCCTACTCATTGCTATACTGATTTTAAAGCCATATTTTAACTATATTTATAAATAATTCCGAGCTTGAAACATTTTTATTCTGACCTAATTTCACACTCAGAGTTAACGAAGTCAACTCTTAGTGTGGAGGGAAAATATCGCATATTTTAATATTTTTATAGAGTGACAAAAGCTCATTTTAATTTTTTTTTAACTTTAAATAAAGTCGAACAGTCAAAAATTAGTGTGGAGGCCAAACCTCCAAATTTTTGAAATCAATTTTTTCTTATAACTAATTTTACATAATGGCTCATTTAAATGAGGAAGAGCAAGCATTATTCGGTTTAGATGCACCCATGAACGTGGATTTATTAGAATCCGATGACGATGACATGACTCAGGAGGAACAGAGGGAAAGGGACGCATACATTGCTAGGCGTACTGCGGCACAGGCCGAAGACAAACGCATTTATGACCAAAAGCTAAAGGATCTTCAAAACAAAGAAGCATTAAACAGGATAGCTAGAGGCCCCAGTGCCGAAAGTAGCCAGTCACAAGGTAATCCTCCAGCTTCGGTTTCCTCAGCTCCTCAACCTCGTATTTATTTTAATAAAATACAACCTTCAGCCAAATTACCTCCAAATCCTTTTGAATCCCAAAAGACTAATCCTCTCCCTAATTTGACTAGAGCTCCTGAACACAGTGCATTTGCATCTAGCAGAAGTCTCCTAGGTAGATCAGCCGAGGATATAGCGGCACTTAGGGAAGTTTTCGCTCCACCAAGACCAACTAGTAAGGAAGCTGAGTTAGCTCGTACTATACGCAATAATGAGCTTATTAAAGATTGGGCAAAGTATACTGGAGATAGTGAGGTAGACGCATTCCTATACCAATTTAATCAGGACGCTGCCTATATCGACATGACAGAATATGACAAATTCGACGCTCTCGATCGCGTACTGGACGGACAGGCCCTTGAATGGTGGAAATCAGAAAGATCTTCATGGAGACCAGCTCTCAAAAGACAGACACCTGGTATCAATAGAGACCTGTGGAAAAAGTTAGAGACTGCCTTAGCAGTCAGATTTGATAATGACTCATTAATTAGTAAGGCCAAGGCAGACTTACCCAAAACAGCTTATAATAGAATCATGGGCAGTTCAGAGTACATTTCAGGTAGACTCAGCGTACTGAGACGCATCGACCCCAAAATGAGTGCAAATGACTTGGTAGTTGGACTTTTGAAAGGTGTACCTAAAAGAATGCGTAGCAATATGATCGGTTGTACAACCATTGACCATTTCCGTACTACATTAGACAAAGCCATAAGTACTGGCGTAATTCACGATTGGTTGGATCCCGTTCCAACTGAACAAGTCACATACTCCGGCCCGAAAGTTGAAGGACGTACATACGCGCGAGCACTCCATGCCCAGACGCCCTACCAGCATAAACATAATGCTGGGATTCGGGTAGAACCTCAGCGCGAACCCATAGTCCAGGCTGCCCAAGGTGCCCCTGTTAATCAAATAGCTCCTAGATACCCTCCTAATCCTGTTAACGGAGCTCCATATGAGGCTCCTCCTGATCCTAATGTCCCACGTGGGGCCAATGAGGACCCTGCGGTGGTGAAATACCCGTATTATAATGAGCGCCGTCGTGCATATTGTGTAGCTGCAGAAGGAGCTAGGTCAGCATGTTGGCAATGCGGTAGAATGACACATAATTTCCGCACTTGTCATGAACTGTATCGAGCTCAAGGGATTCCAATTCCACTTCGACAACCAAGGCAACCAAGGCAACAGGATGCACCCCAGGTAGGACAGGCACCACAAGGAAATGGTAATTTAAACTAGAAGGGGTGGATATAGGTAATATATCCAGACCCGAGCCTCCTGCATCAGAGCATTCATTCAAATCTGTATCTATTAAATATACGAAAGTCTATTTTAAATCACCTAAACCGGCAAGAGTGTATAAAACTATAGCAAAGGCCGATGCCGCTTTGCGAAGCCTAGGAACTAGGCAGAACAAAGTGACTGACGTTTTAGGTCATAAACCAGGTCATCCACTACTCCAAGTAGGGCAGGAGCTTGACGATTTCGATTTTGAGAAACCCATAGGTATTCTTTTTGATTTTCCTTCTGAAAATGAAATCCATTATGCACGGAAATTCAGTAATGAGACCACGGAAATAAAACGAGAGATGAAGTTCCGTACGAATGTACATAATATAAATATGTTAGAAGTTCTTGTGGACACTGGAGCCACCGTTTGTACAGTAAGTCTAAACACTTTGAAGGATCTAAAAATAGAAAAACAAATAAAAAGGTGCAAACCACTCACTGTATATTTATCTATAGACGATAATAATGCACATACAATTCATAAAATAATTTACTTACAATTTTTTGTTAACGAATATAAAGAGTGGATTCAATGGGGATTTTTTGTGGTCGAAAAAGCTCAAGATCCTATCGTATTTGGTTGTGATTTACTTAAAACCTATAATGTAAATATAGAATGCGGATTAGGCACGATTGTTTTTAGACCAGCTCAAGAAAGGACTCATAAATCCATGAGGTCAGATGCAGAACGATTATGTAGACTAAAGGCTTTCCCAAGTAAAGGTGCCCTTAGACGCATTAAATTACAATCTGCATATTTACGTAAACAAAAGGCACTTCAACTTAGTATGGTTACTGCATGCAATCCTCTACGTAAGGACGATTTAAACAAGGTATTGGATGGGATACAGGAAGACGACGATTTACAGGTTGAAGGTAATATTGACATAAGTCAAAATGAGGTCACAATCGACGACATTGAGTCTATAGGTACTACCACTATCAGACGAGTCCACAGTACAACTTCGTCCTTATTGGAGGAGGTTCGATCTGTTCAATCTAGCGAAGCATCCAGCCGAGCTGTCGAGTACTACAAACAATACAAGTTACGACTTTTTACAGTTCGGCCCTCCCTCATTAAGGATGACACGGCAACGGAGGTTCCCTTTTACACAGAGGACCCCGAATATTCAGGTCAAATAGCCATTTATCCTAATTACAATTTATTCGAGACAATGGGTCTCATGGTATTACAAGACACAGTCAGAGTTATAAAAGGTAAAGGTATACTGCATGTTGCAAATTCCCAACAGTCAGGCGACGTAATTTTACCACCACAACCGACCCTTTCCAATTATGAAACAATGCCAACGGACTATCTCCGTGCCACTAGGATAGATAAAGACAATTCCCCTACTATGCATGTTAATGACCAAGACTATAATGATGCAGTTGACACTGCACCGGTACCAGAGAGTGTAGAAGGTAGTCAACCATTAACAGATGACGAATTTTCTCAATTCAAGATTTTTAAAGGCCTTACAGGACCTCAAAAGATTAAGGTTAGGGAACTTTTAAGTAAATATTACAAAGCTTTTGGTTGGACCGAGAATGACTTTCTGGAACCGATGCGTGATCCTAGGACTGGTAAGACATTACAAGCAACAGTGGAGTTATTGGATAAGTCAGCTCAAATTGTAAGTCCCCGATCTGTGAGTTTAGAGTTACAGGAAATTACCCGTAAATATACTGACAAACAACGAGAATTAGGCCTGATACAGAATTCACATAGTCAATATGTATCCCAGGTACAAATGTTATCCTCCGGAAATACCTGGAAACCCACTGTAGATTACAGGAAAATTAATTTAAAAGTGAAACCTGAACCTATGCCCATCCCACCTTTACACACTGCTTTCAAATCTCTTTCAAATTCCAAATATTTTTGTAATTTAGGTCTTCGTGATCCTTACCAACAGATAGAATTAGACAGTGACAGCAGAGACATACTTGCATTTATGACTTCAGACGGTCAGTTTCGTCCCACTCGTACTCCTTTCGGTTTCGTCAATTCGAGTGCAATTTTACAGAAAACTTTAGATGTTATATGGTCTCCATATAGAAATTCCTTTTTAAATAATTACTCCGAAGATAATTGCTTCGGAGGTCAAAATTTCACTGAATTGATGGAACGTTTTGAGAAAATACTTTGGCTATGCATACAAGCGAATGTCAGACTACTACCCAAAAAGTGTTATGTAGGTCACCCAAAAATCGTTTTTCTAGGTCATAAAGTCACTTCTAAAGGCGTCGAAATAGATCCTGATCGCACTAATGTATTAATGAATTTCCCAGATCCTCAGGATACCACCGACGTACGTCGATGGCTAGGGTTAAGCGGTTTCTTTAGAAGATTAATTTTCGGCTATTCAAAATTTGCTAGGCCACTATATGATTTATTAAAGAAAGACGCAGTTTTTGTTTTCAATGCCGCATGTCAAAGAGCGGTGAGAGAAATGAAAACAGCCATATGTACCGCTATAGCATTAGCATTCCCGGATCCCACTGCCATTTTGGAATTATGGGCCGATGCCAGCGATTATGAAGTCGCTGCTGCCCTCATCCAGGTAATTACGCATGGGAATAATAAAGATCGACAACCCTTGGGTTTCGATTCTCATACACTATCACATACTGAGAGTAAGTGGACAGTCACGGAGAAAGAGTGTTACGCTATAGTTCATGCCTTTCAAAAATTTCATAATCTACTATTTGGAAGGGAAGTCTTAGTCTACACTGATCACCAAGCACTCGTCAACATTCTTCGGACACCTTAGGTCACCGGTAAATTAGTGCGATGGAGTCTCAAGTTGAGTTCATACCGCCTAAAGATTATGTATGTACCAGGAAAATCTAATGCCATGGCTGACTGTTTAAGTCGCCCTCCACGAGCGGATAATCTTCCTGTAGCCATTCTTAGAGGCATGACGGCGAAGACTGAACATCCTAGACAACCTGAGGACGAGGAATATATAGTACATTGCGCAGATACGGATAAATCTATAGTTAATCTACAGGCTATGCAGGCACAGGACAAAGATTTAGCTGAAATAATTAAGTCACTGCAGGTAGATGAGGAAAATAATTGTCGAGGGAAAAATAAATTTCGCAATGATTTCCGCCTCAACACAGACGGTATTCTCCAGCATGTCAACTATGAGCCTTTGGGACCATTGTGGGTAAATGTTCTACCAGTAACTGAAGGAAAACGCATAGCACGTGAACTGCACAATAAGTCACATTTTGGTTTTAGAAAAATTTATTACTCTATGGTCGATAAATACTGGTTCTTGCAGATGTGGGATAACGTCACCAAGGCATGTCGAGCATGCGACACTTGCCAAAGATTTAATGTCCCACGTGTCAAGAAATCAGGCCCTATGCATGCAATGATTACTCCTACCACTCCTTATGCTAAAGTTTCAGTGGACTATCTTGGCCCACTTAATACTACTTCTAGTAATAAAACTTATATCTTGGCCGTGATAGACCAATGCACCCGTTTCCTGCATCTCATCCCAACTACAGGCACAACCGTGGCTGAAACAGTCAAAGTATTAGAACCATTAATAGCAAAACATAAAATAAAAGGGATTGTATCTGATAATGGTCCAGCATTCACAGGTCATAAGTTCAACGAGATGTGTACTCGACACAATGTTATCTCCATCCATAGTTCTCCACACCATCCTAGTAGTAATGCATACGTAGAGAGAGTCAATTCGACATTCGGTAGTATTATGAAAAAGTTAAAGTATGATAATAATAATATTGAATGGGATGTTATGTTACCTCATATAGAGAATGAATATAATGCAGTTAAGCATGTTAGTACCGGCTATAGCCCATATTTCTTAATGTTCGGTAGAAGTCTTCATTTTTGTTATGTCACAGGAAAACCCCTCGATGATGATCATGACCCAAATGACCCAGAAATGACCCAGGTTAGATTTCATGAACTTCACAAAGCACGTATCTTGGCGCATGAAAATTCGTGTCATAATCAGTTGAAACGTAAAATGGCTTTTGATAAGACTCACCCCACAGTTCTATATAAGGAAGGTGATTTAGTACTAAAGAAAAATTATTACAAGGCACCAGGCACAGCAGCAAAATTTACAGTTAAGTATACAGGTCCATATAAAGTATATAGTACAGCAACAAATCAACATATGTATCTCCTCTGTGATAGAAATACTGACCTTTCGAAGTATATTGATGAAACTGTTCTTGAGATTGTGCATGGGCACAACCTAAAACCTTACCTATCAGACGACATTCCTTCTCTTAATAATACTATGGAACCTGCATTAGGTGATCAAAATTGGTTAAATAATCTTACTTATACTCCCGACGATGCAGCATTTTACACTGAACCATGGGCAGACCCAGACCTTAAAGATTTCGATGGGGATACCGCGGCACAAATCAACGTAGTCCCCCGCGGAATATTTAATCAAGAATACTCTTTCGATCAAAATAATGAGTTAAAATTGCGCAACCGTACAATTCAGCGAAATCCAACTTCAAACACTTATAAACAACTCACAAATAATTATTCCAATCACGCCATCACGACTGTACCAGAGTTCGACACACCTCTGGGAAATTCCGCAATTCCAGTAGCAAACCTTGTAGACACTAATTCTAACCTACCTGTAGATTTACCTGTACCACTAATACCGTCGGTCGCGGAACAGATTCCCACGCCGGCGGAAACCAATAATATTTCCATTTCAAATAGGGTAAATTCTGATAATTCCCCTACAGCTAGAAGATATTTTGATGTAGAAACGGTAGATAGGTATCCTGCACGCATGACTACCACTATTGCTGATGACCCTTTTGCTAGAGAATCCCGTTGTAATAGTCATAATATGAACCACTTAGGTTCCGATGGTTCTGTTATTCATAAAGACGATTGGAATTTAATTCAGGGTATTGATATTAATACTGGAAAACGGTATTCAGATTTTGATTATGACAAAACCAAGACTTATTTTAACTCTTTTCGAAACCCATCGAAAGACATACCTATGTCGCAGATTTCTAATATAGCACAACCAACTGAAGCTCCAACTTATAGAGCAGACTCAATAGACACCTCAAATCACTCAATTTATAGTTGTCACGTCAATATTAGGAAAGGATGCTCCGAATTAGGTGATATTTCCCAAAACAAACGAGACAACCCCGTAGAAATTCCTGTAGCACCAAAAAGCTGGAATGGAGAGCGGAATGAAACTTCCGCCCTTCAGCCCACAATACAGACCAAATTAATTATTACCGAACTTTTGAATAAGAAAATTATTAAGATGGTCAATAGAAATGATGAGACACAAGTACTCGAAGAAATCGAAATCGACACAGCACCAAAAGAATCAATCACTGAAACTCAACAAATTGATCCAGCTGAAAGCGATCTTGAATTCTTGGAAGAAAATATACTTGAAACTCCCACAGCCCCAACCATAGAGTCTACAGCGGTCATTGAAAATGATACTGTCAAAATAGCACCTGCAAAGGGAAATAATAGTAAGGTCATATTGAAAAGTAAAAAGTCAGAGTCAATTACTGAAAATACGGAATTACGAAGGTCAACAAGACCGAGAAAAACAGTCATACCTTGGGATCCTTCCGATGTTGAGGTCCCAAAGACACGAAAGCGCAAAGAGGTAGGCTCAGTACATAAGAAACGAAAGAAAAAGAAAATTGTAAAATTAAAAAGATGTCACGTACAACCTACGGATGCCATGGCTGAGTTAGTTAAGGCCATGGGAAACATAGGGCAAATGATGGCATGTCAATACCAGAAACCAGTGTCTTATTCTTCTTCCGATTCTGATACCTCAGACTCTGATTCTGAGGACTCTAGTTAGATTGCACGAAAAATTTCTGCATATACACTATTCTATTTAGAATTTCCAGATTTTAGATAGAAAAATTTTTTTCAAATTTTGGGAAAAGCACTATCCCATCACCTACTTAAGTAGTGATGGAAATTTTCTTTCTTTTTCGGGTAAAGACTAGACATTCTCAAAATGGCCAATCCTTCACCTAATCCGAATCCTAACAAACTCCCTCATGGACCACCGCGAATTCCCGAAGGTCAACTAGATCCGGAAAATGAATTTGCCAACGCCGGAATCGAATCAGATGATGAAGATTGGGATCACAAGTATGTCTACAACCAAGACCGGTCCCGTAGAGTTATGCTACATCAATTGCGCAACCGAATCCCCGGACAACCCGACGCCCACCGTTATGTCATGAGAATGACCAGTGACAGTACGCCACATCCTAATGATATCCAGGCCAGACAACCAGACGGAACTTTTACACACATGGTTCCTCAGCCTGTGAATCCCCTCCCGATTACGCAGAACACTCCACGAGCTTCCCCACGTCGTCAACAATTCATCCAACAAATTCCTACACCGGCTCGAAACCCTCCAAGATCTCCAATCATAAATCAAGCAGTCGCCCTAGATAATGATTCAGAAGATGAGCAGTTCGACAACGCGGACATCGAAGATCCAGTTCCTTATGATCACGAGTCTTTTGAACCTTTGCAAGGACTTCCTGCTCAAAATATCAAGCGCTCTACGAGCAATGCAGATTTCAAATCTGAGAATGTCCGAAAGAAGCAGAAGAGCGGATCTCCTCCAAAGATTCCAGAGCCACAACCAGGGACTTCACAGCAATTAGAGCCTATCCCAGATGAAATTCGACAACTCCAACAGCAGCAAGATGAAGCAAATCGCAGATCTGCAGAAATCGAGCAACAATTGATTCGCTGGAGATTAACTTCCAGCACTCCTTCATCGACACCACCAAGAACTAATGGTATTTTCAGCCCTCCAAATCAACCTACGGGAAATTTATTATTAGGCCCAGCTCCACCACGTATCGCTGTCGGCCTCCCGAGATTTACTATGAGAGGAAGAGGACCCACCAGAGCTCCTCCCACCATCCAAGTTAGTCCGAATACAGCTCAGCCCCTGGACACAATCACTCCAGCTCCGGCTCCAACTCAGATGGAACAAGCCCCAGCTCCAGTTCAAAGAGCACCATCACCAACTCCACCAGCATCAGATGCGAATGCTCCCACTGTCGATTTACTCCCGGACTTAGGCACTACAGCTCCTCGGTATGCTATCTATACACCGAAACCTCGAGCTCCCATTGAAGCCACTCCACCATCTCAACCAAGTTCGGCTCCCAGACCATCACCACAGCAAACACTGAGATTACCGCGACCATTGGACCGTCACGACAGATACAATAACCGACCACGGGCTCCGGCCCCACCGAGAAACACTCCTCCAACACCACGAGCATCGTTTCGCCCACCGCTCCGCTTTGGACCGAGACAGATTCCTCAACAATGGAGACCCCGAGCACAACCACCAAGCTCAAATTTCTCAAAGAACAGACAGTCGGATAAGAACTCGAGAGACCAAAATATTGACGACATTCGAGGATACTCATGGCCAAAAGGCCGCCCATGGAGAACTCAGGCGCCACCACAACATCGTCGGTCGCGATCTCCAACCCCTCCCCGAAGATCATCCAGATCCAGAGAATCTTCGAAGCATCACGACGGATACCGAGCCTCATCCAGATCTCGATCAGATGCGCCACAGCACCATCAAGCTCGAAATGCTCCAGATCCACCAGCCCCACAACAACAGCAACCTCAGATTAATATCCAACCACCGGCTGCTGTTCCGAATGGATATTTTTATCAAGCCCCAGGACTTCCTCAGCTCATTCCACTCTTCGGTGCACCTATTCAGCAACCACAGATAGTCCATATTCCCATTCCTCCAGTCCAACCATTTCCTCCTTTACCCGAAGTCGAGAACCACTTCGTTGGAACACCATGGGACTGTGAACTCTGTCGTCGTAGACACCAGCAGGGAAATATTCGACACTACTGGCAACGATGCCCTCATCGCAGGATTAGCTACGCGAAATTTGCCCGGATTATGGAATTAGCTCAGCGTTGTTTCTTCTGCGGCGGACACCACCCAACCTATGCCTGTCCCCACTTCCAAGATTTCCATGGCCACGGCTATTAGACCAGTTTAATTCTTTTACTAATCCCGGCTTGGCGGTCCAGTGGTTTGACTACTGGATTGCGGAGTCGGGGGAGTCTGCCCCACACTTGGATTGTGATCAAGTTGAGACAGGGCTTGGAGGCAGCGAGGAGGATTCAGTTTGGGGTAGGGAGATGGTATAAGTGGACTGGTGGTATGTATGTTTATCCGTTGCCCTGTGCAAGAGACGGAGATATATGTGCCTTAATACGGATTTGCTCTGTAGCCAAGCCACGTACTCTTTGTATATACCTATCCTCTCTCCATCTGTTTCTAACTTGTTCCTCTGCAAGTCGTTTCTCTTGTTTACTCTCTCTATCAGTGCAGGGGCAGGCCGGGAAGCTGGTTGGTTGAATTCGTGCTAGAGGAGGGAATTGACAGCCCTCAGCTATTACGATGTAACCTTCCAGCGGTCCGCGGCTACGCCGGAAAACAAATTGGCATGCGGTGACGCAGCGTAATCTATCTGTCCAATCAGGTCTGCAGTAAGTGAGCAACTATCTATATAAATACACATTAGCGATGCGAAGCCCATGCGGTACAGTATAATACTGTATCGCGGGTTCTTCAAATCATACAATAAAATTGTATAAAGAGTGAGTGAAATAACTTGGAAAGTTGAAAACTCTATACTCAATACATATACAAATTCTTTTACTATTTTGGAGATGGATACATGGCATGCATAATATGTAGATAATTTTAAGTTCCTTCAGTATTTCTGTAAGGAAAATTTTCATATTTTTCTCAACTTTATAAATTTTTGACACTACGTAGATTTTAAGTTTTTGATTTCCTTAATATGCATAATTAGATATTTGGTTTCTTAAGCACCATGAACTTACTTCCATTCTCTTTCATTACCAATATTATACCCAAATTATTCTTTCGGGATTTCTTAAATAATTGGTTACCATTAAAACGAATAATTAATGAAAGACACAAACTCTGTTTTTGCATGCTTTCGAAAACATTATTTTCATCTGCACAATAAGGGATAGACAATAATAATTTACAGATTCATAACTCCACCTCAAAGGAGGAAAGGAGCACCTACTAATAATAATTTACTAAGTTAGGTAGCACTACATTTCCATGAAATTACATCCATGGGATAATATACCAGGCCTTTGCAGACCTGGGAAATTAAATATACTTAATTTAGGTGAATTAATCTTAGATACCACCATCGAGAGACCTACCACCGCATTGGTACGGTTAAAGTACAATAACTTGGAAAAGGGTGTTTTTGTTCCTTTACTATGATTAGACTTACCATCATGGACGGAGACCACGCCAGAGACATTCCAGAGGAACCAACTCTTCCACCAACAATAAAGATTGCACCTCAACTACCCATCCAAGTGGACACAGACAGCGAGGATGACGAACCTATAGATCTCCTCGAGCCAGATGACTATCAACCTTACGACCCATCCGATTACTATATGGACGATCCACTTCATTCTCCTATGGAGGCTGAACAAGCCGAAGAGGAGGAAGATGATGAAGATGACGAAATGGATCCTCCAGATACGACTACCGATGATGACACTACTGATAATGACGACGAAGATCCTCCAGCCCCCGATGCCAACATGATACAATCCGAGGACTCGGAGGATCCTTTCGAAACAGCCCACACACACTTTGACGAGACAACTACTCCACCACCAGCACCATCAGAACGTGAGAGGAGGCCGGATCCTACGCTAAACGTCCGCGGGTTTGCTCCAGCATCGGAAGATGAAATACTGGACACACAGCAACGCCTGGGAAAGTGGATCGAAAGATTTCCGCCTCACACAGTTGTCCAAGGTAAAGAAAACTGGAATCCAACAGTACTATTACTGGAAAATGATCCTGAGAGCGATATGCCACCACTGATGGAAGAAAGAGCGATTCGCGAGGATAATTTGGAGATCCTACAAATTCAGCGGCAACGAGACGACCTGATTTTTGACCTTCGCCGTTGCCACGGTCAGACTATACCAACACCTGAGAAGGAGATTGACACTGAGGAGGAGAGGAGACCTGAGACACCACTTTCAAACCCTGAGATGGAGTCTACTCCGAATACCACCACCATCCCTCCTATCCTTACTCCTGAAACTTTCAATAAAACCTCCCGTAAACGTTCCCGTGACGATACTCCCTGTACCCTCCATCCCCCTTACACCCACCACGAGATGCGCTTGGCACGATGGCGTGCCGAACAGATGATCTTCGACCCACGTTACCGCCCGAGCCCCGACGAACCCAAAATTCCACCGACTCAATCCTCCAAAGACTTCACCGACCAACTCCCTCGCGACAGAATCATCAAATCCCCTCCCAGCTCCGACACTAGTGATGGGGACTGCAGCTACATCGACACTCGAAACTCCACATACTTAGCCCACCAAGACCCTCCCACCACCGAGGATTCTGAAGAAGATTCCTTCACCTTCAACTAGCCTCGTCACGGAACACAATACGACACATACATACATACATATGATAAATGATGATGATGATGATGAATGTTTATGTTTGTGAATATTTGAGCTGGTGATATCCAGTGATATGTTTATAGTTATTATTAATTGTTAATATTTTATACGATTATAATTGTTGATATTTGAGCTGTTGATATCCATTGCTAGTTTTTAATATTTGTAAATATTTCTGCTGTTGATATCCATCGCTAGTTTTACTAAAATATAATGTACAAATACAATCATGTATTTACTCCCACATCTTGTAAATATGTTGGAAAACATAATAGTTTCTGTTCACGAATTTGATTTATCCTCCATTTCAAGAGTCTCAATTAAGATCCCTAGATTAATTTTTAACCTAAGTCAAAAATTAGTGTGGAGGCAGAACCTCCAAATCTTTGGAAACTTAATTTGCTAGACCAACGGTGAAAACATAGTAATATTTTATTCGAAGACACAGATGAATTTTTTTGTTCATACTAAGGATTTTTCAGAAACTTGAAGCATCAGAAATTTTAAGTTTGCCTTTACCAACTATTTTGTAGATTACACAACTTCCACATTTTAATTTTTTTTGAATTTTCACATTCTCGTAAAAAGCCCCACCGTAGATATTTAATTTTCTGGGACACCAAAAACACTACTAAAAATTTCAAAAACACTAAAAATACTGTTGCACAAAATATAGATATTAAGACTTAATTTTGATTTCAATTTTTTATTTTTTATTTTTGAGCACTCAGGTGATTCATAAAATCACCATCGTAACATTTTTTTGAGACCACACCAAGTACCTATATAGGTACATATACCAACATATACCCACCATACCATTATCACCGAATGGTGGATGAATACAAATATAATTCAAAATACTATGCATTTTATTAAAGACTTACCATGCTTTTGAATATTGATTATGACGTAATTAGTACATCCTTTCTCAATGAGACTGGAATTGGAATGTGTCCATGTGGACAAAATACTATATTATTATGAATGTCTGTCAAACTTAGATATTAAGTACAACAAACTCTGTACACGGTAGACGAGACATATGCTAGACATGTAATGTACATCCTGGAACGGATAGCTTTTGAATGAAAATACCTCATGTAACTAGACTCATTTCTCGCACACTTCCCGCACGCTAACCTAGACCGCCGATGGGTCTCGGCTGATAGCGTGTGGAGGGATTTTGTGGAGACGGAACTCCACCTCTGTCCATTTCTATTATAAATACTCTATAATTAGAAATCCCGCCCGTCCCATAGCACAAAGGCTATGGCATAATCAGACTGGCGAGCGAGAAAAAGTAGCACACAGGTAGTTAGACAAAAGAACATTCCAATGCCACCGCTTTCAGCGATGGGATATATATCTAGCTAGACAGTAGAAGTATTTCCATTGACCATAGCTTGGAACAATGGGAATCCTTTGAAGATACATACTCAGTCAGGAAAGAAGTTGAACTCAAGAGTAATAGCAGTAACAAGTCATTCATTCTGTTTCGGAGAGCCTTAGACTACACTTAACATTCTCAATTCACTCGAGCTACTGAATAGTCATCAATTCTGTCTTTAGCTATCTTAGCCTAGACTCGAATTCTCTTCCTTGCCTTTGAAACTAGAAGAAGTGGAAAAGAGAAGTTAGCGACGATTTAGTTTTCACAGCGGAATATAAAGAAAAGATTCTCAGAAAATCGTCTCGAGACGCAAGTGATTCTGTTTCATAATATAAAAGTCATTAGATCTACGACTTGATTTTACAGTTTAGCTTTTCTTTTCTTGAAAGATTTAATAAGTTTAACCGGTCATCTTCTCTTGACCTGGAGTTAGAAAGTTAGACGGAAATTAGGGATTGAAGTCATAACGCTCGAGTAAAGGACTAGGACTTATTGCCGTGCTGCCAAAGACACTGAGGTCTTGGAATACCATCGGACATTGCCGTGGGAAAAATAATAGATACTTCCTATCTCACCGGTAATTACGCGCAATTAATACTTACCTACCTCTTCTCGTTCTTTGTGTTTCTCTTCCTCACTCGTCTCCGTCCGTGAACATATTATGTAATATAAAACTTGTATGTAATTGAAGTGATTAATCGAGGTTATAAAAGTATTAAAACAATCTTCCTCATAGATATTAATCACGAGAAATATTCCCCTTTTTGTTTATCGTCGTTTCACTTTATTTACAGATACATATATATACTTATACAGATATTTCCATATAAATTCTATTACGACATCTTAGCACTCAAACGAAATCTTCTACTTCTATGAGATTTTGAGCTTCGGATCCGCTCCGTTCCCTCAGAAACGTGTCCCAATTAAGTCTTGTCGAGATGAGAAAATGTGGAAATTCCTAATCAGTCTTATAAATTCAAAGTAGATAGCAATTTTTAAAATTTATGAGAATGACATAATAATATATTTTATGTTCTGATTCTACAAGCTTAATTACGCATGCGCATCTTGATTCCTGGTAATGGTAAATGCCCAAATGAGTATTAATAACTCGCTGCCTGATAAAAGATTGTCAATTACACATACTTTGGTCCGCAATTTTAAATGGGCACTTTTCAATGGGCATATATTATCTGGATAGTTAATGATGTTATTACTACCAATATATACATAATTTGTCAGCCTTTTGAAATATTTGGTCAATTTTGACGTGTGGTATACTATTTGAACGGTGATGACTAGTAGAATCTAATTAACTTGAAGCAGGGCCGGACAAAGGAATTGCTTTTGGGCAGCAAGTTTTTTCCAAGCAAAAACCACCATTTTGATTTATTGAAGCTTTTCGTTGGTAAACAAAAATGTAGTATTTACTCTATTCTAAAAAGTGCAAAATGATCTATTTACATGTTTTGAAAAAAGTGTTAAATGTTATATTTACATGTTTTGAAAAAAATGGAAAATGTTTTATTTGCATATTTTTGAAATGTGAGAAAATTTTTTATTGGCATGTTTTTGAAATGCACAAAATAATTTATTTGCATGTTTTTGAAAAGTGCAAAATGTTCCATTTACATGTTTTTTGAAAATTCAGGCAGCGGGGGCTGCCTACACTCGCCCCATTATTTGGCCCTGACTTAAAGTTACAGTCGCGATCTCAACAGTTTTTCAAATGTTTTTTAAAAAACTGCGTTAAAAAAAATTCCTACTGAAAACTGTTGCATGGGTCGCAGGTCAAAAACGTCAAATAAAGGATGCTTCTTTTTTTAAGAGCTTTCAACATTACTTTTTTAAATTTCATTTAAGTTAAAAATAAAATAAATCCAACAACTTTTACAATCGCCCACTGAACTTGGACATAATTAGATTCGCCTAATAATTACGGTTCGAATGGCATATCATGTGTGTAAGCTCGTTGAGTGTCGGATGCAAATTTTGAAGTTAAGATTTGGCGGAAAATTTAAGTTCGGTGTCCTGCTCGCACCCACTTGAACCTGAAGTATACTATAGAAAAAATAAAAACATATTTATTATTGACAATTTTGATATCCACATAGAGATTGGTTCTTTGAGACTTGTTTGTTGTTTTCTTATTTATTGACTCGAAAAGTAACTTGCATGTGCCGCTAATTACGGAATGTATTAGAATTGAATTTGAAATGGAAAGTGGATATATAGGTAACGTACAAATGGGTGTTGTTGAGGACGGACTACTTAGTAGCTATGCACTTATCCTCTCTCGTCCATTTCCACCGGATGATTACTCATAAAGATTATTATGACATGTGAGAGATAGAAAGTGGCTGCTCTTCTTGTGCTGCAGCTAAGAATAACAATAAAACAAGTTTTTTTTGCGTCATTAGAATCTATACTGATATCACTGTCCACGTCCACCCTACCAACCAACATGCAGAATGAGTGAAAATAGAAAATATCTATAGAATTCTATAATGTCTAATTGCATGAACGGACTGAGATGACATGCCATATCATTCCTTCTGGTTGGTTCTTGGTTCATTGCATATTATCATTTAGCATGACAGCCCCAAGACTCACTTGAAGCAATAAAAAAAATAAACAAAGTATTTAGCTAATAGTAATAATAAAATATAACCCACACACGCCTTTCTTTTTTCTTTACATGACATGACATCGCATGGCAATGGGAGGCAGGGAGGACAGTGCCAGTGCAGTGTGGCGTTAGGATGCTCCGCCGCTTCGCTTTCATAAAATGAAATCCGACTCTCGGTAAAACGTCAAAAAATATAATAGTTAGCAGAACAACTATAATTGGAGGAGTAATTATTGTACTGTGGCCTTGCAGTCTAATACATTACTTATCAACATGCAATCTGGATCCAGAACCAGAACCAGAAGACCAGAACCAGAACCAGATCCAAGCTTGAGACGTAATACATACTAATGTTCCAACTTCCAACGTTCTGATTAACTTTATGTGATGTAACTTCTACTTACATAGTAACAATGGACATAATTTTCTTTCATTCGATATCTTCTCTAAATTGTGGATAAATACGTTCACCAAGGGGTGGTTCATAAATAATGTCACCCAAGTTGCCCCTCTTTTAGGAGTGTCATCACTTTAACATCGCTTACACGGCTACCTTTAGCATGACCCAGGGCCGGTCGCAGGAATTACTTTTAGGCAGCAATTTGTTTCCATAAAAAACGACCATGATGGTTTTCTTTGGTAAAGCAAAATGTTGTATTTACATGTCTTAGATTAGTGCAAAATGTTCGATTTACTTGATTCAGAAAAGTGCTCAATGTTCTATTGGCATGTTTTGAGAAAAGTGGGAAATGCTTTATTTCCATGTTTTTGAAATGTACACAATAATTTTATTTGCATGTTTTTGAAATGTACAAAAAAAATTTATTTGCATGTTTTTGAAAAGTCAAAATGTTCTATTTATATAGTTTTGAAAAGTGCAAAATGTTCCATTTACATGTTTTGAGAAAATTCAGGCAGCGGGAGCTGCCTGCGCTGGCCACATTATCCGGCCCTGACTAGACCCACTTACCCCACAGATGACATCACTTATGGATGATCCCCAAGCAAAAATGAGAGAGAGAGAAAAAAACACATTTATGGAATATATTCATTTATGCATAAAATAATAATTCCGAACAACATGATATCCGAGAGAGTTGACTTGTAGAAATAAATGACTGCATTCAATAAATAACCGGAGGAGAGGAGGCTATGCACTACGTATTGTCTGTAATGAACTCATAAATGTGATAATCATACTACTTAATGCATAATCTATGCAGTATATACAGTGCGCTAATATACTTCTCACAGTAGACTACTGATATATAGACTGCAGAATTTGAGGCGTAGAAGTAGAAGGTAAGAAAACTAAAAACAAAGACAGGTGTAGTATAATATACTTTAATATATAAGACATATGGAAAAATCAGAATCGCGTAGTTATATTAGTATTATGCTATCGCCCTACAGATAAAATATACTGCTTAGCTGAGCATATTTTTCTTGAATTTGAATTTAAAACTCGAAGCTAATCTATCGTCGAGAGTGTGATCACACCTCAAAGTGAGAGAGTATAGTAAAATACCTAGTATATGCAGTATATATCCGAACCCGAAAAGCATATAAAGCGTCTGCTTCGTCTGACTCTGACACGAGCTATAAAACTAAAAGTACAGAGTATTATTGTGTGTACGTAGTACGTCTGGAGGTATGTGGGTAGGTGGGTAAGAAGGTGAGGTAGGAGGGCTCATAAAGATATGCATACAGTCTACTATAGTAGGTACCTACAAGTAATCCTTCTCGTTCTAGTCTTGAGGATTAGTTTCAAGTGTGTGAGCTAATGCCAACTCTCATACATAATCGAATGCACATTTGCAAAGTCACCGAGTCAATAGTCTCACAACACGGTCGGTCATCTGAGCGACAAGCCAGAGGAGTCTCTCATCTCCCATCAACCAACTCATACTCTTTACATTTTACATAACACTCTTTCTCTCTCTGTCGCTCTCGTCTTTCCTCACTTCTTCACTTTGACTCTCACTCCCAGACTTGATTCTCTCCATTTCCATTTCCAAATCCAAAACCAAAACCAACTTGAACAAACTTGAACAGAGTCCAATGCCAAATTCATAGCTATGCCGAGACCTGTCGCAAGTCCATGTTCACATATTGCATTATCCACATGAGCATTATAGGTAGGTAGTGGCCCGGATGGCGGTCCCGGTTCCGGTCCCGGTCCTGGTCCGGGGCCCAGTCCCATATAGTGTTGCATCTCTCCTCTCTCTGGAAAACAGTATTTACAATTTACATGAGGTTTTGGTGACTTACATGAGATTTGCTAAACAGCACTCACTTACATAGACTCACTATTGCACTACCCATTTTTTTAACTACTACTACTGCTGCGTTCTCACTACTGGAAATCTAAATCTCAAGTGAAGTCTCGACTCAAAACTCAAGACTCAAGTCTAATAATAAGCTTTGTAAATATTATGTGTGTGGAATTGCATGTTCATAACTTCATACCGAGAGAGTGAAGGTATGCGTGGAGCCGGAGCTCAAATTATGAGTTGCTATTATGTACTTGTGTATACATTTAAAAAATGTTTGTAACCCTATACTATCCACCTATAAATATATACCTGGAGTTAATGTTGGTTGGGAGTGTGTCGTAAATGAACTATTACGGAATGCCGAGCGTAGGCCTATACATACAAGAGTGACTACAAAAATACTTCAACTTGGGATCTTTTGGACTTTTGGTTTAGTTCAACGTCAAACGTCAAAAGTTAAAGTTGAAAACGTCAAGATATTGTTTAAAACTGTAAGCCACGAAGTTTAGTTGGAGAGAGGGAGAGTGGGGGGGGGAGAGGAGGAAGACATGAGAGCATTGGATTAGAGACATTAGCCATTCCCATTAGTTTCAAGCACGCAGTCTGACGTGCATAAAATATATTTTATTTTATAGATGAAGATGGAGGGGAGAGGAGAGAAGTTTACACAAAAAAGTCGACTACGAAAACGAAGCGCGTTCATTCCCCCCATCATGAGCCATGCGCTTCACATTCAAATTCGTACTTTACGTTGTTTACTCGGACTGTAGATGTGGATGTGATGTTCAATGGAGACTTTGGCATCGGCATCGGTTTCGGCATCGGCATCCACTCCACGATTACGATATGTACATAATTTTATGAGGAGTGTCTACCTTCTTCGCTTTCTTCCAGACTACAGATACAGATACAGACACTACTTCCTACGGACTACATACATACAGCATACGGCACACTCTTATTAGCTAGCACTACTGTTTATGCGTGTTTGTGTGCCTGCTCCTCAAAATTATGCTCCACTACTTGGCTTGTAATAATGTCAGTCAGGTTATGTTCTCCTCTATGAGGGAAATTACTAATTCAAGGATCCTGTATCCTCTTTTTGGGAAAACCACGAGGGGAAAGAATTATGTAGATACAACTTTTAACTTTTTCCCTCAATTTATTTGCCATTTCCATTTCAATATTATTGCCAACGCCAACAAGAAGGAGTGGAGTCTGCAGTTGTATCGCAGGAGTCAAGCTACGTGGTGGGGATTATCAGTAGCTACAGGCATCATAAACTAGTCCTCCATATTCCGTGCATAAATACCTGGATACATACCGATGATTGCTGTTGGCAATCTTGAAGGTTGTTGTTAGCATCCGAGAGGAGTGTACTAGAGTAAAACGCCAAAGTCACAAAAGTCCATATCAGCCTCAGCCTAAAGGAAAATTCAAACTCCAAATCCAACTCCAACTCCAACTCAAAAGTCGGAGCGCAAAAAAAAATAGAAAAAAAGAGCACACATCTCTGAGGGAGAGAGCAGCACCGAACTAACTTTACACACTCTGTACTCTTTAGTTACTTAATCGTGGAGGGACACACACACACACAAATAACAACAAAAAAATAGTAAGATGCATGGAGTATGGAGAGAGTGGAACACATTAATTCTTAAGACGGGGTAGTCGCTCATAAAGCAGTGGCAAAAACCCACTCACAATCACAATTAAGCAAAGTTAACGTTAGGTAGGTACATACATCTCAGTCTGTGTATTTATACCAGTCTCAGTCTCAGTCCCAGTCCCAGCACCAGTCTTTCTCGGCTCAAAAATAAAAAGAAAAGGAGAGAGAGAGAGAGACGAAGAGAGGACGGTCACGGAGACGGAGTCAAGGCGAAAGTATTGTATATGTACAGTCATTTCTATTTATTAAATAAATAGCAACAAAGAACAACAGAGTTGAAAGAGGCATAGCTCCGCAGAGAGAACAACCTAGTCTTGAGCTGTGGGTAGTCAGTCTATTATGCACAATACAAAATAGCATATGATAGACAGGGCAACTATAATTAGGTTTGCCATACACTATATATACCTATCCTAGCTGGATCTTGCTATAGACTATAGACTATACACAAACTGGATATCATTATAATTTTATATGTAGAGAAGGCGAGACAAGAACTTATGTACTTGCTACAACTTTTTCATGTTAATCATTTTTGTAGGTCCAAGGAAAAGTGCATAAGTTTATTACCCTCATGAAAAGTAAAATCACCCTCGTCATCCATTTCCATATTTCCATTCTCATTCTTCATTGCCATTCCGTATCCATATAGGTAGTTGTATTGTATATGGTATATGGTGTGGTGTCTCACACACACACTCAGTATGCATTACCACACCACCATACCATAGCCATACCAATGCCAATATATGAGTGCAAATAGAACCCACTTTTCATACTTTATACTAACTCACGATTGAATCTTTATGGTTGTATGTAAACTTTCTGGTACTGGTTCTGGCACTGGTTCTGGCTCTGGTTCTGGTTGTGGAGTGTGGAGTAGTTCTCTCCTCTTCTCCTTCTGTTTCTGTCTCAATTCTGGTTTTCGTGTGGCTCTCCGACTCGGCTTCAAAAAATCTGTCTCACGGTGACAAGAAAAGACAAGACATTACAAAAGAAATTGAAAAAATTGTTTCTTATTTCATTTTATGAGCGCCCTTTATTTTCCCTTTCTTTGTTCTCCCTCTCTCCCCGTCCGCTTCTCCGTATTATTTATGGCACGCACCAAACTACAGACTCAAAATTCCCTCCGCCTCCTCCATATTCGCCCTTTCAGACCACGGAGACCGTGTCCGTAGTTTAGTATTATTTCCAGTAATCAAGAAGAAATTGCAACAACAGCAACAACGACAACAATAGAATGGCAATAATTATGTGGCTCAAAATTTCATTGTGGGTTTCCTTAATTTAGGATGGATGATGGGTGCTAAGGATAAGGATTCTACTAAACTACTAACTAAATCGGATAAGTTAAAAGCGTATATCACCAAGGATAAGTGATAGAGTAGTTGACGAAAGCCGTGGCCTGCGCTCATATGTATCAATTCTATGAATATCTAACTTAGCTTACCGTACTTCCTGTAATAGTAGATGGGCCTGTAATTTTGGACGGGACTGGGAGGTCAAAGTTTAAATAGTAGACGGGTCTATTATATGTCAGGAGACGGGTCTGTAATAGTGGACGGGTCTGTAATAGTGGACGGGTCTGTAATAGTGGACGGGTCTGGGAGATGGAGATTTGAATGGTGGACGGGGTCGATACTAGTACAGGAAATACAGTACATTATAGCTAATCTTTAGATTGCGTTTTATAAACAATGCGTAGAAAAGAGTAGATGTGAGTGTGACCTCCGATTCCTCGTCTAAGGATAGGGATACAATCTCCAATCTACAAGCCACACGGCCATTCTTCTTTTCCATTCCCGTTTTCCTGGCGTAGTAGTTCCCGTTGCCGTTTTGGATACACAATGGTTCTCAAGACAATGCATAGCTAAGGTATGTGGAGGTAGGTAGGTAGGGGCCTATAGTTGGTTCGGTTTGGTCCTGTTTGGTTTGGTTTGGTGGGGAGAGGGGATGTCTTGTTGTGCGTACGTTGAGATATAGATGAGCTGATTATAACGATCAAATTCTGATGAATTCGCTGTTTTCCTTTTACGCGCGCGTGTGTGCGTACTGTGTAGGTTACGTCCGTCTATAATTATCTGAAACCAAAGCCGAAGCCACAGCCGACGCGGAATCCGAATCCGTATCCGAAACTACTTATGTAGGAACCCACTGAGGTACCTACATATGATTCCGTGTTTGATCACTTTCTGTTTCTCTTGTCGTTATTGCGAAGCATGCATCTGGATTGGGGATCGTAATGGAATTGGCATTGGTATGGATTCATTCTGTAAGTCTCCGTTCTGCGTGTGTGTGTGTGTGTTTGACTGTACGCTACGCTGAAACTACCGGGCCGGGACCGGGGCCGGGCGGCGTGCTCTCGTTTTCGGTTTCGTTCTCGTTCTCTTTCTCGGTTCGGTGAGGAAAGTGGAAAGTGGAATGAAAACACTACTCTGGGTGGCTCTGGCTCTGGATGAAAAGTGCATTGTGCGTAGAGAGTAGTGTCGGTCTTGGTAGCCTATTGAACTATCATTCAGCGTATATATGTATGTAATTACATTATATTCCAGCCGTCGTCTCTATATCACCATAACATGGCATCTTCTTATCCAAAAAAGGAGTCTTTTCCGTATCCGTATCCTTGACGTGAGCCGGAGCCGCAGCCGGAGCCCCGCGCTTTGTTTCCCTAGCCCAAGCTCACATATCTAATTTCTTAAGGATTTTGCGCGTAACGGGGAACAAATGTGTAGTGAGTGATCTGGCCGTGTGGCCATGTGAAGTCAAATCCTGAGCGAAAGCAGTTCCCTCCCTCACTTTTATCACTCCTGCTCCTCTCAACTATCCACGTTCTACCCGCCTTCCTGTCTCTTCTCTCCTTTTTAAAGCAGCACGTAAGCTCCCGTCCCATTCTCCAGTCAGTCTTGGGATTTTGTATTCCTTTTGTTGGTCAGGATAGGATGGGCTATGAGGGGGAAAGTAAAGTTTGTCAAATCAAAATCCCTTCCAGGCTTCATTTAATTATTTATTGAATACGCCGAATAAGTATAGCCAAGTAGACAAAAATACACTCCTCTCTCTCTCCACTAAACAATGTATGACTGCGTAACGTGTGAGCAGAGAGCGTAAAATATGCCGGTATAGATTAGTCCGCATGTATGTACAGCGTATAGCTGTAATTTTATGCTTTCACTATATTACCGACACTACATGTATTTAACTCCGACTTCCTCCCTCCCTGGTCCTGGTTCTGGTCCTGGTCGTCGTCGTGGCCATGTCCCTGGTCCTGGTTCTGGAAGTGGAACTATGGGATAAATGTGCGTCAAAAATAAAAGCGACAGTAGTGTGCCATATATTATGCATGTAACGTGTAGTCAGTAGGCAGTCTGACTTTCGTATATAATGTAATGTATATACAGTTTGTGCGTATCTATGTCACATGGCCACCACCTCCTCCGTATAGCTTTGGCTTATTGTCCACATGTGATATGTGGCCGTCGTCGTCGTCGTCGTCGTCGTCGTCCTGAGCCTTAATTTCCATATGTACATAATATTATCAAAGTCTAGAATTCTAAATTAAGTTATGCAATATAGGTAGGTAGGCTATACATTCCCCCTATTATGCCATTTCTAATTCCATGTGTTTTACTCCCGAGAACAAAAGGCATAATAATAATGATAATGGAAACATATACAGACATATACTCTGAGAATGTAAAGGACTTTAATAAACCTCACAGTCATACGTCCTACATACTACGTGTGTACAATTTCATATTTCGTATGCGGGTCGGGGGTGGTTGCGGATGTGGATGTAGGTAGGTATTTTACATACATTTATCATTCCCAAACAAAATACATACGAGCTTCAGCTTCCGCTATACTGATACAAAATCCATATAATGTTTTTTCTAGTTTGATGTTTTTGCATTTTATCTTCTTCTTTTTTTTTCGCTGGGATATTATTTATACATCATATATTATCATGTATATCTAGTATCTAGAATACAGCACACCACTGACTTTACATTGACTTGGAGATAGCACACAGGTCAAGTTTGAATAGCGTCGACCGATTAAATCATCGAGTACATCTCATATTACAATCCTAATCATACAGATAACAATTCTGTACCTACCTACTTACTTACCTGACACTACTCAACGATACACTCATCATTTAATTTTTTTTTATTATTCATGTTACTTTTCGGTTTCGGTTTCAGAACAGAATGTGTAGAATATTATTCTACCTAAATCCAAATACAGATCCAACTAGGGTAGATACATTTAGTCACTAGTAATAATAGGATTCTAATAATAATCTAATTTTTATTATAGGTACCTTGCTATAAGACTAACGAAATAAAGTACTTACCCCGTATTCTATAACATTGTGGCCCGAGTACTTTTCAAACTGACGATGAGTCCTTTCAGACCCGCGTACTATTACACAGACAGAGCAGAACTATGGAATACACTTTGGATAGACAGATTTATTCCTAATGGAAATATTGATCGATTTAATATTGAATTAGAAATGACATAAATGTGCCTACATTGACAGAGCTATTTTCTTGAGAATAATTTAATACAGACACTTAAACACCTGGAATTCACGCACATGAATAATTTAAGAATATAATATTACACATAAAAAAATGACAAGCTTAGTTGTGTCAAAGTCAGTGTCACTGTCAGAAAGAAAAATGTACCTACCTACAACAAGTAAAGAGCCTATATGTAAATAATGCAAGTACATCGTTATAGACCTATAACCGAAACCTATAGGTATATATGTAGTATGTCTCAGTAATAAATGCTTAAATGCTTGTACTAAACAAAACGAGTGAGAAAAAAAATGCTATAAAAGCCATCTTTTTTGTTGATATGTTCTACTAAGATTGTATATATGGCATGGAATGGGATAGCACATTGTGCATTTTGAGCCGTACTGTGTATGTAGCTTATTATGTCATTGGAGCAACGGAGCACTTGTACTCTCAGACCGACATCATTTTAACCATTAATACCACCGCCGAGGAGTAGAATGACGAGTGGGTACCTTACTACCACTACTCTCCTAGCCACACTATCTCAATGATAATGTTACGAGTACGACAAACGTATTTCGCTTTCATGTTTCGTACGAACTCACACTGAGTCAGACTGGTCTGGTTCTGGTACTGGGACTGGGACTGGTCCGTTGATTGAATTCATATCATAATATTACCTTATGCAGGACCACATAGTACCTACTGTATACCTAATAAACCATAACCACTTGTGATTAGCTCATGGCTTCGACTTCGGCTTTGGCCTCGGCTTCTCCTCAAAAACTGCATTAAGACTCAAGGTAAAACTGAAACTGGAACTGGAGCTGAACAAAGAGCACAATCATAATTAGTAGGAGTTTTTATATGCTGCAATGGTCATGTAATCGTAATGAATGGAGGTAATACTAATGGTATAGGTGCCTAGCCTAAGAAATGCGGTGGAAAAGTTGTATGGATTTTAGTGTATTATTTATTGCTACTACGATATATTGACTAGTCAAAAGTTGACGTTAACCGGCTACAAAGGGAAACTATACAGAAGAATGGAAATTATAATAAAATTATTATAATGATAATACATTAAATTTAATGGCTGGACGTCGTACTTCTATATACTTCTTGCTGATTTTAGCGGCTAGATTGTGCTTGTAATCAGGGCCGGACGAAGGAATTGCTTTCAGGCATAGCAATTTGTCTCCATACAAAAAGCACCATTTGGATTTTGTCCATGGGTTTCTTCGGTAAAGCAAAATATTGTATGTACATGTTTTAGAAAAGTGGAAAATGTTCTTTTTACTAGATTCAGAAAAGTGCTCAATGTTCTATTTACATGTTTTGAGAAAAGTGCTAAAATGTTTTATTTCCATGTTTTTGAAATGTACAAAAAAATTTATTTGCATGTTTTTGAAAAGTCAAAATATTCTTTTTACCTATTTTTAAAAACTGCAAAATGTTCCATTTACATGTTTTTGAAAAATTTAGGCAGCGGGGGCTGCCTGCGCTGGCCCCAATATCCGGCCCTGCTTGTAATTGTTAGCTATAATAATGTCCTGTTTTATGTACAGTGCCCGAGTCTGATAAAAATTAAAATTAAAACCCCTCGAGCTCTATACTATACTTATGGGATAATAGTTTAACTTGAGACTTGAACGATAACTTGGAGCAATAATACGTAAGGATTATATGATTAGAATTGAGAGTTGATGTAAAAATGACAGATGGATCTGTGTAATTATATTTTATACATTTATTTGTGTGTGTGTGTGTGTGTGTTTCGAATGATAATATTTCACTCATCATGTAATACCTATATACACTATACAGCTACACTATATCCCCTGCTTAGTGTGAGTTAGAATGTTAAATTTAACTAAAGACTAACACATACATTGTGTAACGATAAGTTTTCTCACTAGTCAGTCAAGTTCATCATGACAGACGACGGCTCCTCATTCTCTGACACTCGACTATCAGCGCCCATTCAGCGGAGACTCCACCTCCTCTCATATTTCCAAAACAACATTAGAATTTCAAAATAATCTCTCTAACATAAATACCTACTTACATGAGCCATATAATTATGTAATACGGACGCTCTGGACTAAGTCTCTGTATAATTATACCTACGTGTATTTTTATGAATATGCATATAGGTAGTGTGGGACATGAGTAGAGAGAGATAATGCCGAGCGAGATGTTACTCAACGGTCATTATGCACGATCATCCAAATTACAATTACAGATACAGAGATACAATTACCAAGTTTACAACCATTATTTATGGAGAAAAATTTACTACACCCCACAACCCACAGCCAGCAAAATCCACAACCGACAACCGACAACCGACAACGACAACAGAGCTCTACAGACACATTTAATATTTAAATAATAAAATAATTAGTACCTACCTAACTACCTACCAAAGTATAGGCAGAGACTCCGTGAGAGATTTTAAAATAAAAAATAATCAATAGTAATTACTATTAATAATACAATATTATTAGTACAATCTAATAATTCAAAATTCCACTGTATAACCACTAATAATCTAATGATGAGCAATTGAAACTGAAGAACATTACATATTGACATATTATTACAATGTAGTGAATTGCATTTATTTGATTTTTTTCATGAAGGATTTGTCTTTGCTGAAGGATGAATAATTTATATATGAGAGAGAATGAGAATCAACAGACGAGACTTGATGGCTATATAGACAGAGAGTATATAGGAGACACCTATATACCACGCAAACTCCGCTCTCCCTACTCTACATATGGGAAGACTCACGACTGACCTGGAATGAACTTGAAAGAGGACAAGGTTACGGACTAAAACGAGACTAATAATTATTATTACAAGTAGGTACCATATGTACGGAGGACGGAGATTCTAGACTGCACAGACTTTACAGACTGGCATAGGCTCGCAAAGTTGAAAGAGAAAGACGTATAGGTACGTATTTTTTAATAGGTGAGCGGAACATGTTACACCGACATTACATACCTACTTACTTACTTGGCAGTACATTACATTATAGCTTCCAGAGAAGTTGAGTTGAGGATGACGTGAGTATTTGTCTTGTCATATAGAGAAACATATAGCAGCCATCCCATATAGACATGTCCAGCCAATATATTCTATTCTTCTACTGGGACTGGGCCTACATGCAATGCCTATAGTGCAGCAGTGTCATGTCGTCTCGTATCTAGTATCACGAGATCAAAGGCTATGCCTGTACCAACGCCAACACTGACATTGATACACTGGCAATCCTCATCTCCCTATCACGCCAACCAAGTCTACACGCATATATATCTACCTAGTAATCTCGCAGCATTTATACAGTGCTAATATAGCCACTAGCATTTACGTAGGTACGTACGGACTGTCCAGGTGAAATAAAAAATTGGGAATAAAAAAATTAGAGGGAAAAAGCTAAGACGCCATAGCCATAGCCATAGCCATAATATGAAATCAAAATGAAATGAGCTGGGAGGCCGATGAGAGACAGTGAGTCAGTGCACTGCGTGGAACAATGCAATGAGGGGAAGGTACACTACATATCTGTAGGCAGGTATTTGGAAGGCTGTTGATTGCGAATGCTATACAGAGTGTGTTGGTGAGTAGGAGAGCAGGAGAGGAGATCCAGAGACTTGATATATACCCTGATTTTGTTGGCCTAAAAATGTTCTTGGAGTACCTCATTACATAGCCATTGCCATTACCATGACCATATAGGTATAGGTATAGGCATAGGAGTGCTTGAGTACATCAGATTCAAAATCAGCATGAGGATCTGTACAGCAAGCAGACAGGCTCAGGTAGGCACCTACCTACCTAAAGGTATGCAATAGTAAATTAAATATGTAATGTGCGCTAGGCTTTAGGAGGACAAGTACAGAGAGAGGTGGATGTAATAATAGATGAAAGGTGATGTGATGTGATGCGATGGGATGATGGTGTTACCTCAGAAAAAGTCTATAGCCTTGTCTAGTCTTATGCCATTGGCCTAGCAACATTGAAACGGTCCTTACATATATCCGTACATAGCTCCTTCACATATTATGAATTACATATATCCATCATATTTATTCTTATTTAATATTATGACTATAATATCCACTCTATTACCTACATGATTATGATTACACAGATATGTGACTTTTTTTTCTTCTCCTTGTCTTGCTTTCATTTTCATTTGGTCATGAATGCAAAATCTCCATTAGATAATAAAAAATGGAAGCAATAAGCAGAGTGGAAATAAACTGAACGTTTTCAAACACATTCCTAGTCAAACTCTCCTTCCTTTTTTTATTTTTTGCTCTTCTGTTTTTTCTGCTCCTTCTTCTACTTCTTTGAAATGCTTGAAATACTTTGACATTGCTCGTGCTTTTGGCATTGCTTTATTTTGCTTAGCATTACTTAATACTTTTATATATAGTTTCAGTTGGGAGTCAGCAGAGTCGTTCTCGTTTTCGTCAGACGCCTTCTCCTTCAACTTCTTCTCCTCTCATATGTTCTGTGTGTGTATTTTTTCTCTCTCTCTCTCGTCTTTTTACCTAAGTCGAGTTTTGGAGAGTATAGCATAGCGTGGTGGAGTCGTGTTTGGCTTTGGCTATAGAGAGTATTTTACTCCTTTGCTTTACTTTTGTTTTTGGATTTAGGAGTCAAACGAGAAGGCTAGTAAGGATGCTAGGAAGGATTGAGTACATACATGACATATTATTCGACTCGGTTTCGGTTTCGGCTTCGGTTTTGGCGTCGGTTTCGGTATTCGGCTCTTCGTGTTTGTAGTTCACAACACCAAAATAAGCAAAGGAAACCAAGCCAACACATATATAGACAGAGAGCATATAATTCTATAAGTGGAAAAATATAAAAACTATTCATACTTTCATACCACAATATAAAATTAAATTATACAGCATTATACAGAATACAGGGAGAGAGAGAGAATCAGAGTGAGAGTTGGAATCCAGACCAAATACTACTAGTCTATTAGACTCTCTGTGTATGGATTTATGCATGGCCATGGCAATGGTAATGGCAATGGCAATGGCAGTGGTAGTAAAAAAGGGGGAGCATATTATATAGTGAGCATTTGATCGAGGTAGATGCTTCGAGTTGGAGTGCATAATATAGATATAGTGTGAGTCATGTAATAATATATAATTCCATGAGCCAAAGCCAACTCGTCTATATACCGCCACCACCGAGACCGAGACCGATGCCGATGCCGATGCGATGCGATGGTGAGGCGAGATGCCCAAGTGGAAGTCCATGTAGAATACAGAATGTAGATGAGACTATACCTATACGAGCTTCAAACTCCAAGTCGTAAACTAAACTAATGCATATGTTTTTTACTTGTTTAGGAGTAGGGAGTCTAGCATGGATATGGATATGGATATGGAACAGGGCTAGACGGGACTAGACGGTTGATTTTGCTGTTGATATTTTATGATTATATGGTGGATGTGTGTGTGTGTGTGGATATATATGGAAACTATGTAGTGGAAGTTTGGATGGAGAATGGAGAATGGAGACTGACTAGTCAGAGTCAGAGGGAGGAAGGATGCATGGATGCATGTAGCACGCATATATGTAGCCGAACGTAGAGCTCGCTGAGTTGTGTCTGTAAAAGTGTGGTGCTGGTGCTGGTGTAGTTAAATAAGAGAGAGACGGAGAGAGACCTATAGACATGGAGCGTTGGATATATAGAGAAAAAAAATCAGCAAGGAATTACGACGATAGCACTGCGAGAGACGAAAAAAGAGTTGAATACCCGAGTTCGAGGACGAATTCCCATGCGCAGGCCACACGGACTCAGACTGTATCACTGGGGAAACAGTTCAAGTTCAAGTTCAGTCAAGTCAACACTATAGAAAAGGCCTGGAAAATTTACACCAAAATACCCGGTTTTTTAAATGACTCACTTTTTACAAAGCCTCATATAATATTTTTTTTGTGTGAGTGGACTCAGTGAGGAAATTACAAGTGTTTTTATCACTCACAATTTCTATTGTGACGGACAAAATAATAGAGAAAAAATATACAAGGAGTATTTTCAGTTCTTCTTTTGGAAGGAAGAACGTATATAGAGACAGAGAGAGATATTTTTACACTTTTCACACAAGACTGGAAGACTGGAATATTGGACACAATGAGTGAATTCCGTGCTCCACTACCACCAGTCAAAACAACCAACGGAGATATACCAATTCTGGGTAAGTCAATATTTTATTATTGGGTTCTTTCATCCTGTATTCTGTGTAGCAACTCTGTAATTTTCACTTAGTTTTTTAAATATTTTTAAATCTGTTTTTCTACTCTCTGTACTGACAGTCAAATGATCATTGCTACATAATTAATATTGCATAATTATGCTCTTATTTCATCAACAAACATCTCGTTATTTAAGTTATTTAACTATTTATTATCCTGTCATTCTGAATACATCATCATGTCATACGAGGATTTGGATTTTTATTTTATTCACCGACACTGCCAAATATATCTCAGCTGAAACGTGACTCACATTCTTTCATTTTACGCAATTGCGTCTGTCCCTACCCCTACTAGTGCTACTCTTTTACATCTATTTTTGAAATATTTTGTTTTGGAGTTTGTTGAAGTCCCATCTTCTTCAAAATACTTTAGTTTATTGGCTAATTTTCCAAGTGACATAAAAATATCTGAATGGACATATTGTAAAAGTATTGCTACAAACACATTTTTTGGTGGTGTAAAATTTGAAGGGATTAAGATTAAATAATATTAAAAAAATGGTGAGGTGAAAGGAATGGGTTGATGTGTGGAAAATTCACCTGTACCATCATAGCATATAATACCATTTCCATTCACCATTCGCATTGTTAGTATTGTACTATATGGGGATGCGGTCGTAAGTGGATTTGAAACGTCTGCTCGGAGGTAAGTACGCAGTAGTGTGCACTTCCAGACACATGTACATACTACACACACGAACGACCCCCATCGTACAGGTACCTTACCTACCAGAGAACGCATCCGAATCGCAATCCTAAAATTACGTATTTGTGTCAAAGGATGGTCTTGGCAGACAATGCGTGTGCAGCGTACTCTCGTACTGGTACTGGTACTGGCACTGGCACTGGTTCTGGTACTGGCACTGGTATCCAGTACACATGCCTGCAGTATGTATACAGATGGATACAGCGTCTCTGAGTTATTTTCCGACGGGCTCTCGCGTACACAGACAGGCACAGAGATAGATAGATAGGGACGACGGGAAATGACTGTATTAAGGGAAGGGAATAAGTGAGCCGAGACTTGAGCTCTGAGTCGCGTGCTCTTCCCGACTTTGCCGGCAATGAGTGAATGAAGATGAGGAGCACGCGGTCCTGAATGTAACCCTCAAGGCCAGATCAGAGATGACTGGAACAGCTGAAGGGTCCCTTTCTTCACTATTTATTACTACTACTACTATCCCACTCGTCTCTTGTTGTTGTTCCTGCTCTGTATGTACATGCCTTTGCATTCTCAATGAATCTGTCCTCATTTCTCTCGCCTCCATTCACTTACACTTTCCTCCTTCGGCCCAATCCCTTCCCAGTCCGTGGTGGAGTGTGTGTGTAGTGTAATCCTAATCCCTCTCCGTACACTACATGCACCCGTACGAGTGTCTACCTAACTTACGGGAGTAGTACGTGTAAACACTCACTTGCATAATACTAATAATGATATTATACGCACTCATAGCCAGGCCAGTGCCGGTGTCTACTACATGATGACAGACGTAGCCTAAACTTATTATTATTACTGGGTACTATACCACTCTGACTTCCACCCATTGTGAGAGGGAACCTGCACCAAGGAAATTATTACACACACACACACCTAATAAAAACATAAAATTAATCATCAACTCTCACATTGAGTCTGCAGTATATCATTTGAGGAGCTCAAGTTCAACGGACGCGACTCATTTCATCATCTACCACTCGCTACCTTTTTGTTACCATTATTGAGATTTCAAAAGAGACGACTCTGCGGATTTTCCCTCATTTCACATTTGAACTTGAAATCTAGAATTGCATTTTGTGGTGCATTAGTCAGTCCGTTTGTCTGTCTGTCCCTGCCGACAGACAGAGACAAGCTTTTTGGAGCCCTGGCATTGGCAGGAGGAGAGAGAGAGAATCTAGTTGGGCGAATGAAATGTGAATCAAAAGAAGAAAAGGGGGAAAAACAAGACGGAGAGAGAGAGAGGAAGACGAAAAAAAATAAAGAAAAAAAATGAAATATTTAATGAAAAATAGGAAGGGAAGTGAAAATCGTGGAAATGGTAGAAAATGGAGGAAAATGTAGGAAATGGGAATTGAAGTTGGGAAGGAGTGGGGGGAAGTTGGGTGGGGTGGCTTGTGAGACTAGGAAGGTATGTATGTTTGTGTGTTTGTGTGTGGCGAGGGGGGATTTTTGAGAGTCCGTGGATTTCCACGTTCAGTCTCTCTCTCTCTCTCTCTCTCTCTCTTCATGTAGATAGATGTAATATGTACGTGGCTGATGAAATGTTGATGGTGGAGAAGTGAGAGAGAGAGAGAGAGACTTGTGAAGAAAACCCTGGTCGGGTAGTCGGGTAGTACGGAACGGAGTCTCTTCTGGCAGTCTTCCTACATGATTCTAACTGTGGTTGAGAAACATGGCAAAATATTCTCTCGACGGCTCCAAGGGTTTCCTTTCCGTTCCTTCTCCATTCCTCTCACATTTTCCTTCTCTCTCTCTCGCTCTCGTTTTTAGTCCAGAGACCGAAACCGAAAATTCTCCGTTCACGAAACCAACGAGGGGGAGTCAAGTGAGAGTAAAGTTTTCTTCACCATGGCAACACCCTACTGCTCCGAATAGTCTACTCACTCACTCACTCACTAACTCACACACACACACACACTCTCCTTCCTTACTCACATACACACACACATCCAGACAACCACCCACCGACCTCCACACACACAGAGCTACATACTCCTCATAATATCCACAATCCGGAGAACAGAGACTGCACTGGGCTCTCCTCCCCCACCTCACCCGCTACCCTCCTCCACCACGGCCACGGAAAGACCAAAGACCCGAGACCTAATGCGATGCACTGCACTCCACTCCTACTCCACTACGGCCCACTATGTGCGTACCACATACTCGCTGCGTCTCTCCCTATACGTGTATTTAGTTCCATATATGCTCCGTTTTATACTAATTCCACTACTACTTCTACTACTACTACTTATCTCCCGACTGCTTTACTACGACAAAACCGAAACCGACACCGAAACGGAATAATACTGACTTGTCTATTCCTTGACTACCAACACGAAGGAAGGAAGGAGCGAGGGAACAAGCGAACGCTCCGAGGAACGCACCAACCAACCCCGATACCCCTACCCCCAAAAATACAAACTATACACGTGGAGCTATTTATACGCGGACTGAAAAGAGGAAAAAGGAGCCGAAACCAAGCCATCCAACATTTTATACAGAATATATATAGAGTCTCTTGATATTCCGTGAAAAAAAATACACTCACCACTCTGACTGCCACTGCCATCCACCATCCATAATACTCGTGAATTGCATTCCGGCCCGAGTCCCTCCAGCTCCTTCCAGAACCGCCACATTCACCCAGACCCAGAGCCAGACCCAGACCCATCACCCATCACCATCACCATCACCCATCACAGTCTGGGCCAAGAAAAAGTAGAAAGAAAGAGAAAGAAAGACGAGAAGAAATATTTCTCGGATGCATTTTCCCCCTTTTTAAGTAATCAAGGGTATCAGTCTCCGTCCTATAGCGGCTATACCCCTATAACTTTTCCCTTCTTCTTCTTCTTCTTTTTCAAGACGCCACATTTACCTATTCCCCCTTCCCCAACCCACGTATGGAAAACTACGTCAAGAGCCATGACTACGACTACGACTAGGTCTAGGACTAGGACTAGGACGAGAGCTGTCTATATAGTGCCAGGGCCAGTCTTGTGGGGTCCGGGGGTATGATAATATAATGGCAAACGCAGTAAAACTACAACTGAGAACTACATGTAGACTCGGGATTTAAAAATGATTCAATAATCTTTTCTCTTCTTCCTTTTTCTTTTCCTTCCCCGACTCCCCATACCCCATAATACTCACTCCGATTCCGGCTCCGGCTCCGGCAAAATACCTTTTCCATCCCAGTTGCTGTCTGCGTAGGTAGTAATTCCTTCCTAGATTCATTCAGTTGAAGGGGGGGGGGGAAGGAGATGGGGGATTGTAGACAGGGGGGGCGGAGGACCGGACTTCAGGAGAGGCAGTGTTTGTTTCTGTATTTCACTACCTCCTTCCACCACACTAATATTATTACACCCTAATCCAAAGTCAATAACTATGTCATTATTCAATTACAATAAAATTATAACATGTACCCATGTGACTGTCATTATCCCAACTCACATTTCTGTTTCCGATTACAATGTATACATTGAATATTGCCGTGGGCTTCTTGGATTTGGTTGATTCGAAATTAGAATTGAATTACCTACTATTGAAATTGCTGCTTGTCTCTATATACCTATAGCTGCCTCCCACAAGAAATAATTGAAATTCTGACTATAGACAGTCTCCTTTGTACATTATTGACGTCTAATTGAAAGAGTGAGAGTGGACTGCTTGGATGCAACTTATTGGAATTTGTCATTTGTTCTTCTTTTTAAAGTCGTCCTTGTTATCGTTTTAAATGGGAGTCTCAGACGCATCTATAGACAGAGGCTCAGCTGAGGGAAGTAATGTATCCTTCTTCTTTAAAGTTAAAGGGAAAGGGAATGGAATGAATGAGCAAAACGGAAGATAATAGGATAATAATACAGAGCATATACGCATAGCTCCCCATTCATACATATGTAGTAGAGATAGCATTTATATATAGCAGAGGAGCAGACGGAGAAAAACAGCATAAGGTCATCTAAATGACGAATAAATTGGAATGACGAGTGACTCCAACCTGCTCACTTTCCTTACAATTCTACATTTTGACATTCTTGGCAGTTCCATATAATAGTACGCACCTATCTAATGTAATAATAATAATCAGCAGGGGCATCATGTCATCTCTGCAACTCTACACACAAAGCACATATAGGCAGTCTCCTCATTGACAAAGATACGTAAACACAAGGGAGACAGAAGAAGGTGAATTGCACACAGTATTTTTACTACTCTCACGTTATCTCGGTAATTCTCCTGATTCTGGTTCTGGTTTCTGGTCAGAGGAAATACTACTCAAGATAAATCAAAATGGAAAAATGGAGAGAAAACTAAAAATAAAATTGTTGGAACGTCAAGCGTGCAGAGTTTAAGCCTGTCCTTGCCTCGTCTGTACTGTACCACTGTACAAGGAAGACACACAACAATTAAATACGATCATTATATAAATTCGAAATAAAAATGAAGGAAAACAATGAGGACCGGACCGTACCTACTTATGTAGGCTACAGCGTCGAGACATAATAAAACTGAGCAAACTACAGACACACAGAGAGGACTAGAGATGCTCCTAGTTAAAATAGTTAAAAGTACGAGTGGAATAAAATAGGTAATAGGTGTGATGGAGCATGTTTGCTGTAAATATGTAAATAAGAAAAGTGATGAGGAATATGTAATAGAGAGAGGGAGGGAGGGAGAGAAAGGGAGAGAGACGAAAAAAATAAAATGAAAATGAAAATGAAGAGAATAGGAATATACAAGATAAGATGTGCAAGTTACACATTGGAGTTTGGAGGGTGAGGTAGAGGAGTTTCAAAAGTCTTTGAAGGGAGAAGAAGAAGAAGACGACGAAGAAGAAGCTGAAGGGGAGAGGAGCCCGAGCAGAGATTTCTCGTGTATCCTCTCTGGTGTGAAAGATGGAGAGAGGAAGGAGAGGGAGGGGCGGAGAGGAGCTGCAGAGTCTCCTTCAGTTTGGATTTTCGAGTGAGGAGAGTTTGAGTTTTGAGAGGGAGGGAGAAAGGAGAGAAAGGAGAGGAGAGGAGAGGAGGAGAGGCGTGTGGGAGCGGAGGGAGTGAGGGAAGGAGGGGAGTTTGGTGAGTGAGCTCTTGTATATGGAATTGCACAACCTTCATAACAACTCCAAGGGCGAGAGTTCGTTGTTCTCTATTTCAGTGGAGCAAAGGCTTTTTTTCTACACGTACCTCACTAGACTCTGTAGACGCGATTCTCTCCATCTAACACACCCATGTACATACTATGCTCTCGCCTCTCAACTCTTCCCAACTTCCCACTACATACCTCCATATCCCTATAAACTACTTTTATTACTTTTATAGCACCTATCCATCTCCGTATTTACAGACTACACACACACACACAAGAAACAGACTCACTACTGACTACTACTATCACCATCCCCGTCCAACTCCAACTCCAATTCCAAACTCCATCTCCATCCCAGCCATCCACCACCACCAACCAACCAACCAACCAACCAAAGGACTCTCTATCTCACTTGCTGCTAACTCAACTAACCAACTACTAAACTACAACCACAACTAGAGCTACACTATATCAACTAGACATGTCTCAGACGGCTATACTCTCACTCCAAATCCAAATCCAAAAATCCAAATCCACATGTGGCTATAGTCGTATATCAAGCATATGCACCTACCTACAAACCTCCACTCGCACTTACTACTTTAGTCAGTCAGACTGACGGAGACGCACACACAACAAACACACGCTCACACACCAACACCAACCAACTTTAACTCCGTCCCATGTCCCATAACCACCATTCCAGTGCCAGACCAGAGCATATTCTACTAAACAATTGCATATTGCATACCATGCCATTGCCGTACCATGTGAGTGATATGGAGGAAACCTTATAAAACCTGTCTTCAAATATTTTTTTTGTATGTGTATATATTTAATATTGCACTAGCTCCTACTTCTACTGCTACTGCCACTGCTACTGCAACTCATATCAATTCTCAAAAATACAGGACCGCGTTCTGCTGCTCCATATTATTATGCTACATACGAGTCGACTGAATTCAAAGTAATATTTACACTTTAGTGACTTTATAGTGTGAGGACATACGTCATGAAATGTCCACACAGCCCACAATTCAAATACCGACAGCGAGCAGAAATTCAATCCAGTCCTTTCATCAGTCAGTCAGTCATTCCATATTATTATGAGAGAGTCTTTATGTAATGTAATGCAAGGAGGGAGGTAGGTAGGTACCTCCGGTCCGGTGGTGGTAGTGGTGGTGGTGGTGGTACTCTATTGAATATTTTTTATTTAGGTTAGATTACAAATGCATTTCTCCATACTCCATAGGCCAGTCCACCAAACCACACACCATGTGGATTTATCAGTAGCGCAGCCAGGAACCTATCCAGGTACTACGTAGGCAGTAGTATGTGCACACGACAAATAATAATAATAATAATAATACTTGGGAAAGTAATCATATTCAAATAATTAGCTGTAAAGAATTTGAAACTATAGAAAAAGGGAATGACAAGACTAATGTATCGTGTCGTATAATTAAGGGATGCGCATTATATTGTAGGCTATACTATAGGCTCGTATATAGAAGAAAACACAAATGCGTGCCGAGGGAAAATCTATGATATTTACATTGCATTGTACAGGGAGCTCGGTAATAAATATAATTAATTATTTTGTGGTCTCGTATAGACACGGACCATATAGCCGGGGCTTCCAATAATATTTGAAAAAGGGAGGCTACACAGTTGGTTATTTTCCAAAGTCATATTTATTTAGTTTACATACCATGCGTACACACACAGACACACACAAGGTGGAATGTCTTTGGTAAAATTAATATTTCCAGGGGTCGTAATAAATAATAAGCAGGGGCTAGATAGGTTAATAGTATAGGAGGAAGTGTGTGTGTGTTAGGTGTATCGCATCCCATATATACTGTGTAGGTGTAATGATGATAAGTTGGATGTTCAGTTGTAATGCAGGTATAATAGGTGTGATATGGGAATATAAGGGAATTATTATGGATTTGGGAAAGTGGCTGTTGAAAGTAGGAAAGTGAGAGAGAAAAAAAACTTTTCTGGAGGTGGTCTTGATGAGAATGGAAGTTTTAGTTTTGAGCGTAGAGGAGGAGTGGGGCGATAGGCGGGTAGTGGCAGTGGCTCTGGCTCCGGATCCATGGCCCTGGCACTCCTGACTCAAGAAGAAGAAGTGGAAGTGGAGAATAATGAAATAGTGCAGTGCATGGAGGATGATAGTGGATGGAAATAGAAGTGCAATGCACGGGAAAAGTTTTCCTCCGACAAAATAGAGCAGGAGAGGCAGGAGCAGGAGCAGTGGCAGTGGCAGTGGCAGTGGAAATTCTGTAGCAGCAACATCAATATCCACACGCTCGGAATCTCTATAGAAATAATGTATGAGAGAGAGAGAGGAAACTTACTACAGTATGTGCATTCTAACCTTAGGCATATGTATATGGATGTAGTGCAAAGTGCAAACTTCTTTGAGTACCTCCGTACTATGTAGGTACTACTTCCTACCTACCTACTCATCCATCCCCATTCCTATTCCCACCAGGTCCCAGTCCGTGCTCGCTCTACTCAAACCGGGTAAACCGACAACCGACAAGCGGAGCACCGGAGCCGGTGCCGGTGCCGGTCCCGGAGCCGGAGTCGGGAGTGGGGAAGAAATGCAATGTGGGGATGATAGAATGCGAGTAATTTCATATTTTGATATGAAAGCATTGAAAGTTGAAGTTGAAGTTGAAAGGAGTTGGTGTGGTGGAGGGAGGAGAGCGGGAGGGAGACTTGGGACTATGTAGGTAAAGGTGTCTAGTATTGTCTCCGTGTATGTAGTTATGTGCGGAGGGTGCCCAATAATAGAAGGAGCCACCTCGACATCACAGTCGAAATAAGACTCTAATCCTAAGACGTAGAACATCATGGGCATTGACTATAACGTGATGCATTCGCGTGTCTCATCCCATACTACTCAGCTCGTATTCGTATAAAAATATACCTACGCTCCGAGATGCCACGGCTCTGTTTCAGTATTTCACTATTTCACTATTATTTCTCCCTAGAATCCTAGAGTTCGGCCACGGTTACGGCCACGGCAACGGCAATGGCCACGGCCACGGACTCGCGGGGTTGTCGTATTCTCGTAGAAATACAGAATAAAAGTTGGGAACGCTCACGTTGCCCACGACCACGTCTCTCTTCGCTGGGAGATGAAGGCTGGCATGACAATGGCCATTCCCAGACCCAGACGAGACCAGGCAGTGCACACACAGTGCTATTGTACGCAAATCCCCCTCTGTCACCATAAACTAGAGTACAGTCTCACTCTAACCTTATTCCTAGTCGTCTTCGGAGGTATGTGGGCATGTAGAGGATAAAATAATCAAAATAATAATAGGGAGAAAGGGAGAGAGAGACGCGGGCTGCTCAAGCCATAGTGACATACATGGCTGTGAAGCCAAGTAGTGGAACTTGCTAGTTTACTCTTCCTTTTTCTAGCCGCGTCTCCGTAGCCTAGAGTCATCCAGTCAGTTTCATTCATGTACATACGCACACTAAAACTGAGACTGGAAAGGAAAGGAATCCAAGCAGGAGCAGCACACACAAGTCTCTTGCATCATGCACATGTAATGTATCTGTAAAATCTGTATGTAAGATCCCGTCTGCACTCTTGACGTGACATATCTTCCAAAATGCACAATATATCCTATACACTCGCTCCCTCCTATATAAATCTATAAATGTACTCTGTATCTTCCCACACTGATATGTTACAAGGTTGGGCTCTGGAACTGGAACTGGTCCTGTGATACTCATAGTGCCAATGGTACTTGCTTGCAGTGTTGATGTTTGGGTTTTCCTGGTGCATCTCTGTAGGAGCAACATACTAAAGAGAGGAAACGTTGAAATGTCATGGGGACGCGAACGGTCTCACACACAGTCAGCCAGCCGCACACTCACAGTATTTTTTTCTTCTTTCTTTCTTTCTGAGGGGAGGGAACTGCGAAGTTAAGTGGAGGGGGAGCTGTTGGCTCTGACATTGCATTGGGGATGGGGTTGCGTCTTGGCGTCCACTCTGGGGCAAGGGGAGGAAAGGGGAAAGGAAGGACTGAGGAGTGCGACTCGGAGAAAGTTCTCGTCGCTCACTCTGTCCGCCGTGGAGAGAATGAGGGACTTTCTCATTTGACAAAATGCAAGGATTTCAAACTAGATGGAAGCCCATGCATTTTTTCCGTCGCTGCATCCTTGTTTCCTTTTTCACTATTCCATGCACTTGAACAACTACTGCTGCATAAATGTGTAGAGTACACCGTTAACGTTACCGTTAGCCGTGAGCTGTACACCGGGTCCGGGTCCGGGTCCGGGTAACAGAAACACACCACCGAATTCAAGTCACATTCGTTTCTTATGTGCAGTTATTTAATATTTAAGAGCAGGATTGTACCTACATACACACATGTATATTGAATGGTAGGATAATTACATGTGGAAGTGGCAGTATTTTATTCGAGACTCATCGACTCATGTAGTCGGGTACCTACCTCCTCTGTTCAGAGTTCATAGGGGATTTCACAATCACCATTGGCTTTCATTATTTTAGTTTTTTACTTCTCTTGTTCCTTTCCTTGAGTTTATGGGATTCGGAAGTTAAGTTGGCGTTGGCTTTGGCTAGGGTAGCCCGAGTCGGGATCGGATCCGAATCTACGCCGCGCAACCCGACCATACAACCTCTCCCAGCACCCGGGTAGTTGGGGCTAGTGGCTAGGACTAGTCATAGTCCTATTGCTCCACTCCATAATATGGTCATATGGTGCGAGAGTGCTTTATATAATTTTTAGACTGCAATTCAAGTATGCATGTATTACTTGATAATATTACGCGAGTCGTACGTATTTCTTATTCAGTGACATTTCTTTTTCCCTTCTCTCTCTCTCTCTCTCTCCCGTTTGTTTATTATTCCTTTGAAGTCCGGAGCCGGAGCAGTAATGCTCGTGTGTACAGCTTTCAAATATATAGTAGACATCCATTATAATCATAGGTTGTTCGCAATGTGTTTACTATGGACCTATAATTTATTATGCATTAAAATGGATGGGCTATACTCTCCGCTCTACATGCATAGGAAATGGAAACGAGGGAGAAAGCAATCCGAAACCGAAACCGAAACCGAAACCGGATAAACTTATAACCGAGTTAGACGAATATATAATATGGAATGCTTGTGTATGAGAGGGATTATAGGGTAACTTACGGCTACGGCTGGAGCTAAAAACTAGAGGAAGATTTATAGGAAATGTAGCCCGGTGCCGGTAGTGGTAGTAAAATTTAAGCGGCAGGAGTGAAGTATAGGGATATATCCCTACCAAAAAATTGTGCATACGGTATACTGTATATCCCGACTATACATGTAGGCCTGGTGTGCATATGTGGACACGTACATAATGTGTCTCTAAACTTGTACTCAACTCCGACTCGGAGAGAGCATGTGGCTCTGAACTGGGAACTGGCTGCGTCACAACTATTATTGAAGCACCTTGTACTATTTCGACGGTGTCAATAGACTTTTACTAGTGCACTAGAACTGAGCACCGAAACGAAACAACTCGTCGTCCTCCTCCTCCTCTCCTTCCACACACAGTTTGTAGGTACATACTACGTCTCAGAGACTCCCAGCCAGTCCCAGTCACACGTCTTTTTGGCCCCCGTCCGTTTTTCGGTATTTCGGTATTTTCTTTTTCCCTCCGCCTTTTTATTCTATTTATTTTTTCATCTTTTTCCATGGAATAGTACTGACATACATGTCATGTTGTGTTATGCTCATATGGTTTTGGAATGGAACATATTATTAGAGTATATCTCCTATACGAACAGGTATTGGTATATATAGTTCATCTTCCTTTATTAAATCCGAAAATACATAGATATACAGTATAGGTGCGGGTATTTGAGCTGTTTCTTGTTTCTTATTATTATTTTTTTTCCCATCGTCTAGAGACTTTTATATGACTAGCCATATAATCCAAACACACTCATACACACGAACCGAACCGAACCGAGAGGGAGACTAGACGCGACATAAGACACCGAATTATTTCCCACAATACACTTAGCCTATTTTTATTTATTTTTAATGGGTTTGAATCACGCATCCCTCCGTCTGCAGCCCCTACTGTATGAAATGTACTATTTGACATATCAAACTTGGAATACTCTCAATATTCCTCGTGACACATAATATGCAACGCATTACTATGGCTATGGCTATATGACTATAACCTGTCACATCATTTTTGATTGTGACTGCTCCCGTATCATGGTTCATGTCTCATATGAAAAATTGATAGTACAATGTACCCCCTACAAATAAGGTACATACAATATTGGACAATTTTTAGTGGCAAGCTTAAAAGGCAATAAATGAGGTAAAAAATTATTTGCAAAGGTAATTTCATGGCAAACATACGAATCAGTCAAAATTCAATTTGGAATTATTAAAATTGAGTCAATTAATAAATTGAAAAAAAAATGAATAGGAGGTATGATAATGATAATGCGATGGTCTATTCATAGGTCATAGCCATATATGTAATTATGTGATTAGAGGGTTGCATTGGTATAATGTGTACATAGGCACGGAATAAAAAAGGTTCGTGTACAAAGCAGATGATGATATAATGTATAAGTGTACTTGAGAGAGAGAGAGAGAGAGAGAGAGAGAGAGAGGTGATTGAACTTTACTCAAATATTTTGACGGAAACTGCGTGATGTCATTGACAAAGGACATTTAAAATAGAATGATGTGTATATTACCAAGAAGGGAAGGAAGGTGCTAAATTTGTTTAATGTAGTGTTAAGTTGGAGTATCTCCACGTAGGATTTTTAAAAATCACAAATTCCCCATATCCTTAGTATACATGTACTAGCTATATAGATTAGAGGCTCTCACAGTATTTGTCAAGACTTGCGTAATTTGTTTGATATACTATACTGTAAGTTAATAACTGCACACTGCACTCCAAATCTGATTCATCCACACTACTACTACTACTACTACTACTACTACTACTACTATTACTACTACACAGGGCATTCGCACTCTTGCACAGATTACTCCATGATCAAATAACACCCGGACACATACCCATAGGCCCATAGGTAGGTACATGTTATTTACTTTATTTTTATGTTTAGATTGTTTGCAATTTAATGGACAGATTTGAGAGTTCCTATTGACCAATTACCTAACCTAGCCTTGTCATATTAAGGAGCTGAGTGAGAGCCATGCCAGCACTACTCTTGACTGTTGACTGTGTCTGTCCATAACTGACAGTGCCGTGCTAATAAGCTCAAGTGCAATTTTTTTTCTAGGTATTATTTCTTGACTACAACTACGACTACGACTACGGCTACGGCTACACATCTATGGGTTTCGTAACTGTATTACGGAAGGTGAAAAAAAATTTCTATATGATTCTGTTAAGGAGACGACAAAGTAATAAAATAATTGCTCAACTCATCTACATGTCTATAGAGACTCTCCACGTCTCCATTAGCACTTCCAAACTTCCACTCTATCATTATGTATTTTCCATTATTATTATTATCTATTTCTGAATAATAGTAGTAGTAGTAACAGTACGAAGAAAAAATAAAACTGTCAAGATTTTTTTTCTTCTTACTCTCTTGAAAAGAACTTTAAAGGACAATAGACTCGCCGGTGCCGGTGCCGGTATCGGTATCGTGGAATAATACAGATTCAGTGTCGAAATTTTTAAGACGTAGCTACCTACATTTCTATTGCTAGGATACATACGTATGTATGTCTCTATGTATGTAGGTTGCTACGTTGGGTCTTCCTCAAGATTCAAGATGTTTCCTTGATGAGAGATGCGATGGGGGGAAAGAAAACGGACGAGAAAATTTCGAGAAACCGCTATTTACGTTCTAACATCCACATTTTCAGCTGTCTATATAGGTATATCCATTTATTGGAATAGGAAGTTATGAGATATATATTTATGCAGGTGGAAAGCCTATAAACACACACACTTGAACTGCATCATTCTACATCTACAACTACAACGCACATCTGCTGCGTGTGCTGCGTAAGCAGATTATTGTAGATTCCTAGATTGCGTTTTTGTAGACATTAGATAGTGGGGAATTTATAAGGAAAATTTTTTTTTATACAAAACAAAAGTTAAATACAGATGTGTCCACATATTATTCAAGATATCGGCATCGGGATTGGGGAAACACCACGCTGTGCATTTTCTCAATGGTGTTTATCGCATCAGAGTGCGAGTCATATCTGGATTTGGATTTGGTAGTAGATGATGCTGGGGCTGTGGGTAATACGTAATAAGACTTGCGTTTACTACTACGGCTACTGCGTTTTATATGACGTTCCACCCAGTTGCCTATATACAGAGTTATTACGGAGTGACAGTAGACCTACATAATATGGACACAACAGTAGAGGAAAGAAACTATATAAGACATAGGAATGGTTAGGCTTTTATAGATATATAGCGAGAGTCACGACTTTTTTTTCTCTGTTCTGTTTGCCCTTTAAATTTTGAAGGGTCACCCACACCGAGAATGAGGAACAACGGACGGATAAAAATTTGATTTATGACTTTTATTTTACTGTCCTCCTCCACGATGAACCCCAGTGCCAGTGCCAGAGCCAGAGCTGTAATAATATTATTATGTAGTAATAGCGATTGCACTTAGAGCGTCAGAGTGAGCGAGCACACTACAAGAAGAACTAATTCAGTAAGTGCTTTTTTTTTTACAAATCCTCGTACCGCGACTACAATGCTTTCAAAGAAATAATAAGAAAAAATGCACTCGAGTTACATAAGTTTAGATACGTGAGTCTCCGTATACTATATGTATGGACATGTAGAAAATTAACAAATCAGCTGTCATTTAGAGGTCAATAGTTTTGAGTTTGAGAAATTGCCCTGCCATAGTATAGTGCCATTCCATATTCCTCCTTGGGAAGAACGGTTATATGTATATTTAGATTGGGATATCAAAATTCATTTGTAATCATTTTTCATTGAGATTTCCTGAACAAGGAGAGAAACAGTTCCTTGTACTTCCTATTTGAGCTCGAATTCGAATTTGAATTTGAATCTCCTATGTCTTATCATGCATTGTTGTACTGTACTGTATTGTTGTGTTTGGGCACCTTATTGGATTTGGTTGGATGTTGGATGTTGGATGTGGACAGGTAAGTTCTATTAGTGTGTGTTTGTATGTGTGTGGGTTGGAGATTAATCTGTACTATAGCTCTCCTGTCTCTGAAGGATACTCGTAATCGTAATCGTAATCGTAGGACCGTACGGAAATAATTATTTCCTGAGACTCATTCACTTAAATTGACTTCATCTCTCTCTCTGCTGATCTCTGCACTGTTCTTGTCTCTTGTTGTTGTACAGAGGCAGAGGTAGAGTGTAATTTTTTATGGTATTGTCATTGTCGAGTAATTATTAGATTTTTTTTCTTGTGCCCGCTGTCTTGTCTTGATGCATACATATCCCGTGCAGTGCGCCTCCTTTTAAATCTATTTACTATTTACCCATTTCGATTCAGTTATGCAATTAGGTGTGTCTTTATTTTTTTATTTTTCATTTTGATTTATGGTGCAACCCTCCACAGACTACATTGTGCATTGTGCCTACATGATTTAAAAAAATATCTGCGCATAACAGTATGTCTTAGGTAGGCCCTTATGTACGCAACGTTAAAATACAGATAGACACATACAAGGAGATGTGAGTTGAGAAAGGTTTTGGCTTTGAATAAATAGATAATTAAAAAATTAAAAATTACATTTGATCAAATCCTTATAGATCGCATATCGTACAATGTAGACCATCTAGACGTTAAGGCTACGGCGTAGGTTGTTGATAAAGCTCAGTTTTAAAAATTCCAGCTGGTCCATATGATACAGTGTGAAAATGGAGCATAAGAAATACAAATCTGACAAAGGAGCGACATGCGTAAAATAAAAAATGAACTGACATTGCGATCTCGGGGTAAATAAACTTTCTTTGGAGATTTTATAATAAATTGCATGTGTACTGTATGCCTTACTTACTTCGCATGGATTGTGAATTATTCGTTGACGTCATCACATATAAGCTTACTTAACTGTATCTGCGATCTAATTTTCGTTCCTTTATTACGGTTTGCCCCTCTGTACATGGAGTGTACTTACTACCCTCTCTCTCTCTCTCTCTTGTGTACTTTACCTATTATGTGTAGAGTGTAGCGACCGACCGACCGACCGACAGACTTAAATAATACAGTCACATTGCTATACCTATAGCCGTATATGTGTAGTGTTATCAGCAGCATTCAGCCTCCCGCTCAATTCACGATTCAGTAGTAATTCTCGTTAATTCCGTCCGTGCACATGAACTCGAAAGCAATAATGTAGTAATTCCAACTTTATATTGACTGATAACATTTTTTGATTGTGTAAGTCATGTACCTACCTACGTGGTTTTTTTATTTCCTTCCCTGTGCATTTCTGTTTTATTTATAATGTATAAATAAATACAACGTGGGCCAAACGCAGTCCGTGCACACTTCCTCAACATCCAAAAACCCAAATCTAACATCTAACTTCCCGGTTCTACTTCCAGTTCCAGTTTTATTCCAGCTCCATTTTCCAGTTCCAGTACAGTTCTATACTGGCAAATTAAGAGAGTGTACAGTGTGCTAGAATTATATATAGCCTGCTACGGAACTACGACTATACACAGGAACTATAGGGAACAAGGGATTTGGAGAGATTAGAGAGATATCATGTATACCTATATATTAATTCTATATATGAATAATTTCCCATACATGCATATGCTATATGGTTTGTTTGTGGTATACGGATGAATTTTATGAGGCTGACTATACGATATGACTCCAACATGTACACAGGTTGTTCCTCAGATTTTAGATTTATTTCCATGCCTATTTTTTTTGCATGTGTGTGTTGTGTAATTAGGGGAGAAATGGGAAAAAAATGTTGTATTTTTTTTCCGCGTGCGGTATATAGTTGCAATTATTAGAATCAATGATTTTTTATTTATTTATCTTTATCCAACATCTAATCAGTCATCTGTCCTAATCATGCCTCAGCATCACATCACATCACATTCCGCTTCGCATCGCAACCTTTTACGTTTCATTCACCCCTGCCAGGAGCCGAAGCCAAAAGCCACAGTCAAAGGAAAAGACAGTAGTTTTTTTTTCATACAAAGTCTGTATATGTACGGCCGTGCTCTCAATGTGTTCATAGTCCTTACACTACAGAGTACCTAGGTGCTTTCCTCAATCCTTTATGTCTCTACTACAGAAGAGAAGGAGAACAAGCTGACTCTGATTGTGAGCTATGACGCCTTAGTTGGTTTAGGTTCAACTAACTCTGAGACCGTTACCGTTTCCAGCCTTCCAGAGGTTCCAGTCTTCCAGTCTTCCAGCCTTCTTTTCTCTTCGTTGTCGGATTCGGAGTCGGACTCGGAGCCGGAGCCGGAGCCGGATTTGATGTCGGATTCGGATTCGTTCCCGTTCTGCCCGGCTGCAACTCCTTTCCTGTACAAAGTTCCACTTGTATAATCTAAAGAGTTACATCGTGGATCGTCGTGGAAGTTAAAGTGGGAGCGACAAAGAATAGGACTAGAAATAGAAACCTATATATTAAGTAATATACGGGGAGACACTGGGACTGGATATAGGCAGAGTGCATATATCTATCTGTCTATCCGCTCTCCGTGCGATATGCTGGGAACTCGGGAAGGTATAATAGAGTGTAGGTAGGTACCCAGGGCTAAAAAGTGTGCTCTGCTGAGTGAGTGTTGCGCCGTGGAGAATGGGAAGGCGTGTGTGGATCCTGGAAAATTCCCTTCCTTATTCGGAAGTTCAGATTGAAAAAGTAGGGGAATCATATGGGAGCACGGAGAGTGCAATAAACTTGTAACCTATTTTATTTATATGATCAACGTGTAAACTTGTACAGTGTAGATAATCGACATGCGTTTCGGCTCGTCCCTATCCCATAGCACAGAGAGACTCTTCTCGAAACATGCCCATCTATCCCTTCATTCCGTGTGGACTCATTTCAGTCCAATGAAACATTTCGATAACATACGGACCTACATGCAGACGCTGCCTCTCTTCTCTTCTAATACACAATTGCACTCAACTCCTCACTCCCTGTACATTCTAGACAAGGAGACACTCATATGTTTCCGTAGTGGCAATGAGCACGGCACCCAAACCGACACCGACACCGACGCCGACTACGAACCCACATCACTGGAGATTCTATATTCTTCTCTTCTACTAAAACTAATTGTAACCTCCGCTTTACTTCCACCCAACCATCCATCCCATCCCATGGTAACCTGAGCGTGTAACAGGCTGTACATAATCCTCGACCTGTGAATACACTCACATAGATAGAATGGATTTTTTTTCTCAGAAATAACGGTTCACTTCCACCGCCACCAACCACCTTCAGCATCGCTGGTATAATTGGTAAATTTAAAAGGAAAACTCTGAGCGAGTACATTGCCTTCCACTTAATAATAATACCAGTACCAGTACCAGTGAGCATATAGCATCTAATATTACCATTTCCAAATTTCAATCAGAGTACAACCGGTGTATGGTCTATATATTAGAATCTGACTCATATAGAGGATACGCATTGTTCCCTTCATTTCATGGAAACTCCTCGAACCCAAAATTCCAAAATTATTTTTCCAACAGAAAAAAAAGAATTCGGATGAGTCACTCTACGCATAGGCATACCAGTACCAGAAACCACACTGTCATTAATAAGATACCTATTATTATTGCATTTTGTAAGGAACACAGTGCTAGTGCTAGTTCGAGTAGCATAGCAATTAAATGAGCACAGTTCTCACCCCTAAAGTCTTATAGAATTCATAGAATTAGATTAATGTCCCTGTTATCGTCTCTATTGTCTGTAGGATATGCTACATGTAGTTCATATTAGAATTAGGGTTAAGAGCCTCCTACATTTCGTCAAGGAGAGACAATTAAATTTAAATTTTAAATTTGTCATCATTGCAAATCAGAAATGCATTTTAGTCCCTTCACATCCACAGTCATGACATCGAGGACTTGTTTCCTTGAGAATGTACAACTTTGTTGTCCGAAATAAAAAAATACAAACTACAGGTATACACCGTCCACACGCCAATTATGTCTTCACTGCAGAAAATGAGAGTGAGAGTGAGACGGTGGAAAGGTCAAGATGGTATGCTAATGGCACATAATGTATCTGCATGTAGTTTAGAGAAAATAGAGTAGTAGTAGTAGTAATAATAATGAGGGATGAGTAAAAGTTGTTGTTGTATCTGATAACTTGATAAGGAAAGTCAAGACTGCACTGTGTCTGAGGACTATGAAGGGGAGATAGGAGAGTGTACTGAATAATATGTAATTATGCGATGGATGGACGCTCCTGATAACAACAACGAAAATGCCGGCAACTTGAGCTGACTAATTATTATTGTGAAAAAGAAACTTGTAATAAAAGTCAAGAATTAGGAGCAGATGGGCAGAGAGATACGGAGCGCTACTTCTTAACAGTATCAACCACGGTATCAACAAACAATCATCATAGACAATCATAGTAGTAGTAGTAGTAATAAAAACAATAACCCCCACACAACTCACCAACCACACACCACACCACCAGACCAAAGCAATGCAATGGTCAGTCCAACAGAAACAGATAGACACCACATAGGTACATAATAAACTTAAAATCAAATCAAGATTGTAATAAAAAAAAGATAAGTTCAAGAAAAGATATTCGAGTGAGTTTCGCGTATAGGATAATTTTTAAAGTTGGGTTTTCTTTCTACTCTCTACCATTATTGTTGTGGCAGCTCCACATTGTAGCAGAAAGTGATTTTTGCAAATATAACTATAAATTGAATTTTATAACAGTCTTAAGGTACGAACGGAAGGAACAGGTAGAGCCCTATGCCATGACATCCTAAGGGTGCAATGACACCAAAAAGTAGGTAATGATTGAGTCAATACTCAATAGAGAATATGTGCCATTCTCTTGCCTGTAGAAAATACCGATACTTATTGTAAGTATCAGCGTACAGGAAAGTAGACTAGGGGAGGATAGGATAGGAATAGGATTAGGATACAGAGAATATTATGATAATAAATGACTGATAGGACCCTGATAGGTGTGTGTGTGTGTGAAGAGAGTGTGAGGACTCTGAAGACTGTGCAAGGTATATGCAGGGTTCAAATGGGAAAAAGGCGAGAGGGATACACATTATATATATTTAGCTATTTAGCAATTTGACATGAATTCATTTTTCATTTCCTCAAAATGAAACTGAGTCCAATGTAGTCTATATAAAAAAAGGGGGATTTTCTCCTTCTGTTTCTGTCTCTGTTTTACTCTCTGTGTTGACTCTCATAGCGAGTTGGAATGCGTAACAGTGTGTAGAGTAGAGCCAGAGCAGTAGAGCACATGTAGACTGCCTATATGTACGTATAGGGGTAGCTACAGTTATGGTAAATCTAGCACACATCCATCCTATACCAACACCAACTTTCATATATGCCTATACTACTCCTCATTTGACTTGCCTCACTTATTGTCGAAGCTTCGTATTTGTATTCGTATTCGTCGTAACATTTTTTTTGAATGGGAAATAAATGGGAAGGAGAGGTACAGTACAACTGGGAAAAGTTCTATCTACACATATAACTATAGCATTAATATCTGTATACTGTCTGTACTTATAATATGCGTGTTGACTGACTGACGTAGATCTCGTTCACATTCTCGCAGTTCACAGTTGGTGGTGGTGGTGAGGTGTTGGAGTTGGCGTTGGAGTTGGATTTGGAGGTGGCAAGGCAGTTTTTACTCTACTCTCTCGCAGCTCTGACTCTCCTGTTGGAGTAGATTGTTGATATGAGTCTGACTAGTACTAGTGAGTGAGTGAGAATGTGTGTAAGTCGAGGAGTAAAGTAGTGGCAATATGTGAGAGATTGGGAATTGATACGAAAGGCTACTGACCGACCGCGTGGTGATGGTGGCTTGAAATGCATTGCATTCTTTTAGGCGAACAGATTTGGATGTGGAAAGAGTTACATATTACATCATCCTCAGCATCCCTCACATACTTTTACATTGCTCGTATGCACCATCACCATAGCATATTAGTATAACTGCACTATACCCTGTCTACTAATATATAGGTAGGTACTCACTCTTATACAACAATAACAAAACAACAATATGTTATGCTATACGCTATGCTATGCTCGCCCGCGACCTGGGGGCAACGATAGTACGTTCAACTGTGCCTTTTTTTATCTTTCATTGTTGCATCTTTCTCTCGTACTCTGTTCTCTTTTTGTCCTACTGGACTAATTTTATTTCCAACAACATTACACACTCACACATCATCGTCGCCGTAGTCGAGTAATCCGTATAGTAATCCCGTAGAAATGTGTGATACTTCAAGTCGTTCAACTCTCCTTAATAGTACAGCCTACATTCACCCCAGTGCATAACATAGTGCCACACACAAACTCTCGCACCTAAGTGATCGCACAAGTGTGCTGGTGCTGGTGCTGGTACTGGTACTGGTGGTGGAGGCCACATCATTTTATATTAAGCATAATAATAATAACAGCTTAAACTGTAGCTACATACTAATACACACTCCACGCAGTCTACACATATAATACACTACCTATGTAGTTTTTTTTTCTATTCAATATATTTTGTAAAGTCCAACTCCGTACTACAGTAACAACTACAGCGTCAGCGTCAACGACTCTACTACTACTACTACAACAACAACATGGAGCGATTATCATAATGATAATGATTACATGGACACCACTACCAGTACAAATTATTACTATTATTATGACACATGTTTATGTAAATGAGGCTCCTCAGTGAGTGACCCACTGATCAAGTTAAAAAGTAAAGAGTGAACAAAAAACAAGAATTATGAAAGGATGAGTCACATATAGAATACAGATACATAGTAGATTCTCTTGGAACGGACAAATATAGAAAAAAAAGGAAATTTATCACCCTCTGGATGGGTCCCATTTTCACTAAAAAATGGACTAAAAATACAAATAATAAAAAAGGTGATCCACATTGTCCTGATATGAGCTGATTATTAAGAGTGAGTGTGTGTGTGTGAGATGTATGACTTGTAAGAGAGACGAGGCCACGGAGGAGATTGATAATGGAAAATAAGTAGGTAGCTAGGTCGGTGGGTCTCTGTCCTCTGTCTCTACTCTGTAATAGTGTACGTAATCTTTGGAGGGATATTATGTATACGCAGGAGATATAGATAGACATGGACAGGAGTGAGAAGAGGCGAGAGATGAAGTAATCAAGAGTCAGAGTCAGAGCAGGGCAGGCCAGAAAGTGAGATACAGAAATACATGTATAAAATATAATAATAATATTATTATTATAGAATAGACTAGATAGATGCTTGGAGTATGGAATATGGAATGAGTTTAGTGTGTTTCTGAGTGTGTGTGTGTTTTTCTGTGTGAGAGAGTGGCGGCTGCGGAAAAGCCCCCCGTCAGATGATAGCAAAGCAGTGAATTTCATCGTGAGTTTGTCTTCAGTCAGCTCCACGTGCTTGAGCAATAGACAGTCGACAGAGTATTCCTTTTCATATCGTCGTAGTCTCTCGCTTTACCACAGTATTCGTTCCTTCTCTCTAATACGAACAGCTTCCAGGCTTACTACAACTACAGTGAGTCTCAAGGATCCTATTTACAATAGAGACGGAAACAAGTCCATAAGTCCAGAGCCTCTGCTCCGCACTTCAGTACTTGGAACGGAGTACGTAAGGAAGGAAAGAAACAAAAAGTATTTCGTACTAAAACAGTACCAGAACCAAAACGCGCCATTCAAATTTTTTAAAAAAGTTTGAATATAATACAAAGTCAAAAAGTATAAAAAAATTGCTACTATATACATACATATAGTTCCGTAACACACATTCTTTATTTACATGAAGAAGTCACATTGTTGAATTAATTATATTGTTGTTATTATTTGTTATTGTTGATAAATATATTGATATATTCCTCATACATTGTTCTTCACTCTACTACTATACTATTGTGCCGTGTCATTTCCAATATAATAAACTGGAGCTGGAAATATTATAATAATAATTCAAAATAATATTCTACATTGTTCCACATTCAACTCCACGTTGTCGTTGTCGTTGTACTTGCTCCACTGTACAAGTACAGTAACAAGTATTTGGTCTCAAACTTTGTAATAAGACAAAGTACATACATACATGTACACATTGAAGCTTCAAGACAATCGGACATTTGGATTTTTAAGTGTGTTCATCTTATAAGGATTTGAACGATTTCTCCATTTTTCTTGGATATATACCAATATTGGATTCAGTGTGTGGATTTGATTTGAGACAAGAAAGTGTGTTTTTGAAATTGAAAGTACATGAAATAATTTAAGTCATATATATACATAAAATATATATTGTAATCACTTTTACAAACAAAAAAAGAGTGGAATCATGACAGTGAATCACATTGAGCGGAAAGGGACACAAAGTCCAGACTCGGGTCATGAGTCGGACGAGTCAAACTCTTCAGACTCATCATACAAGTCAAGGGATGACTTACTCGGTCGTGTATTGGCAGGTCAGTTTACAAATCATATCCAAAACAAAACAATCGTATACTCATATACATTATGTAATTTCATTTTCATCCTCACTCATTTCATGCTACGTGATAGTCAGCATGCTAATCATACAGAGTATAACTAGTCCCGTATTTTATGATTCTGGTTTCTTGCTTTTTATCCCAGTCTGGCTGTCATTTGATATGGGCATAAGAATTGAAAAATGAAACTGAAAAATTACGGAGAGGTCGGTGTCGGTAGTCGGTGGGATTATAGGATTACGTCCACACAACAATAATAATTATACAACAAGAATACGAGTTTAATTTAGTATGTTAATGTGCTGATTGTGTGTGTGTGTGTGTGTGAGGATGACATAGAATCATGATCATAGACTGTATAGTTAGTAAATGGGAGAGAGAGATGTATTTTAAAGGCTGAGGCCTTCCACGCTGAGCTCCTGAACATGTGCGTACATACGGGGCAAGATAGTTATTGGTAAATGAGTGTGTAAGTGTAAGTGGATGTGGGGAGATAGGAGGGAGGTAGGAATATAAATTGAGGACATGAGTTGAACGTACTGAGCAGGCTGACTCTTTCAAAAGTGGGTCAGTTCGTTGAACCTCTTTTTCTCAGTCCGACTCCGTTGCCGTTATATACTACTATACTATATGTACTTTAGTACAGTATATAGCACAATATAGACAGAACGCATAGTCAGTTCAACGCGGAGTTCTACTAGCACAGAGCATTAATATAGGAAAGCAGAGAGCCTTTACTACGCTACATATTTAGAGCGTAGTTACGTATCTTTTTACATTCTACAATTCCACATCCATCCATCCACTTTTACTGTAACTTCAACTATAGCACAACTTTTTTTCTACTCAGCTATTACTACACACACTACTATACTATAGTGTTCCATTTTTCCTTCTCTCAGCCCTCAGCCCTGTATCATTTCATATATATCATATCATCATAGACTATATATAAGAGAGTCTCGAGAATTTTTTTTTCTATCTTTCTTCTCTTCTTTTTTTTACTTGGAACAACATCTATATTTTATCTGTTTATCTCCTGCTCACAATTCACAATAAAGCTCATGCTCTCACAGGGAGAGAGATAAATGTTAGATCTTGTGTTATGTTATGCTCCTATTCCTACATATATATTCCATATAGTTGTGATTGTTGATGCTGATGTTGATGCTGATGCTGATACTGATAGGGCTCCACGTTGCCATGCGATATCATGATAATATGCGATGATGAGATGAGTGCAAGTGACTCAGGTTGAGTAAGCTTGTTGTGAGTTAGCTATATACACATAGCAGAGATGCTTTATTAGTGAGAGAGTTATGGAGCTATACATTTTGTCTATTTTCTGCGCTTTCTGCATTATTTATTTATATAGAGGTATGTTATAGGGAGGGAGGACTGAGGACAGTGGACCAAGACCAAGAGTCATGGGGGGGGGAGTCCTTGTCTTACTGTGTACATATATATTTAATAATCATAAGCATTTAATCATTTCAACGGCTGTTATCTTATACAGTTTGAATTTGAAATCTTCAAGAAAACAAGAAAATGAGGGAGAGAGAGAGAAGACAAAAAAAAATAGAAATTATTCTCAGAGTTGAGCTCCATGACAAAAAAAACCAAGACGAAAAATGTAATGATATATATTATGTAGATATGTAGATTGTAGATCTGTCGCTGTAGAGACAATAGACTACGTAGAGAGGAAAAGCATTGAAATTAAAATTAAATGTTTGATTTATCTGTATAATAATTATCACATCAGTCTCTTGTACATGGAGAGTGCTGAGTGCAAGCTGCTTACTGTGCTTACGACTTATAGGCATAGGACGTACTACTTACTTACTTACTTATTTAGACAGATACTCTACTTTAATTTTTTTTTGCCTGAGCTGTGCAGTTTGAATTTTTGCATGTTCACAATCTCCACATAGCTTTCATCCTTTGGCTTTAATACTCTCTTGTCATTTTTTTCTCTCTCTCTCTCCCTCTTAATAAACTTTCATTTTCTTTTTAAAGAGTGAAGGAATGACTATATGATAAAAATGTTTCATGCTCTACAGTCAGGATTCCGATGGTTCATATTAATGTAGCTAAGCATATTGCTATGTAGTTCACCACCACTGCGTGGAATTTATTTTTTCATGAGGAAGCAGAAAACTTGTTGGACGTTTGATTTATTTTTATTTCAGTCTAAAAATGTCTACTTGTGGACGTTGACAATAATAATTTCATATATCATTCTTAGCCAGTGACAAACATATTTGATGACTTTAGATTTTATGTTAATTTTAAGTGGGATATGAAGTTTAGGTTATTTACACCACTTATGGTTCGGTTTGAGGCGTAGTAGGTACCAGTACCAGAAGGGTTCCGAGATATCTTCCATTCTTTTATGAATCCATTCCACTTGACCGTGTTACACATTTGTGTGTGTGCGGAGTGAGTGCGGCATTAAAAATAGTGCGAGCTATTACATTATTATTATTGCTAATATATATTTGAATTTGAATATTAATAGCATAATGTGCTTGTGTGTCCTCCCGTACCAGGAGCAGGAGCAGGCGAAAGGAATTCTGATAAAGGATAAAATTATCCTGATTTCCAACTATGCACATTATGTAAATGCATACATCTTGACTTGTAGTAATAAATTGTAATAATTATACATGCACTCGTAAATTGCCTTGTTTCGGCTCGCATTCCATATATATTCGCACAACAGTCGTGAGTTCAGTTGAGGTTATTAATACCGAGACCGAGATATTGATACTACACTTTGATATGAGGTCATAAATATCATATCATCCTATAAATAAATATGTACATATAATAAAAAAACAACGAAAAAAAACCAAGCTGGAAAAAAAATTAACATGAACCTTTGTACGTAGGTAGTATACATAAGTGTTACGCACTTGATGCTTTGCACTCCATCTCGGTCACCGTACCTGTTCTTGTTTGTCTCTTCTACCTCCTTTTTCCAGAGCATATTTTTACACTCACTATTTGTGTGTGTGTGTGTGTGTGTGTGTTTGACTGGGATAAGAGAATGAAACTAGGTAGGTAGGTAGGTAGGTGCTCACATTTTTTTAGTAATTTGCATAATTCTAAGTAAACTCGGGTTTCATTCATCATCCCAGAGTCCATAGACGTCCAGAGACAGATTCTATCGTCCTGAACCTGGACCTGGACTTAGGATTTTTGCTTATAGTTAGTAGCCAGGTCCATAGGCCTTTGGTCTTGATACTCTAGATTGACCGATTTCGACTTGGATTTAAATCCTTCCAGCCACCAGTTACACAGTACATTGGTATGCTCAAGCCTCGAGACTTGGACAATAACCTGGAGCACTAAATGGCTGTTGAGAGTCAGGGCTGTGAGGCTATACTGGTGGGTAAGGTACATTGTGCCCATTTAAATTCTGCATGCATCCCCAGTAAAGAGGCCCTCATGGCAGATGAGTACTATTGTATTTAAATAAAAGTAAGAGTGTCTTTCTGGTCTTGGGCTGATTACATGCACATGAATTGATGGGCTATAGGGATGACTTGGTTTTGTTTGGCTTATCATCTTGTGTATCGTATCTTCTTGGCCTGGTCTGGCCTGGTCTGGTCTGGTCTGCCACTCGCACATGAGGTGGCTCTTGAATATAGTGAGTAGGATCGATGGTTTGGGCATTGAGTATTGGAAGGGAGGACATGGGACATAAGAAGGTTTTCAAGACAGACGAGAGATAGGTGAGATAGGTGAATAGGGCGCCTCAGAATAGAAGATAGAAGACACTGTAGAAGAGGACAAAGTATTTAGCAAGATAATAAATTTGTGTATTTGTTTGGCGTCGTACAACTAGGTAACTTTTTACGATACGATACGATACGATTCAAGATTACAACTTAGCACTTCTCCTCGTTCACTCACTCACTCACTTTTCCCCCAATGACACGACTACACTCGATTCTCGATAATACCTATGGCTACGCTGATATTAGTGTGCTTACTGTCTCTCTCATTCCAAATCCAAATCCAAAGCATTGCATAGCATCCCATTGCATTACTCCGCTCTGCTCTCTGTAGACGTAGACTCTGATGACGATGACCCACTAAAAGGAAAAAACTTCACTTTCAACGAGTGAGAGTTCGTTCAACTCACGGACAGTTTAGTAGGCCATCGTCATAGAAACAGGAGCAGGAGGAACGCGACACACACACACACACACACACACACACACTATATCCTATCCTTCACTCAAGATCTGTATTCTGTGTGATCATCACGTATATGCCCTATAGAGTACACAGTATATAGTATATAGGAAAGGTAGGCTCTAGACCCTATACCCTATACTGTTGCTCTTGGACTGTGCAGCAACTCGTAACTGCTCGGTATGTACTCGTGGGAGCGCTCGTGTTGCGTAGTCATTTCATCTGTGTATATCTAGCATCTCTGGATGTAGCTACATAGTATATAGGCAGAGTGGAATATACAGGTAGAGTACAATATACAGAAAGTGTGTGCGTTGCGAGTCAATAATAGTATGTAGCTAAAGAGTTAAAGATACTGTTGCATTGGAATGCACTGTCCTATAGCTCCAATGATAGAAACATATAGGACATACTGTCCTACTCCTCTATCTGTTTTGTTTTTAGGCTTGGAGTTGGAGTTTCTGTGTTAGTGTGGAACTGTTGATTGGGTTTGGATTTGGGCTTTCGTACGGTGGTTATGGTATTGGTAAAGAAGGAGATATACAGATAGTAATTACGATAGTAGAGAATATAGAAATAGTGATAGAAGCCTAAATATATGTACGCTCCCTACTACTTAAACTTTTTGAGAACACTATATAGGGACATATATAGCCATATATAATTAGGATACATACATTGGAGAGTCGTTGTTGGTTGCGTTCGGCGTTCAAAGTTACAGCTCGAGGAGTGGAGAGAGAGAGAGAGAGAGAGAGATACTGGTTGCTTTTCCTTCGCGTCTCTCTCCCCACAGCGTCAACCTCGACTCCACTATTACGCTATTACATAGCTACACTTGTGTTAGTAGTGAACGAGGTCGTGTCATGAACTTAAAATGGGTCATCAAACTGCCTTGGTTTCCTATTTTACCCTTTCGCTTTAAACCAACATCATCTTTCTCGTAATAATATATATATCATCATCCATTCCAATGGATATATCAGCACCACAATACGCAAGCTAAAAACCCTTTCATCCATTCACCCACATAGGTAGGCCCTACATAATTTTAGACACATTTTCTTTCACCACGAGTTGTAAGTAAAGTCCAATTCCACACTCATTACGCCTATTCATGGAAATATCAGGAATCACTAATTAATTACATTATTGAATTCCAATCACTTACGTAAAAGTTATGAGCGTGTCACTAATTAATTAGACGGGAACATTTTAATTAAACCTCATGCTTTTTAAATCATATGAATTGGGATTTCTAATGGTGATCCTTGTAAAATGGACCTATCTACGAGCATATTGTTCCTTGCTCTGCTCGTCCTAGTGTTGGTGAACTTTATTAGGGGAGCAAAGCATTCTCGGACCAAGGTTGAAGGTTGTTGCTAGTCTGAGATGTGCTGGTGTTGGTCCTGGTAAAAGCACGGTGAAGGAACTCGGAGGGAAAAGAGAGAGAGAAAGAGATGAGGAAAAGAGCGGACTGCTCGGCGCACCCTCTACGAGACATGAGCTCAACTCACGATTTCCAAGGTGGCCGATGCAGCACGTTCTCAACAGAAACGAGAGACTGGGAACCACCTGAGAGTTTGCAAAAATGCGAAGCGTAGACATTACATAGTAGAGAGCTCGGAACTCAAGTAGACAAAGACAGGCCGAGGGAAAAGATAATTACAGGTAGACATGGGAAAATTGTTTGGAAATGGCAAAAGGAAAGGTAGGTAATGAGCCTCTACTACTCATAGAAGTTATGATCAAGTTAGGAGGATAAAGTAGGTTTGAAAGGTATATGTAGCAGCATGCCTCTCAGTCTAGAGAAGTCTCATCTGGTCTTTCGCGGTTTGCTTATCAGTCCTCACAAGTCAGTCACTGTTCTCTGTCTCTCCATCTTTTTCTTCCACACAATAATGTTCCCTGTAGAGGTTAGTCAACGCTGTGTACTTTACAGTTCAGTCACACGTACGCGACGCGTACGGTACGATCACCACTTTAGATCTTCGCAGTTTCACTTCTACAAGTACCTACCTACCTACCTACCTAAGTTGGGAGTCCTAGCCCTTCTACTACACTAGAGTATGAGTCCTTATCGTAGACAAGTCCAAGTCGAATGTAATCTGATCCGCGGTACACTCACGTAACCTGACAATGAGTCTTACCACAACAGAAAAGAGTATAGCACAGTCAACAGTCAACAGGAGAAACATCTCCGCCCGAATCTCTCTCTTGGGCTGCTGCTGTTGTTGCTGCTGTTGTTGCTGTTCTTGTTGTTGTTGTTGGTGGTGAACAAAGAATTTTATGATTTCTTAACGAATGTAGTCATACTAATAATAATACAGATTCAAGTGCAATTTATGAGTTATAGCAGAGCATAGGTAGGTAGCTACATATTAGAGCATAATGATCAGGGGATAATGAGTGTGTGAGTGTGTGTGTAAACATTGTAAACACTGCACGAATTTTTATACTCACGTAATTTCTTGAACTCAATTCTGACTCCGTGAATAGAAAATACATAATAGAACACATTCCAAATGAATGCGAATGAGGTGCGAATGTTGCCTTGTAGATTCTGAACGGGAATTAATGGTGGTACTCGTAGGTAAATTGAATGCCCAACTCTATTATATATACTATATAGAGAGTCATCCGCGGACTTGTAAATTTTTATGACTTAAAAAAAATGACTCATGGCAAATACGGAATACGGACAACTCACTTGACTTTGAGCGAGCAGTACTGTTATTCCTGGCATAGGCATATGTATATCTTGTTTTCTTCTCTGGCTACAAATATATGTAGTAATAATTGTTGTGGTCTTATTACGTACGTATATAGAAAGAACCACAGAGCCACGACTACGATTACGAGAGGACGGCCAACGTACTAAATATTCTTCGAATTCCAATTCTAACCTCGTCCTCAGTTCAGTCCTCGACGTACTTGTCATTCTATTACACTAATAGTTTAATAGTGCACAATCAGGATAGGGAGTGTGTGTAATACGGCGCTCTACATTTATTTCATAGAGAGAGAGAGAGAGAGAGAGAGAGAGAGAATTAATATTCGTCAAATTGAGCCGCGGCATTATGCACATATAACGCGGAGGGATTAGAATACATGTATTTTTACTAATAATTAACATTATTTGAAAATGTCCTCGAACATTTTTATATTGTTATTACAACAAATAAAATTTTCAAAAAAAAATATATCAATAATAATTTATTTTATTTTGTCTACCGTCGAAACGGATAACGATAACCGACTGAGGTAGCTGCTCTATACTCTATAGCTCCCATTGTTTTTGTTATTCTCGTTCTAATTTCTAAATTGTTTTATGTACATTTTTTTGGCCTCGCAGTCGTAGTCGTAGTCGCGTAAAAAGAGAGTTAAGTATGTGTGACGCTCATAACAAGGATTGTAGTGTGCAATGTACGGAGAGAATGACACAATCGGAAACATGTACTATTGGTTTTTTAAATATTAATATTCGAGATAATAATATAATAATTATACAATATTAGTTTTTTCATTGTGAGCAAGCAGAGGGGTCGTCGTCGTACTCCCATATAAAATAATATGATATGTGGAATGATATGGCGACTATATACGTGTGACTTGTAGGGCTATGAAATGAGCTGAGGATGAGAGAGGAGGGGAGGGGAGAGGAGAGGAGAACAGGGAAGGACGGAAAGAAAGAGTCAATAGACTTTGCATTGCAAATAATAATAGTAAAATATTAATGTTTAAATCATATTATTATGTACATAGTAAGTGAGACTCTATAGCCATATACGTATCGGGATGCTTGTATAGGAATATATAGGGAGAAGAAGAGACGGTAGCTAGCCTAGCGTAAAAAAATGTAGGATAGTTGAACAATCTTTAGCAAATTGCAATTTTATTGTCCTGAGATTGACAATGGGGAATCGAATTCAAATTTGAATGGTATGGTGTGGTATGGTGTAGTAGGTATGCTACATGTCTAAAGGCATATCAGTAGTATATGGACGTGGCTATAGTAGTAGATTATAATATAGATGTTCTATGTTTGTAGTGTGGTTGATGGTGGATGGCGATGGCAATGATCGCGAACAGAACAATGAACTGGTTCTCTCTCCTCTTTTCTTTTTCATATAATTTTTTTGTCCATTTCAAAATGGGCCATCAGATAGAAGGAATTACTCCTTTATGATTTACGAATACGAATACGATATAATCCCAATGTTACGACGCATTACGTATTACGTCCAGATACACGTAAGGAAAGGGTATACCAATTTACCAATAGCAATGCACTGCCTAGACCTTTATTTCATCCAGATATTCGGTGTCGGTGTTGGTGTCGGGTCGGTGTAGGCGTCGGCGTCGGTGTCGGTGTCGGTCAAACTGTTAAATAGCTAATTGCTTAACTGACTAAATCTTTTCTACGCAGCAGTGTGGCTATAGTTGATTGAATGATATTAAATATATTCCTTCATTTTTTCAAAAAATTATACAACCATATATGTAAGTGGTATAGTCATGTCACGGTACGAGCTCCACTGCACTGGTCTGGTCTGGTGTGTTGTCAGATTGTGAAAGTATTAAATTGTAATAAGGACATGGATCTACGTAGAACCTTCTCCGGCCCTTCATCATCATGTAATATGAACTGCGCACTCAACTAGCCCTGTGTGTCTTGTAAAGTTGTGTACATTTTTTTAAAATATTATTATTCGGTAATTATTATGTCTACAAGTCTACACACATACATAGTAACCCAACGACCAGAAGTCATGCCCTGCATACAAATACTGTAAAACAAAATACACACGTCCTCCTTTCCTTAAGCCTCCCTCGTAGAACAAGCGTGTGGAAGAATTACATATTCAGAGTCTTGTTTCCTTTCATGTATTTGCTCTTGGTCTTAGTCTTCTTCGTCTGTCTGTGTAGCATTCTCCATTTCTATTCTATGCCACCATTACAATTAGCTTCAAAATGGAAATTAAAAAGGAATAACAACAAAACAGAGAGAATTTTCAATTTTTAATATAGTTTTACATGATGAATATATTTCAATGATTAAATTATACAGTGCATGACCGGACGGAGGAGAAATGCAAATTCTGTAGACCTAGACTCGAGATAGAAATAGAATTTGCTCAAAAATAATTATTTCTATATTTGTGTGCTGTGTAAATGGAGTCGTAATTATTCAATCTGATAAAGGAGATACAGACAACACACTTACATCTTCTACATACAGTGCCATGTGGTTCCACTTGTACTTGATACTTGTACCTACTTCTTGATACAGGAGTAGATTATAGATCATGCAGCATGTGCGTAGTAACTTCGTCTTACTTTACTTTTAGTACTGAGCCATTTAAGGATAGAAGAAGGTATATAGACAATAAGGTATCGAATTAGGCTTAGGAAAGAAAAAAAAACTAATAAATAAGATGGAGTCAAGAACATGTTGGTAAATGGGAAAACAGGTAATATGGTAATAATAGATACTGGGCGCAGAGATGGGGGATAAGTGATGTTGATGTAGTGGACTAGTAAGTTAATGTAATACCAGTCATGCATCTGTCTCTCTGTCTCTCTATGTTATGAGAGTATTTGAAAACAAAATTTGTGCATAAATTCAAGCTGAGTCTCAAGACTCTACACTCTACAGAACTACATAACAACCAGGAGGAGAAGACATGCGGGGAGAGACGGACGATAAATATGTACATGTTTAAACTACATCATCATCACGAAGGAGCTGCTCTCGTCTATATTATCTCCCCACATTTCCCTTTGCTTTTCCGTGGCTAGGTATTTAAGTAGTCAGATAGGGTAATTGAGTAAATGAGAAGATTGTGTGACGGTGTCAGACTTCAAAGTTGCTCTCCCAATCCCAATTCCAATTTCCAACTTCGACGTTCGCTTCGGTATCGGCATCGGTATCGGTATCGGGAAGAATGCAAGAATTCAGAATTAAGTAAGTAGTGGAGATGGGCTATGAGATGTTAAAGAAGTAAACTAAGACTCTGAAAGTCAAGCAAAAGGAGAAGCCTGTAGAGGCGAGTAGATCCAATCCAAAGTAAAGTAACAATAAAAAAATATATATGAGTTCTACACGCGGACTGTGATGAGGGGAGACATACTGATATACCAAGCATATAGCATATGAGCGGGGATGGGGATGATGATAATGATGAAGAGCGTGAGGTGTGCTTGGACTGTGTGTTGGTTGGGAGATAGTTGGATGATAAAGAGAAACAAGTTACCCAGTCAACAACATAATAATTACATAAAAGTAACCCAAGTTCATTCGATTATTGAACCGGGCCAGAAACTGAAAGTCATTCAACTCTCGTCCACATCCACTTCGACTTCAACTTCACTCACTCACTCACTCCATTCTCCTCCATCCACGACCATAACTATGACTAACTACATTTAACTACAGACTTTAACTGCTTCGCACCAATCCACTTGCCTTTCCTTTCCTCTCACATGACGGCTACGGCTACGGCTACGGCTACGGCTACGGCTCTCATACTTTTTTTTATTCCACGAAATAACTTGCTTACATAGATAATCTTTTACATTTTTTTTGCAAAAGCAGCGATGCAAGCCACAGCCTACCTACCTATGTACTATGTGGCGATATTATCGTACATGAGCTCTTCTGAGTTTTGTCCCTCCATTTTCATTATTTCTCATGAGCACCATTTCCACGTAGCTACATACTATGGCAATTCCGACTGCACTGCAAAATGTAAATGCCCCCTTCATGATATGTATCTCCACGTAGGTAGTCATCTATTTTTTGTATGTGTGTGTATTTCCCCACTTATTTGCACTTTAGTAGTCAAGTCCCTGTGTGAGTGGTGGTGGTGGACTGCAGTACAGTTCATTTCCATCCACTGCACAGTTCAAGTCTCAAGTGTAATCATTTTTTAAATAAAAGCGGAATCATTTTTTGTTGCTTGTGTCTTTCACAAGAAGCTACAAACTACAAGTATCGAGAGTTATTTCATTTCCATTATTTCCAAGAACAAGGCTACGACTACTGCTACACATAATATACTGTGGTGATTGTACAGTCATGCCATTTTGATATTCACATATATTCGCAAAATATATGATTATAATGTAATAATGTATGTAACCTACCTATCTTCCCAAGGGGTAAGGAGGTACACGAGTTCGTCTAGCTCTTTCTTTTGTCTCCTCCTCAGAGTAGTGCATTGATTTCTTGTAATTATTTCCTTCGCACAAGTACACGTCTCTATGGAGATATTTAGAGGGAAATGACATTTAAAATAGAAATAATGTAGCATTGCATTGGATTGGAGGATGTTCGTGCTGCATGTTGCAAAAATTGTAATTTCTTATTTTTAAAACGTTATTATTGTTATTGTTATTATTATTAGTAGAAGTTTATCATATTGGTGTGGAGTAATGTAAGAGTGATTTCTTGAGAAAAACAAACTCTTTTATAAATATGGTAGTTTTCCGTTGACTCCTTTTACACAGACCTTACCTAAATAATACTAAATATGCTGTAAATATTATTCTAAAAACAGTCTGTATATTCAGGATATTCCATATAGTGTTTAGCCTCGTGTGCTATGGAGCAAATCGGGATACGTAATACATTATAAATATATGTGTTATAAATTTATGTTATGTGTGCGCGGTGTAGAATGCAACTCTTCATATCATAATTATTTTGTGATTCATATACAAATACTATAGAGAGTTATAGGCATAGGGAAATTTTGCGAATAAGTATATAGTGTGAATGGAACCATATCATCTGCACACTCTGCTCTGTTCACTGTTCCCAGTCACAGTCATAGTCACGTAGAGCGTACAGAGCATACAGGTAGGGAGGGAGGCAGGGGTACAATTGTAAAAAGTATAGCTATATATGTAGCTACAGTCGTTTTATCTTGTAAACACTCAATCAAAATTAGAGGCCAAGAACCTCGAGAGAAAAATGAAGTAGGTGTGAGAGAGGCAGGACTATATAGGACTATATAGGAATGTATATATATTGATATAATAATATTGAGAATAATAGGAAAGGTAGGTAACCAGGGAGAAAAATACACGTTCAACCACCTCTTCGTCGTCCGCATCAGCTTTCCTCGTTCTCGTCCTCGTCCTCGCGGTCTCGGTCCTTGTCTTCCTTTTTTTTATATATCAATATATACAGAGTAGTACAGTATATAATAATATAGTCTCGTCTCACATCTGTATTCTGTATTCTAGAACACTTACACATTACAAACAGTTTTTACTCTTTTTATAAATATTTTTTTTTCATATACATTTCAATAAAAACTGTACCGAGAGTACATTGTACTGTACCGTGACTGTGTGAGAATGTGACTCTGTGTTGGAGATGAAAACAAATTGACTTTTTTATCCCTTTCCCATTTACTATACTATACTCATTATCCTGTATAATCCTCACTCACTCACTAGTCAGAGTCAGAGCATAATCCCCCCTTTCCCCTTTTCCCCACCGCGCTTCGTCTTATTTTCTGTGTTTGTTTTTCATTTTACTTTTCAATCTAACACAGAGTCAATCTGTAGTAGATAACACACACACAAGAAAAAAAGAAGGTAAATGCTCATAATTATCAAATGAGATAAGGGGATAAACCCTCACTGCAGACATCATCACAAATTCCTGTAATCCCAACACATGCATCACGTTTAATTACATAGCTCTACCGTAAATGGTGAGTGCAGAGTCAGTAAATTCTTATGATGATATTGGTCCTGATCGACAATCTAAATGAGAGCAATAATTGATAAGGGACATATAGTGAGAGAGGTGAGGAGAGGGAATTAAATCATAAGCTCAGGAGATTTGAATAGTATCATAATCATATGAAAACAGCACTATACTATCATATCACCACATTTTATCAAGTACTATTGAATTACACAAGGTAGAAAAATAAAATCTATAATTAATTATTTTATTCATGACACACGATACAGGGAAAAGGGAGGAAAAGAGCAAACAAAGTTGCGTATGTCATCCACTGCTCTAATCTACACACACTTAATTGGAATTATTAGTAATGGATAATTTATTTTTGTATAGTGCCCATAAGTAAAACTGTAAAGTTGGTTAAATTCAATAGTACAATCTAATCTAGTCAGAGTGCCTATGGTGATGGTGCTGATGGTCGTCAAAAGTTGGGAGAGAGAGAGAGAGAGATAAAAATACATTTTATTTACAAAGTATCGGTCACCTCGCGGTCACTTGACCATCATTTGAGCACAGTGTCAAGTCAAGTCAAGTAGTCCATCAAGAATGTCAACGGGAAAAAAAAGAGAAATTAAGATTACAAAAAAAAAACACTATAGAAATATGTATGGTAGGTTATATTAGCATTAAAATTAAAATAGTTCTTGAGGAATTAGTAGGACTGGCTTATGTATCCAGAGACCAGGAGCAGGACGAGAGAATGGAATTCTGTGTTATCACATTCTACAGACGTGTGTTTTGTGACTTGGAAAAGCATATTAAGTATGGAAGTATGGACACGAAAACCTTTTGGTATTTTTATTTCTATTGACCCAACTAGGGTTTGTTGTCCTATTCTAAGGTTAACGTGTGTCTATCCATCAAAAAATCCAGTCCACATCGCGTAGTCCGATAAAATAAACGACTCACTGACTAGTGAGCTACTTATTTCTAAAAGCTCTCCTAGACTTGTGCCTCCTATATGAATGCTATGCGTCTACGTCTATATTTATATTATTTTGCCTGGAGAACTCAAAGACCCTGACCATGCCATTGCCACTGCCACTCACTTCATTGCCATTCCAATTCCAACTCCCATTACTGCACGAGGACCAGAGCCAGAACCGTAGTCAGGGCCATAGTAGTCATAATATAGTCTGGCCAAGTCCATGTATGTACGACGGACGGTTAGGTAGGTCTCTGAACCAACTCTCGACTATACAACTATTCCCATTACCATATTAGCATTAGAACAAACAGTATATACCTCGTCCTCGTCTGAATCTGAGCAAACGGCAAACGAGGAGAGTCTCATGGAAAAAGGAGCGACGCAAAAGAAACGTTCATGCATGCCTGCCTCCATGTCTATGCCGTGCGAGTAGGATCTTACACACAGAGGAATGTCATGCTGCTTATATGTATATTGTACATACACTCCTCCTCACTTAATAGGCACTTTAGAAACCATACCATTTTTAACCATGAACGTTAGAATTATTACCATTACAAGAACCTACATACCTAAATGTGCATCTACTCCTTTAGTTAGTTCCTATCGGTATCGGTATCCGTATCGGTAGTAGTGTCACACCCCACCGAGTGAAAGCGATTTAAAATTAAAAACAACTTTTTTTTTTAAATAAAAAAAAATAAAAATAGAACAAGAACAAGTGAAATTTTTCCTTTTATTTTTTTCACCTTATATGTTTTTTGGTGCTTGCGTTCACCTCTCTCTCTTAAGTTTTCTGAGAATAATAACAAGAGGCAGATAATTCCAAATCGAAACCTATCAGATTCGGACGACACTTACTTAGTACAGCTAAATCGTAAACAAAAAAAGAGACGTTGGCTGTTGATGAAAGGAGAAGGGGAAAATGAGTTAGTATATGACAATGTGACAAAATGATATACAACAGTAATGACTCCATGATATTTTCATTTATATCTGTACATTCTGGTTATAATATGACTGGGACTGGGCCTTTGTTTTGACATGGGAAGAGCCACTTGTAGCTCCATACGTCTCTACCGGCACAGTCCTATGAACCACATACCCATCACCAACGACACAGAGCGAGAACGAGCCAATGAACTAAACTCACAACTGTGGACAATGTCAAGCTCCAAGGTGAAAAGGAGAGGAGTCTCTATGTGTGCACTACATGAGCCTGACTAGTGAGAGACGGGAATGGGATGGAAACATTGGAATTAGAATTATTGGAATTATTATTGAAAGTAAGACGAAGTAGGTACATTATAGGGACACGAAAGGATTGTAGCACGAATGCAGGAATACACAGATAGTTGGAGGAGGAACCAAATTGAAAATAGGTTGCTGTCCTCATGGTGTAGAGGCTCCTCTCCTCCCTCCCTCCCCCCTACCTGTCTGCCCGTGGAGAGAACTAACTAATGGCAATATGGTCATTGAATCCTCTGGTATCCTGTAATTATGTCTCTAGCATAATATCATGCACAGACTTGATCATCTCACATGCTCCATGCTGTCCCTGTCTTAGGCTTTTAGGTAGGTTGATGCTGATAGGAGAGAGAAAAAAATAGAAGAGAGTCTGAACATGACCGTGGTAATGGTCTCGTGTGAGGTGTTCTCTCGGAATTCTCTCGGCAGAGGATATTCACTGGTCGCTATATGTACCTTGTGTGTTTTATTAGGTGTGTAGGGACGGATATAGGATATAGGAGAGATAGAGGGATAGACGTGGAATAATAGTGTCAGTGTCCACGGACGAAACTACGTAATAAGTCCCATTGAGTGTGTAGTAATAATAATAATAGGGATGCGGGAGAGTATATCCTGTGTGTATCCTGAAGGGATATCAAAAGTATGATGATATCATCCTGTGTATAGTCAATAGCTGTAGTTGGGTATAGAATACAGGTGAAGAAACTGAGGGAAGAGGGGAAGGAACTGAGAAGCTCATGAATGCCAGTATTTAGTTAGTTCAGTGAGTTAGTTACGTGGAGTCCTCCATTAGTGTATTAGTGTGCTCATGTACTATAGAAAGGGAGAGAGAGAGAGAGACGAGGGAAGCGTAGAGAGCATTATCATCATCAATGTTACCTGAAAGACTCGGAGCGCTTACAGCATCATCATCATCACCACCACCACCACCACCAAACCAACACCTACACGATCTTCCATCTGCGTCGTTTTCAGTCTCCTTCTCCTTCTACGTACATAAGAGCCCCAGTTGATTTTGATTGTAGATGAATGCACTACTCTCCTTCTATTAGCATGAGACAAAAATGATGAGAGATGAGCGTGTAGAATACCTTGAAATTTGAAGAGCAAGAGCAAGAGCAAGAGCAGCGCATCTCTCCTTCGCCTAATATTTCTCGACAACAAAGATGTAATAAATATATAGGTAGGCATGGGAGTAATCTCCCGCGGAAGTTTGTTATGACATTAGGTAGGACGTGGGACTGGGAAGAAGTTGAAGAAACAGTGGAGTTGTACTTATACATATACATAGCTACGCCGGCAAGAGGAATATAAGGCTCTCTTGACAAGAGAGTACGAGTACAGATGTGGACAATATAGTATGTAATAAGATGATGGCCCTGGAAAATTGTATAGGTACAGATGGAGGATAGAGACGTGATGGAGCGAGAGTGGGGAAAAATATATATGGTATAGGGATGGGGATGTAGATATAGGGAATGGGATAGGGAGCGATAGGATGGTTGATAGTGGTAGATAAATAGTAGTGTAGATAGGCTCCTTGGTTTTGCTTTGGTTTGAGAGTCGGATTTTGGTTCGTTTGCTTTGCTCGCTCGCTTGCTGGCTGGCTCAGTGGCTGCCTCAGTCGTAGTCGTTGGTTGGCTGGTTGAATGAATGTGAAGGTTATGCAAGGGGTAAACGGCCTCACAAGGTTAACAGACCCCAGCCGCCAACTTGACTTTCACTCTCCTCCAGAACTCCAATCAGTTCACAACCTCAATTCCCAACCTCCTCACTACTCAACTCAGCAGCAGGAATATTCACTCCGAAATCCCTTCTCCCAAATACTCCCAATTCCTCAATCCTATTTTCAAACACACACACACACTTCGGAGAGCATTATTAGAGGAACATATAGTACAGCCCACCAGTCCAGACTCTATCAGTCCTTCGCATTGTTCAATCCCAAGAGCAACTATCACTTCACCACGGAGCTACCTAACGCTCCGCGATTAGTAGTCAAAGCGTCCTCACCTTCACTACACTACACTACACAAGACGAGAGTGAGAGCCCAGGACCAGGACCACACTTGCTCCATTTATCCAAATAGGACAGGGAGACAGGGGAGAATTTCATCAGAGATTCACCATCTGACCACCAAGTCGGACATTGAGAATTTTTTCGTGTCATTCAGACTCAAAACATTGAAGGATCCACACACACATAATTACTACTACTACACACCTCAGATACCGGGACACACGGGAGGGAAGGTGTAGCTCCAAGAGAATTCACTCTTACTTATTCCATCCACATCCAACAATTGGGAACATTCGTACAGAGAACGCACAGTTGAGTTCATGTCTCGAAACAAGTTTCAGTTCCAAACAACAAGAAGCCTTTTCCCTATTTTAACAAGTTTTATTTTCATTTTCTACTTTTTTAATCCATCAGCCGGGAAAATATTACAACAACAACAAGAACAACAACTACTACTACAATTGCAACTACTACTCCCTCGTTGAGAGTACACAATCATTTAGATTACAACTTTAGTTTTATAGTGATTTAGAATTTTTTTTCTTCTACATCGAATAGATATTAGAGAAGAGACGCTTGATAAAGTTAGAGACACTTTAAAATAAACTGTGAAGTTTTTTGTACTGTATATATATAAGATATATATTTTGTATATTTAAATCATCATTTTTTTGGGAACAGTTTTGGTTTCGGTTTTGGTTTCGGTTTCGGTTTCAGTTTCAGTTTCAGTTTCGTTATACGTCCACGTACTGTCAGTGAACTGTAGTACTATATATACACTGTGCAATAAGGGATCTAATACATTGCATCAGTAATTCCATTGTGAACACTCAATGTGCTCAGTTAATGTTGCTCCAGCTCCAGCTAGCTCATCAACTGCTGTATCAGTAGAGTTTGATTTGAATTGATTTCCAAGAAGATTATTAGTGATTACGCAAGGAGGGAAGGACACAGAACCAACCAAGTTTCAAAATGTTAACAGAGATGAATTACACATACGCACATCAACACTCCCCACCGCCGGTGCCCACATCCACCGTCTCCGATTACATTCTTGCCCAGCCCGCGGATATGCAAATCGGTTAGAATCTCACATCAGAGTTTTACACACACACTCTCGTCATATTGGATTTTGTATTTATTTATTTATCTACACTGAACCGGTAGACCGGTCTGTCGGTCTGTCGGTCTGTCCGTCCCATATAATATTATTGATTAGGATATGCGAGGACTAATTGAAGTTACAATTATTACAATTCCAAGTGTGTAGGCCAAGGTATTTATTATGGAGAGGAGGGAAGGAGATAGGAGGAGAGCATTCTACATAGGCGCTTACATCACACTCATTGCCATTAGCCATTTGGAGGGCTCACAGTTGATCTGTGTGACTGTATGCACATGTAATTAGGAGAGTTATCACGGCGCTGTGCTTCAGATTCAGACGAGTCAAGGAGACACATGTGTAGTATAAAACATTATATTTTTATCTGGAAATTCATGACCACGGGATTGCTTCTACTTATTGCGTTACACATGATCTCGTTGACATTGATGACATTCGACTGGACACAAAGCAAGGACTTGGACTTGTGTGTCGCTTTTTGGATAAATTTATTGGGGAGGGATATGACAAATGACAATGTCATTCTGCTTCTGGGATGCGGGAGTATGTAATCTCATGTAGATTGCAGCCGTATGACTATATAGCATAATATAGGACTACGATTATACTACTTATAGTATTATAATTCCCAAGAATGACCATTTACATGGGAAATTATTTTTCGTCATTCACTACTCACTACGTAGGAGATATGGCACGTTTCGGCTTCGGCTTTTGGCTTCGGCATCCGTGGTGACAAGAGCAATGTAGTGTGTAGTCGATCATTTGACGTCAGTTGTCTATTATTAATTTTCTGTAGAGACTAAACAAAAACTAGTGATAATGATAATGTGTAGGTAGGGGCATATGATTATAATATTAGGTTTTAGGATGTTGTAATAATAATTTTTCTCCCATGATATTTGTGTGTGTGTGTGAGCAGTTGAATGTTAATGCAAAAATGTGGATTTATTTTCGTTGCAGAGTTCGATGGAACGACAGTTTTGTGCCGAGTGTGCGGGGACAAGGCCTCCGGTTTCCATTATGGGGTTCATTCCTGTGAAGGCTGCAAGGTCAGTTTCCTTTTCTTTTTTTTCTAAACCTATTCAAGGCTAAATGTATGTACGGCCGCTGTGGGATTGGGAGCTGCAAGGATTTTCATATGTACCTCACTCCCAGAGCGTCACTCCCAACTCCAACTCCAACTCCAACGAACCCACTCCACCAACCGAACCAACCAACCACTCCAAGCATGTAACACTATAGCTCGTCTCCCTGTCTAAGTATATCCCATGCCTTATATACCGACAATCCTAGACCGAAGCCCAAGAACCAGACAGACTATAGGCTTCATCTTCTTCGTCTTCTTTTACGTCTTTTTCTCCTTCTCATCTTTCCACTGCGTCTTCAAATCCAAACGTCTTCTTCCCAAATAGAAGCTCTCTTGCTTATTTCTCACCCTATACTCTTTCTCCCTGTCTGAGTACGTGCATACCGCCAGGGATATTTTCGTCCGCTCCTATTATTATTATTTTTACTCCCATGTATTTATGCAGTAGTCGTCCCATTAGTAGTCAGTCAATATATTCCATAATAATATGTCTCTATTATTGAGGGTATCGGATCTGGAGCTGGGCATGTTTTTGTAGGAGTAGGAGTAGTGCATTTGGAGTAATAGGACAAACAACAAGTACCTACCTACCTACCTCTCCCAAATATATTTTTCTAGACTAAAATTCTCCCTCTCTCCCTATATGTTATTTACATGAGTCACACTCAAATAATTCCACTCTTGAAAAATATATCATAAATTTAATAGTTTTTCTCTGAGCCTCATAACTCATAACTAGAAATCTTTCCTTTCATTGTCTCTCGTCCTTTAAATGAATATAATAGTAGTAATACTCGTGATAATCCGGAATGCTGAATAATTGACTAAGCGTATACAGTATATCAGTGTACAGAGTAGTAGATTATTATCAAGTGAAATTAATTTTCTTAGGTCATCCTTTACAACATGTATGAAGAGCTTCATAAGCTTGATCTAGAGCCTGTGGAGTTATAGTTCCATAACCAGACTCTTAGAAAATTAGTATGTAAGAAGAATAACATGGGAGGGAGAGAGAGAGCATATTAAACTTGGCCAAAATCCCTCCTTGCATTGATTGCAGTGTAGTGACGCTATGATGCCGTCTGTAGAAACACAATGGAGATAGGATTTTTTTTGCCTCCTTCTTTGCCCTTGCCATTTGCACATTACATGACTTTTACGAGTGGATTGCACTGTGTAGAATACACTCTCTATATGTAAGTAGGTACCCCTATTATTCCACTCATGGGCTGTGAGAGTGAGATTGAGTTTTAGCGAGGGAGTTCAACAATCCTCAATTCTCTCGTCGTCTCTTCTTCTTCTCGCGGCTGCACAGTGCAGAGGATCATTAAGCTCCGAGCGGGGTTCTTTGCTTCGCGTCTTCTTAGTCTACGTCTTACGTCTTCTTTTTTAGTTGTTTATAGCATCTACATCCACATCCACAGCTTAACCAGCTAAACCAGCAGAGCTTTCTCACAGTCGCAGATCGCAGTCATATAGTAAAAAAAACTATATGTAAGTATAGGCACATGCTGATGAGCTCCATTACCTAAACATACGCGGAATTTATGTAGGGCTTCATTATTGAAACTACGTAGCTAATCCAACCTACAAAGAAGACGTAGTAGATACATATGTGGTCCACGTAAATAATGGGGGAAAGAGTCCTCTACGTCGTTCATTTCTGGTGCCGGTATTATAAAATTATAATAAAGGGAGGAGAGGATACGGAAGATGTAGAATAGGAAGAGCAAAAGTTATTTTTTCGCACTTCACCTTCACAGCCCCATGGAATTGCACTTCCATAACCCCCATAATAAACACGGCATGCCTTACCTATGCACTCAAATCTCACAATCAGAATCACACTCATTTATGTGATGTCATTCATCTCATCATCATCATCCTGAGCATCTCCACGCGAACAGAGAGCGGAACCATGAACCATCCTACATATGTTCCTATACACAATAATTACATAATATAATATTTACATTTCATCTCGAGAAATTGCCAATGTAAGTAATGACAGACTGTTTAGATTTTCCATGCGAAACAAAATTGGTCCTCATCATCATCATCATCATCAGCACAGTGAGAGTCAGTGATTCAAGAAAGTAGAATAATATTATTATGCATTTTTTTTTCGTTGGTTTGTTGAATTTATGAGAGAATACAGACCATCATTTACATTAATTTAAAGAGAGTATTTTATGTAGCATGAATATTTGATTGCATAATAATTAGGGAGCAAGTAGTTTGTAGGTAGGCATATTGAAATAATCCAAATCCAATCAACTGGTTGAATGCGTGGAGATGGCTGATATATAGTCATGTATAGATGCCCTTTTCCATGTGAGATTTGATATTTATTAGTTGTGACTACTATGTGGTCGTAGTGCGTCATATTTGTGTAAGTTTGACTATTGATAGATGATAGTAGCATGAGAAATTACGAGTGAGAGAGTTCATAAAACTGCACAAACAAGTTTTGGCTCTTGACCTATAAGGTACACCGTCACCGTGAGTCTCTCTGTGTGTATATTATTATTTCAATGTTTGCAAAGTAGGAGGAGGTTGTAGTCAGAGACACACACAAAGGAAAAGGATAAGTACTCACGTAGTTATATAGACTCATGCAAATTTACTTGGTGTATACTTTGTGTAGTCTTAAATTAAAATCATGGCATGGCAACAATCATGTCTTCCTCTTGTTTACTACACACTCAGTGTGCATAGATTGTCATTGCCAAAGCCAAAGCCAACATACCATAGTGTTTGGTAGCTATTACATAATAATAATGCAAATTTCGGCTTCAGCTTTGTGGAATCAATCAGATCTTCCCGCATCTAATCATAATTTCTTCTTCACTGTGGGAATCAAACAAGAAATGCATTCATTTTCTATGTCAACTAATTTAAAAATGACAAAATATGGAAAAATTGCAAAATATTTAATCAACATAATAATAATAATAACAATGTTGTAATCGTGATTGGAAGGAAAGTGCAGGCCGCCGCACATTGAGCATACGCGTAAATGGGACTAAAAGTAATAATGATAATGAGGAAAACATAAAGGTAAATGATATGAGGCTGGATTAATAAGTGGAGCTTAGGTATTTTGTAAACATACGTAAGTAAGACAGGACAGAGGGCGAGTTAAATGTGCTGTGTGCAGTATTATGCATCTCATTTCATCATTCATGTGCTAGGGAATTCCTGCGTACCCACCTATCAAGGTAGTTACTACGTAGCAGTATATTTTTGTAGGTGTCCGAGTAGTAAAAAGATTGAAGATCACGGGATGAAAGGGCTCGCATTACATATTACGCTTTACATATATATCTCATTCCACAGCGTGGCTCCTCTATCTAGGACTATGAGTGGTCGTAGTCGTAGTCGTAGTTCACACTCTGCCACTGTAATATATAAGGGAAGAAAAAAAAGAGAATAAAAAGGGTTGAACGTCCCGAAAAAGTTAATTGAGAGCAGAGAATATGTTATTGACCCAGGAGACGCGAAAAAGGGTTCATATTCTCATAAGCAAAGTACATTCCCACCACTCTCCCTATATACTATATAAACTGTGTAGCCTATAGGTATATCATTATGATGATTGTGTCTGCACCTCTCTCTCTCTCTGAGTATGTCTATACCTTGAATCTGCTCTGCTTCTGCTCCACTGGATTGATTTGAATTGCGGGAGAGCGAGTATTTAGGTTGACGTACCTATGGCCTCATGTCTCTCTTATGTGATCCCATGTTTATGTCTTATGTGTGTCTCAGATTGTGTGTGTGAGTGAGTGTTAGTGTTACTCGCAGTCCCACACCACCACCACCACCCCCCACAAACAAAATCTCTCTCTAAAAATTCCCCCAGAAATTCTGCTCATTCCGTTCCCAGAGCGAGAGCGAGACAGCCATCTATGTAGCTATGCATGGAGCATACGCAAGTGCAGTTCAATCACCCCGCTTCCTTCCCCATCTTGTAACATTATCCACTTCACGTTCACGCTCCTCGTCAAGTCAATACATATGACAGAGAAGAAGGAGAGAAAAAACACACTCAGCCCCAGAGCTACCAGTACCAATGAATGCAAATACAGAGCCATATTCAATGTCTACTCACATATACATACAGCACATGCACCACTCATAAATATCAATGCAGTTTGTATCTCATATAATAGTCCCTATATAGAGAGAAAAGTTTTAAAGAGCTGGGACTGGGAAGGAATATAGGAAAACGTGGCGTTGGGAGTGAGTGAGACACAATAATAATTATTGAGTGTGTAGCTGCATCTGTAGCGAGTGTCGAGGGGTAGCGTTTAGCATAGGTAGGTAGGTAGGTGGGATGAGATTGTGTGTGATTGTGCATAGCTCAGGATTTCTCAGCAAAGAGGGCAACTGCGAGAGAGAGAAAACATTTCCTTCCGACGGACGGTATTGCGTAAGAGAAAGGGGAGAACGACCGAGGATGACCGACGACACACTTTGTAAACTTTATTTTGCCCTCGATTTTTCTCACTCATTCCACTCGAGGTCGTTGGCCTCTTTTTATTTCATTTCCTTGCGCTTCCCCACCGCAGCCACGCCCCCTCCCCCTCGCCTCCCCATGCACTCTCAAAGGAGTACATACGGAGGAGGAGGGCTCTCCGCAGACTGTTGCACACACACGAACCAAACAGAACCAAACCATACCTCAACATCAACACTGCACTGTACTCTACTGTACTCGACTTTTTTTTATGTATTTTCCCTCTAAAAGCCTCTCCTATGCTACCTACCAACAGCAACCAACTCGATCTACCATATACTATCATCATCCCAATCAGAAATGATCTTCTTTTCATTCTGATCCACTCCATTCTTCCCATTATTCTCTCTGCCCTATTCTACAATTATTCTACCTTAACTATACCTTTCCTATGAGTGCGGACGCGTCGTAGTATGTACCCACCACGTAATTGTTGAGAGGAGCACAGGTTGCTCTTGGAGGCCCGTACACTATATGTGTCTCCTCTCCTCCGTCCGGAGCACAATGCACGCTTTTTACAAATCAGAACAGATCAAGTCACATGAGAAGCAAGCATTGAACCCTGTGTGTTGATGCTCTTCAGTCTTGAGTCTGTAGCACTTGGGCGTCGGTGTCGGCTTCGGTGTCGGCGTGGGTCTGGGTACTTCCTCAGTTTGAGCTCGTAAAAAGTAGTACATGGAGCACTACGGTCTCTGCCGTGAGGAGCTACTTCTTTTTCTTCTTGTACTCCTTATTATTATGGGGAGACTCAATGTTACTCACTTTGTGAGTGTTACGTTGCACACACACACACACACATTGCATTACGTGAACGAACGTGATTCACTGTTTCTACGTCTTTGTAGCGTCTCCTATATCCACTACTTAGCGCCTTTTGTTTAGGATTCTCCACATCCTCCCTGAGAGTCATCTCAGAGTGCATTGCCACCGACACATGCACATCCATCAAGTCAGCACTTCACATTCACAAGGCGAGAGGCAGAAGGGAAACAAAGAAAGAAAAACTAAACATTGAAAAACGCAGGAGATGCATGCAATAGGGAATAATGGTCATAATGAGAGATGAGAGTTGTATTAATTACACAAGTCCATATAGGCCCCTCAAAACCAAATTAAATACTATGATAATTAATTTGAGGGTGAAATGGAATAGATTTGGAGAGGAGACGCAGACTAGCGTATCTTCATCATCATCATCATCCTCAAATTCAAAATCAACCACGGGTTGAGAATTTGAGAGGCACTCTCGGGAAATAACAAATAGAGGAGCAGAATATAGAAGAAGAGATAAATAAACAAATAAATAAACCGTTGGAAAAATGTGAACTTTTTATGATTCCTGTAATTTTAGGTTACAGAATCGTAGTACATGTACGCTTCTGTTTGGGATATGCATATATAGGTATAGCTATGCTGCCTCACTCACTGAAGGTTTATCAGAATCTGAGAGTAGCACTTTGACATAAATGCATGTGCAGACAGACTCGGAGTGTTTTGGAGATTAGCTGTTGCAGGAGTAGGAGTTGGGAGTGGAGTCATAACTATATACATTAATACTCTACGGTAATGTAGTCAGTCAGAGTTTCTGGATCACTTGAGTAACTTATTATTTACTATGCGATGTGTCTGAACTAGATTTTTAAAATTGTCTCAATGAGGTTGACTGACTTGGATTGACTTGGATTGGATTTACAGTGGAGCAACGGCAGGCAGGGAGACTCACGCATGTAAATATACTCACTAGTCAGTATACAAGCTTACAGGCGCATATTGTATCTGTCTGTGCAAGTTAAAAGTAATTCAGCCCATAATACCAATAATACCAATACCCATCCATACAGTACACTGAAGAGAGGACAGGGACAGGAGAGTAGGACAGACACATACAGAGAGACAGATCGGACAGAACTTGACTCCGTAACCGTAACAGTATTGGCAGTCGTTTTTATTTGGCACTTTGGCAGGATAAATAATCATGTCAGAATGAAATAAATGTCGACGTCGAGGAGACTAGATCTAAAATAATATTATGAGCCTTGAGCATATAGAAACATACAAGCATATAAAATTGATATGGAGGCAAGTGACAATGGAATCTATTCAAATTTTAGGTTACACTTCATTGAACTCTCATTGAGGATTGTGGGTCTTGACAAACTCCGAATTACTTTGAGTTCACTTGACAAATAGCATAGCACCAACATACTCTACGCACATTACTGTACATATAGATCTAGAATCTAGACTGATCATATCTGTACGCAGGTTGGAGTAGAGGGTGGTAGTGGTGGTGGTGGTGATAGCGGTAGAGGTTGAGTGAGGGAAATTGTGTCGATGTCGATGTCGACAATATTAGAATCAGAATGAGATGACACTAGTAGGGAGTATCAGTACGGCTCATTGTGATTCCTTTATTAAGAAGGGAAATAGATCAATGAACGCTGGTGGTATGCAATGCTATATGCCTATCCATATTATGAATATATGAAATTCCAATTCCAAAATCTGCTGCATTATCAACAAACATGTGCACCAGCACTACTACTCATACACTCCACTCACATATCACTCTGCACTTAATTGTAATTAGAAACTAAAGTGTCACAGTCCCGCTCTCGTTCACTTCACTTACATTGCTCCATATAGAATAATTATAGAATCATGTCAAATAGCTTTGTTCAAAACGATAATATTCTCCTTTGATTCCCACTCACTCATTTTCTCCCATTTAAATACAATATTCTACATTAAGTTTGAAGTTCTAACTTAATGCATTGGCAAAGAGTTCCATTTAAATTAACAAATTAATAATGGCTGTGCACGTGAGTGAGCAAATTTGTAAAGAAATCCTTGCAGTTCTAATTAAAGTCCTATATAAATTCTATAATTAAAAAAATTGTAATTTTAGAATGCTTACAATAATTACTATTCTCTTCCAATTTCAACAGGGATTCTTTCGAAGATCCATCCAACAAAAGATCCAGTATCGTCCTTGCACGAAAAATCAACAGTGCAGTATCTTGCGCGTGAACCGAAATCGGTGTCAGTATTGCCGATTGAAGAAATGTATTGCCGTTGGAATGTCACGAGATGGTGAGTACCTATATCCTAAAATTAATCTTGTATTCTGTCTTATATCTCTCAGTATATGTGCCAACCTATACGTACCATTTTTTTCATCACTCGTCGTTCGTATAAAATTACGTGTGGCCCTGTCATAGTATTTTTGCTTGAATTAGTAGTAGTGTTACATGAACTCCAATTCACAGAATTACTCATCGCGTCATCATTTTTCTTATTATTCTTATTCCTTATGAGCATCCCGATTGCCGATGCCGATTAGTCAGCGTTTTTTCCTTGAAGTCAACGTCGTCGTCGTCGTCGTCCTCAGCTATTACGTAGTAGTATTATTTCATCCTATCCTATGGGATATGGGGACGCTATATAATTCAAATTAGAATTAGACAAATATCATAGAGAGTCAGAGACCTACATAATATGAAATAACTTCAAGTAGGTAGTGTATAGGATAGGCGCCTATTTTTTCCCGTTTGATTTTTTTCTATATTAATGTTGTTGGTGGATTTATTTTTGAAAAAAAATTTCCTGTGTAGATAGTAGGTAGATAGTAGTGAGACTTTGGACTGTAGGACAGTTGGTGGTAGGTACATATATAATGATAAATGATATTTGATCCGATCCCGTGCACCCACACAATGCGGAGAGAGACTCTCAAGAGTCCTGTTGTAATTTGCAACAATCTTGTAGCTGAAAAGGTAAAGGTAAAAAGTATTGAGATTGAGAATAGTAGAAGAAGAAGAACACACAAAAAAAATACAAATTTTTGCCGTCATCATCATTCATGACATAATAAGTAAACATAACGGAAAGTCGGCCATTGCACTTACGGAAGGATGTGTGTATGTGTGTGTGTGTGTGAGTGTGTAAAGTGTGTGTTAAGTGTGAGCGTGAGTGTGTGTGTATGTGTGTTGTAGTTTGGATTTGGATTTGGAATGGAGAGGAGATTAGAGCCAGAGCTGACGTACAGTAAGAGTAAAATGTTACAGTCTGTTATAGTATAACGTACAGGGCATTGAACTGACCTCAATTAAGATTGCATATTTTCTGTTTGCCCCGTCTGCATCCATGCAGAGGAGTACATACCTACGACGTACATCCTTACGGGGCAATGTATTCTACTATTTATTTATTTACTTGCTCACTTATGCACAACCTTCTCCAACATTCTATGTACCTACCATTCTTAAACAACAACTAACTACTAATGGAACTCTCGAGACATACTCTCCTCCTGTCAATTCCCTCCTCAACTCCACACTATGCTAATTTACATATTGAATCACAACTACGAGTATATATTTACATTTCCATGTCTCTAATTATTATGACAGAGCAGAAGTCACTAATAATAACTCTATTACCAATGGGCATGGTTATTCAATATTCAAAAATGGACAAATTAAAAATTAGACAATAGTCATCTTGTGAGTCAGACTCATCCTACAGTTATCCCTCAGTCAGTCATTATTACTCATATAGATCAGAGGAATCCCGAGGAATGAAATGGAGGGCAATGGATTTTTCTAGAAAATTCCCCAGTTCTGAACCCAAACAAAGACTCGTAATAAACATAATGTAAATCTTAGAAATGGTGGATTTGGTTTTTGGATTTGGATTTGGATTTGGACTTTGGATGTAAGGCAAATTCAAAAGGTGGTAAAGGCATTGGGAATTGGAAACTGCATGCTATAAAATAAAGGTAATTATAGGTAGGTAGGTAGGTAGGTAGGTAGGAACGGTATGAAAAGCACGATCAAGGTAAAATCTCACAATCAGTCAAAGTGGGTATATGTACAGTTCGTTGCCTTCCCTCCTTTTTGCGCTCCACACATTAGAATCAGACACACATATACACACAGAAAGAAATGGTTTTAAATGGAAAATGGAACAGAAAACAGTCCTGAGTCAGATTTCTTACGGTGTCTCTCTCTCTCTCTCTCTCTCTCTCTCTACGTATTTATAAATGGGCTCCTGCTCATAGGTACATAGCGTGTGGATTTATATATAAAATGAGGAGATTTGCTTGAGACCACAACTCAGCTGTTTCAGTTTCTTTATAATCCAAGTATTATTATTATTATGATGATGATGATGATGTTGATGTTGACGATTGTAGAGTATAGAGCATAGTGGGGGCATAGCAGAAATATAGAGTGAGAGAGAGAGAGAGGAAAAAAAGATGAAATGAGGAGATAGAAATGTGAGAGAGAGAGAGAGAGAAGGGAAACTCAGGTGAGTGAACTCTTGGTTAGCAGAGCGTTTTTGTTTGGTCGTTGAACTCGAGAAAAATAACAAAACGCATTTAGTCTTGTCTTGACTTTCTACTCGGTCACTACGACAAAACAGTTTCTCTTCCCAAATCAAATACTTGAGAGAGAGAGAGAGAGAGAGAGAGAGAGAAGAAACGTCTCTGTACAACAACTGTGCTCCAAACAAACCACACAGTCAGACTCAGAGACTTGACTAGAACGGAGTTGTGGCAAAAATTTTTCAGTCCTCGTATTCGAATTCCTATTCGTATTCGTACAGAGTAACACACTCAACTACATACTTACATACCTGTACACCGTACAGTACAATACAAAATACTACGTACTACTACCACTACTTACTTACTACTACGCCTAGACACTAGAGCAAATAGGATAACGCTTTTTTTTCCTTCCTCTCTGGTGAATAAACTCTCTGTGTACTACACTCATTTCACCTCATACTCAAACACATAGTCATCCATACAGGATCGCAAAAAAAGTGACTCGTCTCAAATTCAAATATACTCTTCACATCTCATATTCCTCAAATTCAGACAACACTCTTGTCTTGTTGTTCTTCTGTGAGAGACTTGCCAGTTTTCGAGCAGTCAGTTCAATCTAAAAGAATTTACGTTGGAATTTGTGAATTTTTAAAAAGAAAGAAAGAACCTCTCTATATAGGAATAGTACAGGAGTGATATCCATTACAAATTTATTTTTCTACAAATATTTTACACACGAAAAAGAAAAAGACAAAGAAAAATATATTACTCAATTTCTACAAATTAAAATCAATAATACTCTATTGTTATATTTTTGTACGGATCTAATATACAAAATATCTACTTACATACACACAAACACAAGAAGAGATTTTTTGGAAATCACAATTGACACACACACACAGCACGAGTCCAGTTGTTGTGATATATTTGTTACTGTTGTGTGACTTTCCGAGTTTACATTATGAGTAGCTGCTGTGTCAATCTTCTTCTTGTTCTTGTCCGAGAAAATATTTCAAGGAGATGCTCTAAAATTGGATTCTGTATTTTTGTGATCTAAAAAAGAAAGACAGAAAAAAAGTTTTTTTCGAAAGAGAGTGGAATTTATATAATTACACACCTCAACTATTTGACTACAAAGGAGAGAGGAGATTATACTAAATAGATATAAAGTGCCGTCCACAAACTTTCTTGTACTTGACTCCCAGTCACACACAAGAAATAAATAAACTCTCTCTCTACATACATATTATATACTGTATAGTGTTCATATATAGACAAGTCTATGCTATGTACTGTTGACACAGTGTTATACAAATTGTGATTTTTGTTCTGAACCGAGTCAATTTAAAATACTCACATAGTCGAAGAAGGATATAACAAAATTCCTTGCCCTTGCCTTACCTTGGAAATTGGATTGCATTTGATTGCATTGTAAAGCATTACTCCTATTGCCTTCCACAAGCAAGCACGACAGCCCCAGTATATATACTATAGTATATATAGGGGAGAATATAGAAGAAGGACAAGAAGTCTAGCACTGTAACTATACATACAAAGAGTACTCAGCGGTACAGAGTGAAACTAAACTAAACTGCATACAACACAAGTATTATTACGGAGGCAGAGAGAACCGTAGAGTGTGTGGTCTGTGTCTAACGGGAATGCAGTAAAGAGACGAAAGGAAAGATACTCACTCCAATCCAACTGAGATTAGAACAGAGAGCGAAAGAGAGAAAAAGGAGCGAAAAGAAAAAAGAGGATTTTTTCTTTTTTGATACACTCACACAATCTGAACAATGGTTGCATGTGAAAGACTGCTGAACACTGTTCAGTCCGCGCAGGACTCAACTGCTCATGAAGGTAATAATAATCTCAAGGTCTCATCCTTGAATTCAAACAAAAATTTCCTGTTTTGCGAAATTTTCAATCTACGACACACGCGTCGGGCAATGCAATGCCATTTGCCTATTTTATTCACCAATCTGTGTGTATGTGTCAAGTACTAGTACTTACTACACATGCACACAGCTTCGTAGGTACCTCTCTCCCTCCATCCCTCCATCCTACCATTCAAATCACTGTCCTTTGAATTTCAAATCAAAATCACAATCTCTCTCTCCCTACCTTAAAGTCATCATAAGAGTCAAAGTCAAAGCCAAAGCCAAACTTGTAACTAACTACTCCTATCTCTCATCATTTTTATATGCTATATTTTTATTAAGTTAGGATACTTGGAGGCTTCCTTCAACTCCACTTTGATTGACTCTCTCTCACTTCCCATTTCCCATTCTTGCTCATCTACCAATAAGCTGAACAATCTTATGTTTGGAATGCACACCCAGCCCAGTCCATATATCCATATCTATATCCATATCCATATACAGGGAGCATCCTGGCATACTACTGCTACTCATATCATTACTACATCATTCACCATGAACAATTTACAATTTAAAATAATTTTAATAGCATGAGTTTTGAGTGTTGGTGGGTTATTAAGCGGAGGTTGTAGGGATTATACTGTACTTGTAATTTACGTGTAATTGTCGTTAGGGTAGTGGTAGTTGTAGTCGTAGTTGTGGTACGAGGTGCAATGTTAAATGTGAGCATTGATCAGATAGGTTAGAGGACGAAGTGAGAGATGCAGTGCACAGAGCACAGCATGCTCCTTCATCATAGAGGAGTTTCTGTTCGGGAGTTTTAGAGGACAAGGTAACGAGTGTGCAGTGCACTGCATATACTGTAGGAGGAGAGGAGAGCCTATATCCCATAGTATAATTCCAAGTACAGTATCTATCTATTCTATTCCGTGTGTGCAGCGTGGAAGCAGTAGCATAGGAGTTGCAGACACGACTATAGGAGAATTAGACACACACACACAGTATATAGAATAGAGGAGAGAAGTAGAAGTAAAGCAGTGGCAGAAGCAGTAAGAACGGCGGGGAAAGAGCGAGAGAGAGATGAAAGAAAAAAAAAGAAAAATCAATAAACGCCAGCCCACACTCAACCTTGTGAAAGATTGAGCTAGTCAATGTGACGCAAAAGCAAGTTCAAGGCTCACGTAGTCTGAAGGACTTTTTTATTCCACTCACTCGATTACTCTGTTTCGAGCTGCACACGTCCATTTTTACTCTCAATTATATTTCTTCTATTCTATATTTTGTCTTGTCCTGGACTAGTCGTCATTCTACATACAGGAGTAGTAGTCAGAGTCCTATTTTTTTAATTCACACTACTACTACTTTTCTCTCCTATCAATTTTTCTCAGTCCAGTCCATAGACAGTCGTGGTCGTCACGCAGTTGTAACTATAGTCGAGTCAGAGAAACGCCAAAGAAAAGTGTGATTTTGTCATTTTATTTTAGTTTTTTTTTCAAGTACATTTTTCTCTGTGAGAGTTGCACAAAAACAAGAAAGAGTGTGGTGGTATAGTGGTGATTTTGGTGACTATACTCTGTCACCCACAGAAGGTGCTTACTGATATTTGTACGGATTCCACGTACACAGAAAAAAAAAGTTTTAAGTTGTTATATATTTATCATAAGTGACAAGTTTTACATATTTGAAGACACACAGAAAAAAAGAATATATTTTTTTAATCATATATCTATATACAAAATATAGTCAGCAAGATGGACTATACAAATTCTATTTTGTGGCGAGTTTTAAGTAATAAAAAGCCAGCGGGGAATTCACATACGAATTCAAGTAATAATTTGTTCTTCATCTATAATCTAAATATATACACATATTGTTGTTTAGAAATATTTATTTATTTGTTGGTTGGTTATTTTTAATGGATTTCGTGATAGTGATTCCAAATGGTAGATTGCAGAGATTGAGACTAAATTTACACACTAGTGACCTATATATTTAGTTTGTGGAGTCTCAAGATATTTATGTCTTGCATAGTTTATAGTGGGATTAAGCCTCATCATCATATCGTCTGTTATCCTTTCTCATTTCCTTCAAGCATCTCTCTTGTGACATTGAATTGTACAAAGTCGAGGAGAGGATCGTTGCGGTGACGACATAGTTTTTTTATTGAGTAGCAAGTTTCGTGAATTGAAAATTGAGATTGTTGCATATAAAATATTTGTAATTATTCTGAGATTCCCAATATTTCATTGAATTCATTACGAATATGTGAAGAGGATCATTATAATTTCCTTGTGTTCCCAAGGAATTGGATGGATAGTGCTTCTTTTATATGGATATAGAATGATTAGTTTTTCATCATCATACGTATTCTTCGACGTAATTATTATGGAGTTGATGTGTAATTCTGTGTTGGTACATTACGTGTAGTGTCTTTTGCAATCTATAAACGTGCTGACCTTGATATCTGGGATTGTAAGTAAGTTTTTTTTGTTTTTTTTTCTTTACAGCCGTCCGTTTCGGCCGCGTCCCCAAGAGGGAAAAAGCAAAAATCTTGGCAGCTATGCAACAGAGCCACGTGGCAAAATCCGCAGAACGGGCTCTTTCCACAGAATTGGAGGATCTCTCCAAATTGACATCGACGGTCATTAATGCTCACATGGAGACATGCGAATTTACAAGGGACAAAGTCAAAAGTCTCTACGAGAAGGCCAAGCATGATACAACAGTTCCAACACTGGTAAGTGATTTGACCCTGAGCTTTTGTATAATAAGATGACTGTGTGAGTGTGTGTGTGTGTGGCTGTGGAGGAGAGCGGAGAAGTAGAGTGCACAGATGTTGTGAATGTATGTACCACATGACTAGGCCAATGCTTAACTCATGATGAAGGGTAAATGAATGACATAAAAACTCGAAAACATGGTGAAAGGCCTTGACTCAAAAACTTCCTATTTCCTGACAGGCATGTCCGCTTAATCCACACCCTCAGTCAGCCGTGGAAGACTTTTCAGAAAGATTCTCTCCTGCCATACGTGGCGTCGTGGAATTCGCCAAACGTCTCCCAGGTTTTTCAATCCTGAGTCAAGATGATCAGGTCACACTCCTGAAGGCTGGCGTCTTTGAAGTACTTCTCGTACGACTCGCTTGTATGTTTGAGGGCTCCTCCATGCTCTGCGTCAACGGACAAATCCTTGAGAAACACGCTGTTTCAGCTCAGAACGCCCGTTTTCTACTCGACTCCATGTTCAAATTTGCCGAGCAATTCAATTCCCTTGGACTCTCGGACGATCAAATCGGCGTATTTTGTGCTCTCGTTGTTATCGCTCCAGACAGGTACATATTTTCTCCCGTTCATTAATTTTTGTATAATCCTACAAATTAAACATGATTAAATAAATTGGATTAAAAATGAAACATACTAATCTCGACCCTCTGTTTTTTTCTGACCAACAGACCAGGACTTAGAAACGTGGAACTAGTCTCCCGCCTCCAGTCACATCTCCGATCAGCACTCCATACAATCATCCCACCATACTTACTGTCAGAGCTGGATAAGAAGATCCCTGACCTCCGAACACTGAACACACTCCATTCGGAAAAATTGTTGGCATTCAAAATGGAGGAAGCCTCCTCCTCATCATCATCATCATTCCCATTAACTCCATCTCCACGAAAGTCCTCAGATGAGGAGGATAGTCCTAGCAGTTCTCCCCGAAGATTCGGTGGAGTTTGTCCTTACAAGCAATTTCCACGGGGCATTGAGAGCCCGAGCGGTGACTCTGGTATTGAATCTGGAGCTTGTTCCAGTCCCGCCAGATCCGAAGACCTGGTCATGAGTGAAGACATGCCCGTTTTAAAAAGAGCTCTCCAAGCACCTCCCCTCATTGATACCAATGTCCTCATGAACGAGGCCTACCGACCACACAAGAAATTTCGGTAAGTCATTCAACTATATGTATAAATAATAATAAAAAAACCCCCACAAAAATTTGGTCCATGACCATCACTGCCCTTGTCACCCACGGAATGTTACGGATATACGCCAACTACCGTATAGTCTGATCAGAACCGTAGAGGACAAGGACAGGAAACAATGAAGGAGTCCACCCCAAACCTTGAGCACTGCTCGCTCCTTTCGTATACGCGACTCAACAATAGAAAGTATTGTTCTCATTGGAATTTTCTTTTTTTTTGTCTTTTTCTGAGCAGGTACACATCAGCAACCTCGTCCTCATCATCATCCTCATCGTCAGTGAAGTCCCCCAGTCCCCCACCCCATCCTCAGACAGTGCCGCCGCACCAGTTGTACCCACAACTCGCCTCAGCCCTCACCCAACCCCGCCTGAAGCCACAAATGACATATGACTTCAAACCCCCACTCTCAGCCACACATTCGACACTAGCAAGAACACTGAATGAGCGTCCCAAGATGCTCAGTGAGGAAAATGAGGTTGCCTCAGACTTGATCCATTCGTTGATCATGCGAGAAGAAATTGAATGTCCATTGAATTTGTCCAAGAAAATTACTTGTTAATTTTTTGATCTCTGTTGTCTCGTGCGTGTTTATATTTACCTATACATAATATATATATATATCTATAAAATAATACAAAATAAATAGCAAAAATTTCTCGTGGTTTAGTGTGTGTACATCCTGGTTTTCAAATAATCTTCGAATGCTTTATTCTCCCATATGTCATACCATGCCTCACAATTCTCGCTTCGTCTTCACTCACTCCAATTCCAATTTCAAGTTCACACATAAAGTATATACATGTAAATATGATGCAGTCATTTATCTCCCCATTTTATTACATACCTCAACGTAGAGTATTTATACACATGCAGTATTTTTGCATATGGCCATCAGAGAGCTATCAGAGAAAAAACAACATTTCAACCTTGACAGAGGATTCACAAGGTGACTTCCTATTTCTGATTAGCATAAACAACATTACATCACTCTGCATATACATACTACAGAGTCGTCGAGCACTCATACAGCTCGTAAGCAGCGCATAGTCCCATAGTCAAACAAGTACCTATGCCTACCTTACCACCTATATTCATGATCCAAATTTATTTTTTCCCAATTAACTACCATGAGCATTCCATACTCAACCACTACCACTATATAGGAAACTATCGCAAAAGTTAAAACTAAAGCAAACGTTGAGCTTAGGAATTATTTATTTTATCTTTTAATTCCAAACCTACCCCATGCAATGATATCATACCCTATACTCGTCCACACAGACTCCTATAGCATGCAATCCTTTCCACAATTATTACATGAATATCACTCGCTTTTTTTCTTTTACTCCTTCAAGTAGCGTATAATATCTTATTGGATGAATCAACAGAAAATCCCATAATGCACACTGCACAATCATAGATTGCATTGTATAAAAATGGGCTATATAGAATCAATCATTAGTCACAGCATGGAAGGAGACGTAGCATAAATGAATGCAATTTTCCAGAATTTATTTTTAATCAAATTATCATTGATTTCTGTATGGAATTTTTTAGTACAAAAATTTTTATTCACAGTATTGTTATATTTTTTTCTGTACACAGGAGCAGCACAATACACTGTCATGCCAATAAGAATACATGCGTGGTTGGTGGTGGTCTGCTGTAATTGTAATTTGTAATTATTGTACTATTAATGTTGTAGACAGGTGACTTCGTGTATCATACGTCAGCCAGTGAGCTATGCAGAACCATTTAGTTCCAGTGAAATGTTTGTTGCTATTTACACTCCATGTGAGCACATACATACGTATGATGAGAAGCTATGTATTCCAATGTATGTACCGAAGTAGGTATGTCAATACATGATGTGCAGCGCAGTGCAATAGAAATCATCATCCAATGTCAGTGGGACGATAACAAAAACGATGACGATCACATCACACAACACATCTCGCTCTCGCATCTTGAAAAGAGAATAGGAAAATATGAGAGGAAGAGAGGTACACGTAAGTGTAACTCATGTGCAGTGACTGCAAGTGTTATATTCACAAGAAGAATCCACATCTTTCGATCTTTCCGATTCTCATATAGAATCAACATCACAGTAAAGACCAGAGTACATACATAGCAGGAGAGTGAGGACTACTCACACAAATATTTGCATTTTCAAAATAATTTCTCCTTGAAATTCTACGTAGCTCGAAATAATTACTGGAATTCCTCTTGAATATTTGCCTTTAGTATAACTGAGGTACCTACATTAAAAAAGTTCAAAACAAAAATTAAATGCGTTGTTGATGGATGCTAGTGCGCAAATATCGTTTTCCTCGTTCAAGTTGAAGGTGCAAGACCACCACCACCGCACCGCTACCGCTCGGATGATGGCAATCCAATGCTAGATAAAAACTTCTGCATCTTTCACACATTCCCATATTATACGTAGGTACATCCCGTGAATTACCGTATCCTTTTAGTAATTTCTCTCAATGTATGTGTGTAGCTATATATAATTTATTACAGGTGCAAAATAACCCAAATAAAAGAGCTTTTCTCTGGACTCTTTTTGGAGACCATTATATACATACATATATTTTGTAACACAAAAAAGATACATTATGGGAACGGAGGGAGGGAGTAGTGGGCAGTGGGTAAATAAATTGAAGCACCCAGCAGTCCAGTCAAAGATACATACTCCATGTATTAGGTAATCATGAGAGGGTACTGGTAAACAACATCATGACACTCTGTATTTACAGATAATATCGCTCTTCTCTCCGCCGTGCCTACTCCCATTAATTATTGGATTATTGATTCTATACCGCTATCATAACGTTGAGGGCTCATAATATGTGGCTCGTCGCTGGATACTCTTATCTCCGCTATATGCTCTCCTTTTTTTTATTTCTCAACAATTGGAAGAAAAAAACACGTTGTAGTTGGAGTTTCCTTCACCTACCTACCTAGGTACATGGATTTATGAAATTGAACTTGACTGGGTATAGCCTAAATAATAAATGCACTAATTGAAATGTCAAAACCCGCGTAGTAACTCTCCACTTTGCTCTACAGTCAGCCCAAAGAATGTCTCTGGAAAAAAATAAAAATTATTATGAAGTAGCTACTTATATACTTGTTTGAATTTGAAATGTCACAATATTTCCAGTGAGTGTTAAAGTCTTAAGTAAAGAAAGGAACAGCTGGTAATAAATCAAAGGGTCTATAGGTGAATTTAACTCATACATCTGTGTTGACTATATACTATGTACCCAAGTAGGTACCTATGTAGTTTTGTGTACAAAAAAGGCAAGCGGGATTTACTTTAGTTAGGAGCGTTGAGGAAACACAAGAGATGAGCGGTGCCGGTGCCGGTGCTGGAGCTGGAGGAAAAACTTTAATATCGGAGCAAAAGTACACAATAAAAAGCATACGTTACGTGGGTAGGTACATGGCAATGTATATTATTTACTATTTACACATCATGCAACGGTCATGTGTGTCCTACAGAGGAACCTTAATGTCATCCATGTCAATTTAAATCCTATACCGTCCTTCCATAAGCTTCTAGATTAGATGCTAGACGACAAACCATCTCCATCCACGTCGACTCTCTCTCTCTCTCACTACCTTCGCCTTCAGGAGCCGCCGTCCTTCCTCCTTCCTCCCTAAGGTGAAGGTAAGACGCAGTTCGTGGAAGTGCAGGAGGAACAAAACAAAAACATTCAACGCGGGGCAAAGTACGACAGGTTCCTCCCGTACGTCCTCGTCGTCCCATAGCCCACATTTCCATGAGTAGGTTAGGAAATAGGAATATTTCGGAAACGTTTCCAAATGTTTACCGTATCAATCAAGCTGTTAAATATGTAATTAGGTAGGGATATATTATTCAGCGACTGTTACATCCAGGAGCATAGGTATGTAGTTATATTCCCTATACAAACAAATTTTGGTTACGTACATTATTGTAAATTAGGAATTCCCGCACTCTCCTACCGTTAGCCTCATATTATTGTTCAAATAAAACTTTGTAATTATTATTTTGAGCTATCTGTAAATCAACCTACAGTGGCTCAATCAGGGCGGGATAATGCAGCCAGCGCAGGCAGCCCCCGCTGCTTGAATTTTCAAAACACATTTACAGTGTGGACGGGACAATTTGTAGTTCTCAAAAATATGTAAAAAGAATATATTGACTTCTCAAAAACATGCAAATAAAAATGTTTTGTACATTTCAAAAACATGTAAATAAAACATTTTCCACTTTTCTCAAAACATGTAAATAGAAAATTTTGCACTTTTCGGAATCAAGTAAAACGAACATTTTTCACTTTTCTAAAACATGTAAATACAACATTTTACTTTACCAAATAAAACCACCAATAAAATCAAAATGGTGGTTTTTGTATGGAAGCAAATTGCTATGCCTAAAAGCAATTTCTTCGTCCGGCTCCGGCCCTGGGTCCAATCCATGTGTTGATAATTTGTAAAACTCAGCTCATTATTCTATATTATGAAGCCCCATCGGACGTAATGGAGAATGGACTTGAACTAAAGTGAAAATTCAAATATAAATAATAGTAAAATAAAATTTACTGTTGGAAATTGGCACTGTGCAACACTCATTCATGCTTACAATTTTGAGTAAGTGTTTCATAAGAATACTGGCTATGGGAAGGAAGACATGTAAAAAAATCCCAGAGACAAACTGCGACGAAAATCGTTTGACCTGCTCCCTGCTCAATGTCATAGGAGGGAATCGAAAATCAAATCCCGAGCTGAAACTCATCTCATCTCATCTCGTCCGTGCGTGATGCTTGTTTCTCTTTGTCACTGTCGCCGCTCGAGCCCCGTTCCCGTCTGTAATCTGTACATAACGTCCCCAGAAAAAACCCTGATTTTCGATAAAACTCGACGACGTCCACCAGGATTTTGACGTTATCTACATACTTCACAAGTACGTATGTGTACATAAATATGCCAGGTAGTAGAAAACACATGGTAGAGATTTTACTATAGAGTATAGAGGATGTATCAGTAGACAATATAGGCATGACGAAAGTCAACATTTTTCGTGTCTACTGTCTAGAGATACAAAATAAAAATCGTGTGGGAGAGGACGACGAGTGAGGAACTGCACCATGCTCATGTCTCTGATTCAGGGTATAGTAGTAGTAGTAGTAGTAATAATTGCATCGTATCCGTTTCATCTCCTGTCATCTCGTCTCCGTCACTCTGTTGACTCACTCAGCCGCCGAGTTGAGTCAGTTTGGTTGTCGTTGTCGTCCCACAGCCCGCGATGACTTTGACTCCGTGTGTTTCCTATAGGAGTACAGGACGACTGGATGACCTACAGCTATACCTATACCTAAAAGCTAAGTAGATCCATACTGAAATTCAGGCAATATACGTTCTATAAATAGATGTCAATCGCTCGATCTCTCGCTCTCCCTCTACTACCCCTAACAACCACAAAGAAAACACTTCACTTAAGTAACATTAATTCCGTATTCAGTTTTATAACTAGACATATATGTCAGTAATTTATAGCCAATTCATTAATTTTTTATTCCGCACTAGTACTAATTCCCAGAGTACTAAGTTACTAATTTACAATCCATCATCGATCAATATTTTTGATCTGTAGAACAGATGCTATTTAAAAAAATAAAACAACTTGGGAAGCCAACAACACACACACAAAAATAGAGTTTAATTTAATTTATGCATGCAAATGTGAAATAATTACCCTCTGGTTCTGGCTGTGGTTCTGGTTCTGGGATAATTGCACATGTACAATGTACATGACTCTATTATGACATAATGTGAGCGTTCATAAACAATTTTGGGATTTGACATTGAAAATTTGTGCAGGAAAACCTTCATCTCACGAGATTGTAAATATATATGTCAGTTTGTGTATACACTCCGCGCGAGAAGGAACAACCTCATCCTTTAATATTTTTGACAGAGGGAACATCTCATCTGTGTAATTTGTACCAAACGTGTGTTTACATAGAACCCCCTCCACTCAAATGAATGAATAATGTTTTTAATGCTAATATTCCTCTTCTTCTTCTTTGCCTTTTTTTTGTGTCTCTAACTTCAAAGTCAAAGCTACACTACTATATTTGATAGTAGCCGTAGCCAGCTCTATTTTTATTTTTAAAACATGTATTGGAACTACGAATGTTGTGATAGGGATGATTACATGTATAATTACAGATTAGCAGTGTAATACAGTGGAGTATATTTTAGCTATAATAATTACTACTCAAGTATTTAGCTTGATTTTGTCCGTATAATATATTACTAATCTTATATTTTTGTTATGCTTTTTAGCACCCATGAAAAAACTAACAAAGAAATACCACAACGATTATACTACACAACTATTTTAAAACGATGTAATATAGGGTCGGACAAAGGAATTAATTTTAGGCAGCATTTTGTTTCCGCAGGCAAAAAACCAACCATTTTGATTTTATTGATGGTTTTCTTTGGTACAGCAAAATTTTTTATTTACGTTTTAGAAAAGTGCAAAGTGTTCTTTTTACTTGATTCAGAAAAGTGTGCAAAATATTCCATTTACATGTTTTTTGAAAGGTGTTAAATGTTTTATTTGCATGTTTTTGAAATGAGCAAAACTTTTTATTTGCATGGTTTTGAAAATTCAAAATGTTCTATTTACTTACATATTTTTGAAAAGTGTCAAATGGTCCAATTGCATATTTTTTGAAAATTTAGGCAGCGGGGGCTGCCTGCGCTGGCCAAATTATCCGGCCCTGATATAATAATAACGTAATAATATATGCATCAAAATCGCATCCAACTCAATCTCTACGTGAGATCAGCTCCATTACCCAAAATCATTCTTTCTATATAAGCAGGAAAATTAAACTGCATCTCGTTTGCAGCATGGGTTGGATGCAAAACTGCAAATCCAGTTATCAAGGACCCAACTCAACACGAATATGCATATAGTATAGGATTGTGATAGACTGTCGTTGTGGCGTACATCGTACAGAGCATTATAATAGGGACACGTAGTATATAGTACGGTATACATGCACAGAGGCCCAAAAATGCACAAGTAACACAAAAAAAATGTTCCATAACTATTAATTTTCCATTCATTCAAGCAAGACTGAATTCCAAGTATTCCTGACCTTGTGCACAGATGCATGCGAGAAGAATAGGAAACAGAGAGATAAAAAAAGCAAGGACAACTAAATCATGTGTTAACCCTTTAGCATTACTCAAACTAGCAATTTACTGATATATTTACATATAGTTTTTTAAACTCTATAATATTCTATATAGTTACTATGCTGCGGCTGTATTATTAGTCTTAATTAAGACCCATGCCATGTACACAGGGAAACATCATGTTGAGGGTGCACGCATATATCCAGGGCCGGATAATGCGGCCAGCGCAGGCAGCCTCCGCTCCTTGAATTTTCAAAAAACATGTAAATAGAACATTTTGCACTTTTCAAAAGCATGTAAAAATAGAATATTTTGAATTTTCAAAAGCATGCAAATAAATTTTTTTTGTACATTTCAAAAACATGGAAATAAAACATTTTCCACTTTTCTCAAAACATACAAATAGAACATTTTGCACTTTTCTGAATCAAGTAAAAAGAACATTTTGCACTATTCTAAAACGTGTAAATACAATATTTTGCTTTACCAAAGAAAACCATCAATAAAATCAAAATAGTGGTTTTTGTATGGAAACAAAATTGCTGCCTAAAAGCAATTCCTTCGTCCGGCCCTGCATATGTATTAGTCAGTAGCTTCTGATTCTGATATATAGGAGTGATGTAAATTAACATTACAATTTTGTGTCTGCTAAATTAATTTAACTTGAAAAGAATTATATTGTAAAAGAGGACGATAATATAATAGGAGATGAAGCTATGATTATTATATGCAAGTGTGGGATAATTACGTAACAGCTCTTGTTGTACTTACGCTCTTGTCGCTTCTTAGAATCGTCATCGTACTTAATTTAATTATACAAGTTGTTAGCTTTGCCTTTTGTTTGGTTTTGGTTTTGGTTACCCAGTTCCAAGTCTTTATTTTTTCTTTTTGAAATGTAGGTCTCTGTATCCTTCCTTCGTCATTGAATGAAATGTTGATGCTCCATAAATTTAAATTAAGGAAAGGAAAACCAGTAGTTACTCTCATATCAGTCCTTTTTTAGTAGATAAATATCCGCATAGTTATGTGCAAAATTGTAAAATGAGAAAGAGGATATTGAATTTGATATTTGAATTTATTTCACAGTTTTCCTCGTATTTTATAATCCTCATTGCCACCATGCATTAAATAGGGTAGAATTTAGACTACGTAATTTACTATGTAATTTATTATTATGTAGTCCCTTTAGAGATATTTTATTTTTGTGATTACTAACTGACTACTGACAAGTGAGAAGGATTAGTTGGAAGTTGCTCGAGTTCTGTCCCTTCACAACAGCTACTGTGTCTTATCAGCAAAAGTTTCATTTTCAGCATTTGGAATTTAAATTATTGAAATTAGAGCCCTATATCCTGCCCACCATGTGTGCTGTAGAGACTTATACATATGCGTTGTGTGTTGTTTTCCTCTCTCTTTGTGTACCTAATCGTCAGTAACTTGAACCGCACTGCCCTCATAACCACCATCGTCACCGTCACCATCATCAGCATCAGCTATAAATACGTTTACACAGCGCTAATAATTATTATTATCGACAATCGACACTCTCTGCTTTATTTCTCCTAATGCACGGCTCTGTGGTTCGCAATAGTTTCCCTCCTCTCTTCCTCCTAAAAACATAATTAATTATTATCCATAGTGTAATTTACTATATTAGTTAGCAAAGGACATCAAATCTATGTACGTAGATGGTAAGCACTGCATTGACTAATCAAGCTACATGGCTAAAGCGCAAAACACCTTTAATATGTAGGTACCTATCTACTTTAAAAATTCCAGAGAGAAAAATCCAGCGGAATGGCGGTTAAATGTCGTGTGTGAAGAACCAAAATGACCCATATCCAATTTCAGATACGATTAAAATGAGCTATGTCCTAACAGCAAAATGAGAAACATGCGTAAAATGTTAATTAAGAGTTTTTGAAAAGTGTAAAATGTTCTATTTTCAATGTTTTTGAGAAGGTGCAAAAATTTCTAATTCCATCTTTTTGAAAGGGTGCAAAATATTCTAATTCTATGTTTTTGAAAAGTGTAAAATGTTCTATTTACATGTTTTTGAAAAGTGCAAAATGTTCTATTTCCATGTTTTTGAAAAGTGTAAAATGTTCTATTTACATATTTTTGAAAAGTGTAAAATGTTCTGTTTAAATGCTTTCAAGACATGTTTCTATATTTTTGAAGATAGCGGATATTGTTTTTAGCTAAAAATGGATATGGGTCATTTTGGTTCTTCACAGATGGTATGTGCAATACTGTAGACTTTTCAGTAGAATCTATACAATTACCCACGTCCCACATACTCTTGCGTCACACCATGTTATTGGAAACTTACAAGTTTGTACCCCCTCCGCTCCGTACGAGTTGTGGGTATTGTGGTAAAATAACCAGAGATTTACTCCAGATTACCTGTATGCACTCTGCACCATGGTGGTGCACAAAAACAATTTTGATCATAAAACTAAAGGAGATGAAGATTGTGCAAGCTGGGCCCAATAATGCCATGCATGGGAGGCCGAGAGTCGGAAAAATTTACTAATAGATTACATAAGGGGAAAGCAGCGAAGCCGTGAAATATTCATACATTCTTATTAATAATTTGGACACAATTTAGCAAAATTGAAAACTTTGACAATTACTTCTCATAGTGTACTAAATACTTGGGAGTCTAACACTCACACGATAAGTGCACTATGAATTTTCTATTTCATCATTTTATGGCAGAGATCAGAGTCATTATTCGGAGGAAAAAAATGGTTGGTTCATGCACCGCTCATGATCTCAAAGGGAGTTAAAGGATACAGAGTACAGGAAGCTGTGTGGAATACTTAAGTGTCTCTAATATGGGGTGAGCATTCCATTATTTTTGATAGAATTAAATCCGCACCATAATATCTGCACACAGGGCCGGACGATGGAATTGCTTTTAAGCAGCAATTTGTTTCCATACAAAAGCCACCATTTTGATTTTATTGATGGTTTTCTTTTGTAAAGCAAAATGTTGTATTTACAAGTTTTAAAAAAGTGCAAAGTGTTCTTTTTACTTGATTCAGAAAAGTGCAAATTGTTCTATTTACATGTTTTGAGAAATGTACAAAAAAATTATTTTGCATGTTTTTGAAAAGTCAAAATATTCTTTTTACATATTTTTTAAAACCACAAAATGTTCTATTTATATGTTTTTTTGAAAATTCAGGCAGCGGGGGCTGCCTGCGCTGGCCGCATTATCCGGCCGTCTGCACAATATTAATGAAAACATCGTATCATCACCATCGTCCGTTGTCGTTGTCGTTGTCGTCGTCCCTCCAGTTGTTACAGAGAGACACTATCATCTATGATCTACATAGGTTCGTCCATTCATACATACACAAACGCCAAGTGAGAGAACCACAAAGGACAATCGACGTAATCACTTGTTTTTCTATTTACGCCGTAATAAATACTAAAGCTGGGCCTCAACTCGAGTTTTCCTTTAGTTAGACACAGTCGTCCCAGTCCCATACATATGCACAGGCACACTAATCATTGTAGTGTAGACTTTCCATTATGTATATACAAACTGCATGCCCATTATTACATCTATGTACGTACCTACATGCAGTCCATTGAGGTACGTTTAAGCTATTATTGTGAGGAGTACGAAGTACGAGGAATCGGTAATAAAATCCATTACCAGAGACCCTATATGTTATTTCATCGATCAATAAATTCAATAACCAAATAGCAAAAATATAAGACACAACAGTCATATTTCGACTTCGACTCGTATCATATTGCATACTGACTAGTGAATAAATATAGCTTTTGATTTGAGTGTGTCGAGTGTCCACAAGATAATTGACAGACTCAGTACATACCTCTTAAGTAATGTGCTCCGTCCTGGTCCTGGTCCTGGGGGTATGGTTATCCTTTATACTTGTAGGTAATTCCAGCTATTAGAGGCTCGAGTTTTGTACATTATTAGTACTTCTAGATGGGTGGATGACACTTACTGCAAATTATTCAACAAGGAGGAAAGATTTCCAGAAATAAGTCTTGATGAATGACGTGATGATGATTTTGGAGAGTTAAGGAATATTTGCGTCAGGGCCGGACGAAGGAATTGGTTTTAGGTAGCAATTCTTTTCCATACAAAAACCACCATTTTGATTTTATTGATGGTTTTCTTTGGTAAAGTAAACTGTTGTATTTACATGTTTGAGAAAAGTGCAAAGTGTTCTTTTTACTTGATTCAGAAAAGTGTAAAATGTTCTATTTACATGTTTTGAGAAAAGTGGAAAATGTTTTATTTCCATGTTTTTGAAATGTACAAAAAATTTAATTTGCATGTTTTTGAAAAGTCTCAATATTCTATTTTACATATTTCTGAGAAGTGCAAAATGTTCTACTTACACGTTTTGAGAAAAGTGGAAAATGTTTTATTTCCATGTTTTTGAAATGTACAAAAAATTTAATTTGTATGTTTTTGAAAAGTCTCAATATTCTATTTTACATATTTCTGAGAAGTGCAAAATGTTCTACTTACACGTTTTGAGAAAAGTGGAAAATGTTTTATTTCCATGTTTTTGAAATGTACAAAAAATTTAATTTGCATGTTTTTGAAAAGTCTCAATAATCTATTTTACATATTTCTGAGAAGAGCAAAATGTTCTATTTACCTAAGTGGTTTTTGAAAATTCAAGGAGCGGGGAATTGCTGCCTGCGTTGGCCGCAATTATTCGGCCCTGATTTGCGTAATTTCCGTTCTATTTAGTACTAAGTGCATATTAGTACGGCGTTGCATTAGCATTTAACATGATCGTAATCGTAATCGTACCCCAACTGTTCGTTTAGTGACATAGTGCTATGGAGTATGGAGTTATTGGAAGGAGGAATTATCTGTAATAGAAATATGCAAATGCAAAAAGGCAGTGTGTAGTTATGTGTAATTGACTCCATTACTAATGAAGAGGAGTACATACAGGAGATACATTCAGATAATTTGTAGAGTAGTAGATTAATGTGGTGGTGTGCTATTCAGAATTTACCCTAGAAAACTGTCATTGTCATCCGCGCTCATTACTGACACACTCTATGTGTGCTCTATATTTGTGGGACTGGGACTGGGGCTGTTATGTGAATGGAGGGATTCTAAATCTATAGCAGTATTGAATGTAATAAATATCATAATAATATCGTGCACAATGCAATATGCACTGCTCACGAGCTGACACTGACTCCCATAATAAAGTCAAAGCTGAAGTGTGGAAGCAGTAGTACGTTTCTCTATCTTTAAACATGAATAATAAAAATTATTATTACCGAAGGAGAGAATACCTAGTAACCTACTGGTATGGATAATGGCTGATATGGGGATGGAACAGTGTGAGACTGGACTGGATACTGGATGTTCGAGTCCGCGTTTGAGTTTTTCGATATGACACTCCGTCGTCACTCGTGCTCGTGTGGATCGGCCTTGAGTTCATGTGTTCCATACAAACTGGGAAGGGGAAGGTGAAAGAGAGGTCTTGCACTCCAATCATTATAATATAATGAAACTCTAAAATACCCCAGGAATACTCGTCAGAGACTTGTACACAACCAATTCACGAGAATTACACTGACGTCCCTACCACCATAATAAGTACTACATACGTATTTGTGAGCGAGCAGAAGCAGCAAACACCTCTCTACATTGCGGAGCCTCCTCCGAACTGTGAATGACTAATAGTTACCTAACACAAATTTAGAATATTATATCGTAATTATATACTCTTACGATTAGCCCAGTTCATAGCATCTAGTTATATTATGGGGTTTGGTCCCTTTTATCAAAATGTTTGTTGCATTTTGTAAAATGTCAAATGCTAATTCAACACTTAGCTCTAACGGGAAGGTCAAAGTTGAAGAAAAGGTGTGTGCATATAAGCGCTCTTGTATGTATTCTCTGCTCTCATAGTTTATCGTCTGACGATGAGAAGAACCAAAATGACCCAAATCCATTTTGAGCTAAAAATAAAATGCATTTTTTACCAAATATCGTATTAAAATATCGTAATATCAAGATCTTCAGTGGATGTAAATAGAACATTTTGCACTTTTCAAAAAGATGTAAATAGAACAATTTTCACTTTTCTAAAGCATGTAAATAGAACATTTTACAATTTTCAAACAGATGTAAATAGAATATATTGCACCTTTTCGAAAACATGTATATAAAATTTTTTGGACTTTTCAGAAAACATGTAAATAGAATTTTTTGCACTTTTCAAAAACATGTAAATAGAATATTTGCACCTTTCAAAAACATGTAAATAGAATAATTTGCACTCTTAAAAAAATGTGAAAAGAGTATTTTGCACAATTTTCAAAAACACGTAGGTAATTAGAATATTTTGCACCTTTTAAAAACTCGTATTAACTTGTATTTTACGCATTGTATTCTTATTCATTTTTAAAGACTTTCGACATAGCTCCTTTTAATTCTAGCTTAAATTGGATATGGGTCATTTTGTTTCTTCACTGGCGATATGTATCTGCACCCACAGAACGCGAATTTAATTAACCTTATAAATTATAAATGTATACTGTCCAAGTGCTAACTTCCACATTTATTTTTATATCTTGACTACACAGCTCCACCGTGACTGTGCGCATACATGTGACCTAAAGGATCACATAATTTGACTGTGAAAAGTAAAAAACAAAAATTAAACTAAGGTAAGTACATATCTATAAAGTTAACCCGCCTGAAAGAGGAAGGTCATAGGGACTCGGAACTGAGGATGAGGAGGAGGAGAGTCCATGAAGTGATGCCATTAGCACAGTCATAATTATTACACCAGTGTTATCAGTGTTCAGCTTTAAAATTTCTATTGAAGCTCCACGTGCCGCTAGTACTCATCCTAACACATCACAAAAATTTTCATCCATCTATATGTACTTACACAGCCTATAGCAATTCATCATAAAAAATACCTATGAGGTCCTCCATACGTAAAGAGTCAAGGTAATACGAAATCCAAGATATATTTCTAATTTCTGTAAAACTATTTTTTGTGGCATATCATCAAATATATTCTACGCCTCGTCCTTTAATCTCTTATGAAATGGTTGTCAAAGACTATACGTAGTTCCGCATTACAGTTTACAGTAAACAATTACTTCAGCCCGATTTTTGTTTACAAAACCGCACCAACGTACAAGTACAAATACAGCTACATAAAAAAGAGAGATCCTCTGTGAAGAACCAAAATGGCCCATATCCAATTTAGACTAGAATCAAAATGAACTATGTCGTAAAAACAAAATGAGAAACATGCGAGAAATGTCAATGACGAGTTTTTTTACTTGGTTTTTGAGAAGTATAAAATGTTCTATTTGCATGTTTTTAAAAAAGTGGGAAATGTTTTCTTTCCATGTTTTTTAAAAGCGTAAAATGTTTTATTTGCATGTTTTTAAAAAAGTGGGAAATATTTTATTTCCATGTTTTTTAAAAGCGTAAAATGTTTTATTTGCATGTTTTTAAAAAGTGTCAAATGTTCTATTTACATATTTTTAAAAAGTGTAAAATGTTGTATTTACATGTTTTGAAAAAGTGCCAAATGTTCTATTTACATATTTTTGAAAAGCGCAAAATGTTATATTTAAATGCTTTCAAGGCGTGTTTCAATATTTGTGTAGATAGTGGGAATTGTTTTTAGCTACAAATGGATATGGGTCTTTTTGGTTATTCACAGACGATGGTTAATAATATTATATTAGGCTTAGTGTAGACTCAATATGAACAGCAGCTTAGTATGCAATAAGGAGCATTTAACACAGGGTAACCTTTCATTCCTCCGTCCGGTGCCCCAATGAAAATTGTCTAGATCCGCCACTGATCTAGCAAAGCATTTATGTCCATCAATATAATATCCCACTGCCCAACTGCCACCATACCAATTGACCAATTCTCTCCGATAACCATAAGTATATAGAAAAAAAAACAAATACTTATTTACGAAAGAGGCACATGGAGAGCCACGCAAAAGGGCAGAGCCAGAGCTGAAAATATTGATGAATGGTGTGTGAGGTGATTTGTTTTGTAACGTATTTTTTTGGGTAAAGCTGTTGCGGAATCCTGCAGTGAAATTGTGCATGTAGAAGTGCATATATGCAATATTCTAAAAACCAAAGCCAATGCACTGACGTGCACTCCCACTGTTCAGTTTCAGTTCCGACCTGGAATAATAAATAATAAAAATTAAAAAAAAGCTCCGTCTCTTCTACTATGTCTTTATTCCATCTGCGAGGAGCAGCTTCCAAAGTAAAGTGCTCACTCAAAGCCAAAGCCAAATCCAAAGCCGAAAGACCAAGACGAAGCTCTACCACACAATTTCTATGAGACCTTCCTGTCCCTGTCCTCCCTTTACTACTGTAATATGCCACTGCACCCGCACACACGTACACGTACACAATCTCCTCACTCACATATTATATAGCCGCCACAACCTAAATCGAAAAACTCCCATTGCTTTTTGTGGAGTGAATGCAGGGATTTATTTTATTTATCGCTTAAGACATACCAGTACCAGTCTATAGCTTTTTTATGCATCCATCTATATGAACCTACGTAGATACTTCACTTTGATGCACCTATTCTGAATCTGAATCTGATCTTCCATGCACACGCCTAATAGTAACATACATTCCTTATTATGCATTTTACGCCGAGACCTACAGGAGATATATTCACAACGTGATGGGTATGTGCGACTCTGACTTGTTGACTTGGATAACGGCGTCTCAAATAAACAGTTGAGCATTGTATTAAAATCCTTCCGTCGCCTCTCCGCGCACTCCTCTCAATATCAATTATTCATAATTCGCGTTATTTTGCATTTCTTCCCCTACGCTACTCTAAAAGCTATTACTGTATGCATTATATTAAAAGCATTTTTTTTTATTCCTCAGTCAAATTGCACACAATTTTGCAATTGGAGAAGCCTGCCTACATCCCATTGAGTATGTACAGTAGGATATATTACTACCCCACCCAACAAAATTTTAAAACAAATTCAAACAAAATGATCACTACGTGGTTAAATGAAGGGATTGTTTTGTTTTCAAAATGCCAAGGCCATACGAAGGAATTGCTTTTAGGCAGTAGTTCCATACAAAAACCACCATTTTGATTTTATTGATGGTTTTCTTTGGTAAAGCAAAATGTTATATTTACATGTTTTTAGAAAAGTGGAAAATTTTCTTTTTACTTGATTCAAAAAAGTGTAAAATGTTCTATTTACATGTTTTGAGAAAAGTGGAAAATGTTTTATTTCCATGTTTTTGAAATGTATAAAAATCTTTATTTGCATGTTTTTGAAAATTGCAAAATGCTCCATTTACATGTTTTTTGAAAATTCAGGCAGCGGGGGCTGCCTGCGCTGGCAGCATTATCCGCGGCCCTGTAAAATTCATTTTTCTCTCCTTTTGGCCTATAGCTAAAAGGTTGTCCGATCCGACGGACTGGAGCAAATCCCGTATAAATTGCATACCCGAAGTATCTGTAGTTGTACATAGTAGACGCACATTCAGTGTCAACTCTGTAATAAAATTACAGAGGCGAGCGAGCACACTTACTTTTGCACTACTAGTGCCTACCTCCGTTCACCTGCTCGCTACTACCCACGCCACGACTTTAGTGGGTAACTATACAGCCAAGCTATAGAGGAGGTAGAGGACGCAGGGTATTTAAACGTGACTCACGACCCGTCCTCACATGTTACCCTGACAACTAGCCGTGTAGGCCTCATCACAAAAAAACTTGACATACCAAATCAATATCAACACAAAAGAACAACAGGCGAAAACAAGAAACTACATTTTCAAAAAAAAAATTAAATCAAACAAGAGGAGCGTGTACTAATAGTTTGGAGAAAGAGACGCAGAAAAATCAAGAATAGACAGAGAAAGAGATTATTGAAGCAACTGTAAAAGGAATCCGTACCGGTACTGGTACTGGTTTGGGTGACATAACATTATTATTATTATCATTATAAAAGTTTTAGTTTTCAAAAACAATAAAAATCATGTTCTAAAAATAAATTCTTTCTTATATATTATTATACCTTACGTAGTTGTTTACACTACCTAAAGATAATAGTCTATAATTATATATCTCTTTTTATTACATTACATAACTTATTATAAGATGTATAATATTCCTACATAGTTATAGTTATATATTATAACATTCATCTTTTTTTCACTCGTCATCATCATCCATCATGACGGGATTACTTTTACTACTACTACCTGCACTACTTCAACATTCAAATAATATCAAGTTAATTTAAATATATTTGTGCACTACTAATAGTAATATAATTTTAAAATCGATAAAAAATAAAGCTTCTTACATTAGACTAAAGTTGATAATATTTTGAGAATTTAGTTAGAATAATGCGTTTGACTATACGACGCCTAAATTACATAATCGACTTTGAAATACATTTTTAAAAAAATGAGACACAGTGCCTTTGTATATACTAATATATTAGTAGTTCGTCATTAGCTCCCTACCACCAAAACGAAATCAACATATAACGTCAGCCCACTATCAGCCTGCTAATAACTACACTACAACCTTGATTAACCGTATTGAGAATGATATCTACCTACCTACGTAAATTTGACTTTTGCACTGAAACTTTAAAATAATTCTTTTAGTTTGTTGGGATCGGTAGTTTTCCAGCTGACTAATGTGAGTCATCTAAATAATTATGACGAGATCATTTTGATGGTTTTGGAAGTACTGACTGCGGTAGTGGTAGAAGACGAAGAAGAAGAAGAAGACGAAGACGAAGACGACGAAGGGTGTTGTTCGTCTTCGTGGTCGTGGTCATAGTCAAGAAACTTAGTGGGGCGGAAAGGGCTTACGGAAGAAGGGAAGGAAGAGTATCATTCATATCTGTGTCTGTGGACGAGAAGACAGAAGACTAAAGAAAAAAGGGGAAGGAAATGGATTCGCATCATCATCGTCGTCGACGAGATAGCTATGATACAGATCCTGAAACCAATAATAATGAGAGTGACAGTATGTCGAAATCGGAGTTGAGCCGACAAATTGAGAAATTACACCGGGATCTTCAAAGACGTGATAGGGAATTAGAGGATGAGAGACAAGAAAATCTTCGTGTCCTCGAGAGAATCAAGAAATTGGAGAGGGATAAAATTGAGTTACGCCGAGAGGCGGAGGACTGTCGTGATGAGGCGAATGAGTATAAAAAAGCTCTTGAAGAATTTAAATATAAAAGAAAACCCGGGGAGGATCAAGATGTCAAGGAGAAGTACGAAGTGGCTTTACAACAAAAAAATCATGAGATTCGCCAACTTCTTGATGATCTTGAGGTTCGTAGTAATAATATGCACACAAATAATTTATATAGCTTTAAATGGAGACCACCCCTCTGCTCACTATTGAACGCTAGAAGCATCATTTCTTTTCTTGTCTCATGCGGGACTGTGTTATCGTCATCGTGTTTTCCATTTAATTTTGCCTTAATAATTGGTAATTTTTCTTCGAACCAAATTTGTGTATAGATTTGTGATTACAAAAATCAAATTTCAATTTCCGGATACAATTTTCCAAAAGTCTTTAAGGGAGGGACCCTTTTTTTAAGTTTTTTGAGGCACATAAAACCAGAGTTTATGAAATTATGGCAAAAGACCGCATGGTTCTAAATTCATAATTAATTTGATCTGAATTTACTTTATTGCAGAGTATGTGAAGATGCAATATGGCACAAGTCCAGTGGAATTAAATTGGACTTGTGCCACATTGCATCTTCTACTCTCAGTGTTTAATGTGCTACCTACACTCTACACCATATCGTCTATGAAGAACCAAAATGACCCATTTCCAATATATGCTAGAATTAAAATGACGTATATATGTAAAAAAAAAAAAGACAGTAAATAGGATATATGCTTACAGTGCTAATCACGAGTTTCTAAAATTAGCAAATTGTTCTATTTACTTTTTTTTTAAAGTGCAAAATGTCCTATTCACATGTTTTTTGAAAAGTTCAACATGTTCTATTTAAGTGTTTTAGAAAAGTGTAAAATGTCCTATTTACTTGTTTTTTGAAAAGTTCAAATTGTTCTAATTACATGTTTTTTGAAAAGTTCGACATGTTCTATTTAAGTGTTTTAGAAAAGTGTAAAATGTCCTATTTACTTGTTTTTTGAAAAGTTCAAATTGTTCTAATTACATGTTTTTTGAAAAGTTCAACATGTCTTATTTACATGTTTTAGAAAAGTGCAAAATGTCCTATTCACATGTTTTTTGAAAAGTTCAACATGTTCTATTTAAGTGTTTTAGAAAAGTGTAAAATGTCCTATTTACTTGTTTTTTGAAAAGTTCAAATTGTTCTAATTACATGTTTTTTGAAAAGTTCGACATGTTCTATTTAAGTGTTTTAGAAAAGTGTAAAATGTCCTATTTACTTGTTTTTTGAAAAGTTCAAATTGTTCTAATTACATGTTTTTTGAAAAGTTCAACATGTCTTATTTACATGTTTTAGAAAAGTGCAAAATGTCCTATTCACATGTTTTTTGAAAAGTTCAACATGTTCTATTTAAGTGTTTTAGAAAAGTGTAAAATGTCCTATTTACTTGTTTTTTGAAAAGTTCAAATTGTTCTAATTACATGTTTTTTGAAAAGTTCAACATGTCTTATTTACATGTTTTAGAAAAGTGCAAAATGTCCTATTCACATGTTTTTGAAAAGTTCAACATGTTCTATTTAAGTGTTTTAGAAAAGTGTAAAATGTCCTATTTACTTGTTTTTTGAAAAGTTCAAATTGTTCTAATAACATGTTTTTTGAAAAGTTCAACATGTCTTATTTACATGTTTTAGAAAAGTGCAAAATGTCCTATTCACATGTTTTTGAAAAGTTCGACATGTTCTATTTAAGTGTTTTAGAAAAGTGTAAAATGTCCTATTTACTTGTTTTTTGAAAAGTTCAAATTGTTCTAATTATATGTTTTTTGAAAAGTTCAACATGTTCTATTTAAGTGTTTTAGAAAAGTGTAAAATGTCCTATTTACTTGTTTTTTGAAAAGTTCAAATTGTTCTAATTATATGTTTTTTGAAAAGTTCAACATGTTCTATTTAAGTGTTTTAGAAAAGTGTAAAATGTCCTATTTACTTGTTTTTTAAAAAATGCACAAGATTCTATTTACAAGCTTTCATGAACACGTTATTTTAATTTTTCTGTAAGTAGATAGTGCGTTTTGTTTTCGCTAAAAATGGATATATCATTTTGGTTCTTCATAGACGATATGTGGCTACGTAATGCTCTACATGCACATTAAATCTTTTGAAATGTTTCATTGATACAATAATTTGATTTAAAAAAGACATGCACACATAATTCTAGATGTTGTTGCTCCATGTATTTATCATCTGCATCTTACTTTTGGTGCAATATACACTCAGAGTAAGATGCGGATGAAAGTATTCCTGCTCATGCTATAAATTAAATAAGACATTTTAAGCAATAAGTAGATTAGATGAAGTTCCTACTTTTGGCAGTTGGTGAATTTGACTGCTAACTAACTAGTACGTAAATAGTACCAGAGACGTGTGCCGCGCACAATGGAACGATATAACATAATTTGCTAACAGTACTACTCACAGAGGCAGAGCTCATAATTTGATTCTTGTTTGTAAATTGTAAATCATCATTTATGGTAATTTTGTGATGCTCGCATTTGATTGTGTAGAAGCTGGATGGGGAGAAGAGTAGCCTTCAGAATAAATTGGAGGAGCTAAAGGACTCGTTACGGGATGCAACAAATCATCTGGAGAACATGACCCAAGAGCACAAGAATATTAAGACAAGACTTCAAAAATCCGAGGGTAGAATTAAAGTGCTGCAGGATGACAAGGTCATTCTAGAGATTAAATTGAAGGACTTGTTGAGTTTCAAACAACGTCACGATCAATACTTGGAAAATCTATGCAGCGCTGTGGATGTTCGGGTGGATGTCTGGAAGGTTACACACGTTTAACAACATTTATTCTCTTCTCTCTATTTTCCAAATTTTGCGTACAGATAGAGATCCTCTATATCATCTGTGAAGAACCAAAATGACCCGTATCCATTTTCAGCTAAAAACAATATCCACTATCTACAAAAATATTTAAATGTCTTGAGAGCATTTTAATAGCACATTTTATACTTTTAAAAAACATGAAACTAGAACAATTTACAAAAAAAAAACATGCAAATAGAACGTTTTACACTTTTCAAAAACATGTAAATAGAACATTTTACACTTTTCAAAAACATGTAAATAGAACATTTTACACTTTTCAAAAACATGCAAATAGAACAATTTACACTTTTCAAAAACATGTAAATGGAACATTTTGAACTTTTCAAAAACTCCTAATTAACATCTGACGAATGTTTCTTATTTTGTTTTTATGACATAGCTCATTTTGATTCTAGCTTAAATTGGATATGGGTCATTTTGGTTCTTCAAAGACGATATGTATTTTTATGAGATCCCTAATGTTAAGTTTAGTCATCCTCAATATAGGAGAATCAGCCCAATGTTCCAAATATACGAACAGTGGATAGGGTACCGTACAGTACAGTTCCTGACTTTTCAAGTTCAACTTTTCCATACTCTTCCCAAAATTCTAGGTTTGCAATTCCAAAGCTCATCATATACTGTTGTATGTGTAGGTATTTAAAAAGTATAAAGCTTCCTTTTTCGTCCTTTCCCTTCACACAGCCTCTACTCCAATTCCGAGCCCGAAAAAGAACCAGCCTAAAATTCTTCTCCAGCTCCAGCTCCAAAGCATTCTTCTCTTCATCCTTGTATCTCTCTATTGACTATATATTTACATCTTTCATCTCCATATCTGTTCACAGTATTTTCAGCCCTTTCCCGTCTCACACAATAGATCTCTACAGAACTTATTCCAACACTATTTCTCCCTTTTCCCATGCCCAATGATAAGGATGACAGAACTACAAGTGGCATATAAACAGAGACACACAGAAGCACGGCACAAAATGGCAAAATTGAATGCCAAGACCAACACTCTAACAACCTTAAACATGGAACTATGGAAATCATTTTTGTAGTAGGTACCTACGTACCTTCTAGACAGTAGATTTCCGCAGGGCCGGACAAAGGAATTGCTTTGAGGCAGCAATTTGTTTCCATACAAAAACCACAATTTTGATTTTATTCATGGTTTTCTTTGGTAAAGCAAAATGTTGTATTTACATCTTTTTAGAAAAGTGCAAAATGTTCTTTTTACTGGATTCCGAAAAGTGCTAAATTTTCTATTTACATGTTTTGAGAAAAGTGGAAAATGTTTTATTTCCATGTTTTTGAAATGCACAAAATAATTTAATTTGCATGTTTTTGAAAAGTCAAAATATTCTTTTAACATATTTTTGAAAACTGCAAAATGTTCCATTTACATGTTTTGAGAAAAGTGGAAAATGTTTTATTTGCATGTTTTTGAAATGTACAAAAAATCTTTATTTGCCTGTTTTTGAAAAGTGTAAAATATTCTCTTTACATGTTGTTTCAAAACTCAGCCAGCGGTGGCTGCCTGCGCTGGCCGCATTATCCGGCCCTGGATTTCCGTGCCCATGCCCATAACCTACCCTTCTATCCTTACTACCTATCACACAGCTCTGTAAAATGCAGTTATTTTTGTACATACATAATATGTAGATAAATACCTTTGTGTGTTTATCTTGTACCTAACTACAACTTAATAAACGCCTGTACCTCGCCTTCCTTGTTGGGAGCTTATGAGTTACATCAGTTTCAGTTTTGAATTTTTCTCAATGTTTTCCTCAGTGTGTCCTCCACCTTAACCCTACAGTCCAAACTTAACCAACACCAACTAAGTAAATCACTTATTGCACCTTCAAAGTTTATTTACTCATTCAATGTCAAGTCCATGTCCTTCTTCTCGATCACTTGCCAATGCCAATGCCACTGCCAATGCTCATGCTCATGACTACTTATCTATCATCAATATGAATTCAATCCTTTTCTGCCTTTTTCCTGACATTTACCTCCAACCTTTGTTTCCACGCAGTTTTAGAAATAGAAATATCGTCTGTGAGGAACCAAAATGACCCATTTCCATTTTTAGCTAGAAACAATATGGACTATCTACAAAAATATTTAAATATGTCTTGAAAAAATTTAAATAGACCATTTTGCACTTTTCAAAAATATGTAAATAGACCATTTTGCACCTTTTCGAAAACATGGAATTAGAACATTTTGCACTTTTCAAAAATATGTAAATAGAACATTTTACACTTTTCAAAAATATTTAAATAGAACATTTTGCACTTTTCAAAAATATATGTAAATAGAACATTTTACAATTTTCAAAAATATGTAAATAGAACATTTTACACTTTTAAAAAATATCTAAACAGAATATTTTACACCTTTTAAAAACATTAAAATAGAACAATTTACACTTTTCAAAAACTGCGAATTAACATTTGACGCATGTTTCTCATTTTGCTTTTATGAGATAGCTCATTTTGATTCGACCTTAAATTAGAAATGGGTCATTTTGGTTCTACACATTTTGGTACAGACGTCATAGGCTTTGGATTTTATTCCACTTTAAGGGATTAATGATTGAAACTACTCACTATAAATACTCATTTAATAATTTTTATCACATTTTCTGAATTAATCTTATTCCCCTGTGTAGAAAATGATGTTTCAAAAAGATGAAGAAATTGATCGACTCAATGTAAAAATAGCAACACTTGCCAATCAGATTCCCACAGGACATGCAGTAGAGTCGGAGAAAGCTACGGTTCATCAATTAAAAATGGTTTGTTCCATTATATAAAAATACAAAATATACGTAATAGGCACATTTCCACATAAGCTCAATGCCACTTATGTATCTTCTTTTTTTTTTTTTTAAAACTAATAAAATAAAATTGCAACATTACATTTTTTTTACAAACGCTTTGCTAAATGTGAGTGTATTTAATTAAAGAAACTTTTAGAGAGCGAATCCGTGGGAGCAACTCTCCATGAGAAATTAACTCAGGCCACCCAGGACTTGGAGTCTGCGACGGAGCACATCAATGCACTCAACGCGAAATTAAAATTTTCCGAACAACCTGAGAAAACTGGCTCCGTGATTGAGGGACTCCAACTCAAAGTGAATCGACAAAAGACTCAATTAGAGAAGAAGGATGAACAAATTGCTCAATTAGAAAAGGAAGTGGAGGAGAAGTCCAAGGAGCTGACCAACTTACTCTCTCGTATTCATGGCTATGAAACCGGGGTTTACGGTCTATCCGAAGCCATTGGTGAAATCAAAGAGTTAAAAACTCAAATCCGAGTTCGTAATTCCCAGATTGAGAGTCTCACACAGGAATTGAATGTGCTCAACGTCAAGTCCAATGACATCACGGATGAGAACGATATGTTGCGGGAGAAGCTCGGTGTGAGATCCATGGATTTGAGGGAGGAAACGAGACAATTCATCTCCACGAGACAAATGGAATTAACACAACTGAAAAATAAAATCTTGGAATTGGAAGAGGACATTGTTCAACTCAAATCCAAAAATTATTCATTACGTAAACAATTACAATTACAAGTACAACTCCAGCAGCAGAATCAAAACCAACACCAAAATCAACAGCCACCGAGTCAAACTCAAAGCCAAATTCAACACCAAAATCTGATTCAACAACAACAACAACCTGTCCCGCAGACCCACCAACAGCAGACTCAACAACAACAGTCCCAGCAGCAGCAACAACAACAACCAAAGCAACTACACTCATCCACAGAACCTCCCATGAAACAAACTCAGACTCAAACGGATGAGTTTGGGAAGAATTTGGCAGCGAAATTTGATGGGACGGACTGGAAGGATAAGTACGATGTTATTTTGGGAGAAAATATTGATTTACGAAAAGGGCTTCAGGATATTCTCGAAACTATGCACAGGATGACAGGTTCGTACACGTTAATATATTCCGATTCCAATTTGTTATTCATAGGAGATCTGAGATCTGACGATATAAGATACAAATCGAAATCTATTAAATTCCAATTTCATTTTTTCAATCGACCCTCACAACAAAGACAAGAAAACAAATTTAAGAAATTGCTTTTTATTTTAATATCTATATATGTGTTGGAATAATTTTACGTTTTAGATGAGGGAGCTTCGGACGTTTTAATTCAGTGCCCAATCCTAGAAAATCTATTGAGAGAAATGTCTGCTCGTGGCCTCATCCACTATCCTTACGGCATATCCAGCTTCCACCTCAAAGTATGTAATTTAGAGGGGAAAAATTCTCAGCTCAGGGAAGAGATACACCGTCTTAAGTAAGAGGATTTTTGTGCACCTATTAAAAAAATTTAAATTTAAAAAAAAACAAAAAAATGCCTAAGAAAAATACTTGTAATGTGTAGACATGAGGAGAAGCAGAACCGAGCGGAATTAATAAATGCAAGTGCCACAATCCAGTCGTTGAAGGAGAAGATAACCTCACAGATCGAGTCGCCAAATAATTCTAATGATATGATGGTTCTGAGTCTCCAAACAGAGATTGAGGGTCTTCATGCTCAAATTAAACATCTGCAGGACGTGCTCAGTTTCGAGCAGTCTGTGGATAATACTGACAAATGTGTTCAAACTCAGTCGTCTCAGCGAATTCATAGATGTAGTCAGACAGAGAATAATGCAGACTATGCCAATGCTCTGAGTTCAGTTGAGTCACTCCAGAGAGAAATTGCGAGACTCACAGTTCAAATGGAGAGTTTACATCAAAAAGTGGAGGATCAGGATATTCTGATCGATTCAAAAGATAAAGTGATTGAGGATTTCAAAATTATAAGTATTTCTCATTCTGGGGAAGATATGATGGTCAAGAATTATCCAAATACTGGACAAGTGACTGAGCTTGAAGAAGCACTCAATGTAAACTTGTTCTTCCTAAACCAAAATAACAATTCTTATTCTTTTACACATTTCTGGGAAGAACTTGTTTGACACTCGTTTCTCCCCTATTGCTTATAATTTAATTCCCACGATTTGCTAGATTGCCCGTGAAACTTCAAGTAGTCTTCAAGATCGGCTCAAAGCAAAGGAAGAAAATTTGAATCAATACCGTAATCTTCTTGCAGAGATTCGGAATGAAATGACAGCCGCTACTAATCGTCACGTCCAGGAAATGAGAGCTCTACAACTCACCATTTACCAACAACAGCAAGCATTTACAAGGTATGAACAAACCCCCACGCAATAGTATTCCAAGTAATACTTAAACTAATGAGATTAAAAGGGAAATATAAAACAATTACAAAAGTACTTGCCAATTCTTATAATGACGCTGCCTAAGCTCTGTGAGTTATTAGATTTATACACTTTACAGAAATTATCAATCACATTAGTTACAAGTCCACACAAAAAAATAACTAATTTTTCTTTTTTGGAGCTTTAAAATGATATTTATGAATTTGCCAACTTCAAAATTTCAAAGATTTTTAAAAATTCTAAAAGCTTTCAAGATCGCTTATAAGTTAGTTAAGTTAGTCTAATCATAATCATTACCTTACAAACAACACATCACTTATATAATTAAATACATTCACAATTAGTGTCCGGTCGAAATATTGAATTTAAGATTTGGCGGGAAATTTAAATTCCCACATTTTACTGTTAATTACGGCTGCCTTGAAACAAATGCTAAAGCCCAAATTACAAAAGTAACTAAAAGTAGTAAATTTATGTTTATTTTCGTAAAAACTGATTAAGGAAATTAATAAGAAAATAAGTACAAAATAAATTCCTAGAATGAAGTCCACATTAAGTCAGCCAGTAAAGGACACAGTGAATATCGAGGGGACCATTAAAGACCAACTGACCAGAATCCATGAGTTGGAGGATGAAGTGTCCGAACTACAACACACCATGGGCAACGTCGCTTCTCAACTGACATCAGCTAGAAGTGAGGCTCATCGTTGGAGATGCACAGCTGATGCCAGATTAAAGGAACTGGATCAGGCTAGGGAATCGTAAGTTACATTTAGCAGAAGAAATCATGCTTCCAATTTCCCACGTATATTGTTGTTAGCAAAATTGCAAGCAAAAGTATTTCAGAGTTTATTTTACCATTAAAACTTAACAAATAGTTTTTATAAATTTTTTGAATCCCAAAAATTTGTGACTCATCAATAATAATTTTAATTACGATTTTTAATTAATAGACTTAAAGAAAATGATAGTAGGTAAATGGTAGGAGTTTAGACGTAGGTAATTTTAATGTAATGGCACTTCATTTTGAATTCTCGCTTTATTATGTAAGTAAATATCGTCAGTGAAGAATCAAAATTACCCAAATACATCTTCCACTAAAAGCAAAAGGCGCCTTGTATCCAACACGTTCTAAAAGCAAAACGACCTATGTATTTTAATCCATTAATTTCCACGCATACGCCCAAGTCCATGCAAACGTGTCCTGTTCAAACCTACACTTTGTGTATTTTGTATTTGTATGAGCTATTAAGGCAAAAATACTTCTTCACTGACGATTTATTGGTATGCACATATTGATAAGCATATCGTGAGTGAAAAACAAAGTGACCCATATCCATTTTAAGCTAGAAGTAAAAGGAGCTATGTAGAAATGAATTTATTAAATCAAATAGAATGTAATGCGTAACGAGTTTTTTGAAAGGTGCAAAATATTATATTAACATGTTTTGAAAAGTGTGTAAAATGTTCTATTTAAATTTTTTTGATAGAAGATGTAAAATATTCTATTTACATGTTTTGAAAAGTCTGTAAAATGTTCTATTTACATGTTTTGAAAAGTTTGTAAAATATTCTATTTACATGTTTTTCAAAGGTGCAAATTGTTCTATTTACATGCTTACAAAATCATGCTATTTTAATATTTTTTTAAATGGTACATTTTGTTTTTAGCTAAAAATGGATATGGGTCATTTTGGTTCTTCACAGACGATATATCTAATCGTAAGTAATGTATTAAAGTGAACGTAATCGTAACGTTAATTTTTCAGAAATGGGTCATTTTTGTTGTAAGAGGAATTAGATTTATGGGTAATTTTGCTTTCAGTGGAAGTTGAAAATATATTTTCGCGCTTTATATTTATCCTGTAGTATTATTGCAAAATCGCTATTTAAGGATATAGTACAATAATGCCTCATGCATGTAATTATATCCAATTTTAATTGACTTGATAGGCAGACCAATGAGAAAATCGAGGAGCTTACATTACTACGGGATAAATTAAAACAACAAGAAGCAAAAGTTTCTGAACTGGAAGCTGAAACACTACGCTTAAAATCTACCAAAGATTCTATTAACGACATCGTCAATGTTATCCGAAATGAACACTATGTAAGTAATTTGTTTGACTAATTTAATGTTGTATTAATTATAATGAACTCATTCCAAACGTTTTCATATGGGCGCGCGGAAATCACCCAATGAATACCTCATTGAAAAGAGCATTTAAAAAAGTGGAGTTTCCCCAATATTATTTCTAAGTGGGCATTTTGATTTTGCTACAGACATTTTTTAAAACATAAATATCGTAATGATAAATAAGTTTAAGTTGACTCAATATTTAAGTACATATTTCTGAAAAATATGTTTTTTAATAGGGTCTCAAAATAATTAAATTTCTATATTTTGAATTTTTTTTTTGAATTTTCTAAATTCCAGAGAATTTTTAGATAATATTACAGAGATCAAAATCTTCAGATTTTATCATAATCGATTAAGAAATGTAGCTTGCCGTCATAATTGAAAAAATGTATTTAAATATGGCATCCGTTTTAATTTTCATTAGAATATTTATGTTTTCAAAAAAGTCTCTAGCAAATCAAAATGCCCATTTTGAACTAAAATATAACATTTGCGCTACTGCACTTTTTTAGATGCTCGTTTTAAAAAATAATACATTGCGTGATTTCCGCCCTCCTTTTTGAAAACGTTTCCTCATGAATAAAATGAAATTATTTTTATAACTATGCATAACTGTACAAAATATATTAATAACTGCTCTTTTTGATACTAGCAAGCTAACGCCGGGGTTCAAAAATCCGGAGCTGTGAAAGACCTACAAGAGCGATTGACAGCAAAAGAAACGGAAATTTCTGATTTACAAGCCAATAATAAACAACTACAGCAAAAAATATCCACCCTTCAGGTACGAGTTAGTAAAATGAATGCCGTGAATAGACACTCTGGACAGACGGTTGAGATGGAGCAGCTCAAATCTAAAATTGCACAGCTTGAGGACGACAAAGCAAAGCTGGAAACTGAGCTCAGGAATTTGAATAAAATTCGGGATCTGGAGGAAGAGAAAAAGAAAAAGGTAAAAGTATTCAAATTTGGACCTCTTATACCCATGTAGTGTGACCCACGCATTAATTTAAGCTATACGGTTTTTAAAGCCAAAATTAAATTAGATTAAAACTTAAGTTTATACGGGACATGATTATTTAGGCAGCGGAATCAATGGCACGTTGGGAGGAGGCCAAAAAATGGAAGAAAACAGTGGATAAGCTTGAGGGACAGCTGGATGCACTAAAGAAAGAGAATGAGAAACTTACTCAGCTAAATAAAAATCTGAGAGCAAATATTACAAGACTGGATAAAATGGTAATTGATTGCAAAAAACTTCAACCTCCTGTCAAATCCATCCTAAAGCAGAGCGATGATACGATTGAAGTGGAAAAACTAAAATTTGAAATTCAAGATTTGAATGAGCTCGTTGAAAAAACAGAGTTTGAAGGGCGTGAGAGCAGTGCAACGCTTGAGATAGAAATTCGATGTTTGAAGGAAAGAATTGTTTCTCAAGAGCGACAACTTGCAGCATATCAAGTTGCACAGAAGGTTTTTCATTATTTTGAAGAAAAAAATATAATAAAATGATTTTTTTTAGCAATTTATAATAGTGATAAACATGAAAAGGGGAATTTATATACAATAACAATGTGTTTCAATCTTTATTTGTTTGACTCTGTGTAGGGTGATCCTAAAATAGTTTCTGAAATTGAAAAGATGGCTGGCAAAGAGGATGAGCTTCAAAAGGCCGTCAATACTTTGGAAGAGGAAAATCTTCATCTGAAATTGCAAATAGAGCAGTTACGATTAGACACGCCTAGGCTTCGTGATCGTGTTCAGCAACTTCAAAGGTATTTGATTGAAGAAAGAACAAGGAAATTTAATTTAAATGTTATATATCTCAAAGTAGAACAATAACTTGTAAACGTAGACTCGTCGAAGTTATGAAATCGGAAAAGCCGGAAATATTAGGGAATCGAGCCAACAGCCAGAAATCATTGTCCGAGCTGGAGAGAACCATCAGTGCTCTAAAGCAGTTGATTGAAAAACTTCAAACGGAAAATAAACGCCTTCGGCTCAAACCATCGTCCGGTAAAGTAATTGGAACTTCATCCAGCGAAAATCTTAAGGTACCCCAAAAGTACTTTTTAATACATGTATAATTCTAATCACTCTTTTTCCTTTTAAGTACATGTTGGCAATTCTAATGAAATCACGAACGAAATGAAATTAACAAGTTAACCAATAATTAGAAATGGCAGGTAGAACCTAAATTTAAAAGAAATTTATACTGATATTCCTACTTGACAATGTTATTTCATACTGTGGAATCACAGATTACACTAGAAACGCTGATGGGTGAAAAGAAGCATTTAATGGATCAGTTGGCATCCTTAGAAGATGAGAAGAAAAAATTCCAGAAAATGTTCATCGAGGCAAACTCGAATTTAGAATCTATTCAGATTCGACTCCATGATGCTGAGAGAAGAGCAAAAAGTTCCGAAATGAAATTGAGAACGTTTCTAGGGGATGAGAGCAGCACGGATGAACAGTCCGTATTTCAGAGAATGAAAACATTAGAAGAAGCTCTGGACAGAAAAACAAAATTACTTGATGATGCAAAACTAGCTCTACGACAAGCGGCCTGTAGCAAATGACCAAGTACCACTACTACCACTAATTCAGTTGTTCCATTAAGTTATTTTTCACGTAATGTCGTCGTCCGAAATTTTCCTAATCTATTTTATACATCTCTTGATAGTAGTACTATCTATACCAAACTGTAATTTTCCTAGTTGTCACTGTTTTGATACTTTTGATAATAAAATATTCAAATCACTACATTTTATAATTCACCTTTGTAATTCCAGTATAACATAGGAAATTACTCTCAATCTCAGACACAACGCACTGTCAGTCAAGGTACTTTACTTATTACTTCCAATTCATATTTTAATCTAACAAATGAAAAACTACTACAATAAATAGCGCAAAATGATAAGTTTCAAGACTCCAAGTTTTGACTATCCGAGATTCAGGGGGTTCAATCTAGACTACATGTTTTAAAATGGAATGGAAAATGGCCGAGTATATCTGACTCCACAACAAAATCCATTTTTATAGTTCAGCATGACTGTGGGCCTATCCCTCCTAATAATGTAAGATTTAATATGTAGACTAACATTTTCGAAACCCGGTGGGCTACGATTAATAAATAAGGCTCATATTTTTCTAGTTATTACTGTTAAGGGTAGGTCTAAATTTGACGTCGGTCTCTCGATCTTATTATTGCAACATCTTCACTTGACTAAAGCAAGTTTTGGGGCGAATGACTTGACTACTGACTACTGTGAGACAATTTTAACTTGACTTTGCCCAATTTGTCATTAGCCCGTTGCCGTTGCCGCAGGCATCTTTGTATACAAAGTCAAGTCATGATGTCCTTGATGACATGGCGGTAAAATTGAATTTTCTTGTTAATCTCTACATCTTGATCTGCATTCCATGGTCTAGGACACTCCGAAATTCGAGTCCGAATTAATAAATTGGTAAGTTCTTTATTAATTACAATATATATTCTGCAGTAGTTAACATAAATTGTTTTGTCTTCCGATGTTTGGTAGGATTTAGTTTTTATGAGGGTTGCAAGTGGCATTTTGTCAGTGAAAAATGATCGGAAAATATTGTTTATTATCTAAGCAGGAGGATAATATGACATTAAAATATTTATTATGCATTTAAAGGTTTATTTGTGTGCTCCTTATGTGCAGTTCTCCGTTTTGATTGGAAATCAGAGTGGATACGGACGGCTTACTATTTGGAGGCCGATGTTGATCAAATTTGGAGAAGGGATTAGAGTTAGAGGAAACTCTATGTTGTATTTTAATATGGGGAAAACACAACTGCAGCCGTAGCCGTAGACTACCGAAAGACTTATTAGAATATCTTCCAACATGGGGTCAGTGATCAGTGTCAGACATTATGACATGTTGATATTTGGGCTTGGCTATTAATTTGAGTTGAAGCAGCTAATGGAGCCTACCTAGATACTCTCCTAATATTATGATTTTGGAAAAAATTAATTAATTAATTGATTTTTATTTTTTGTATAGCTGAAATGCTGTGAGTTGTGGTTCGGCTAACTACACGGATTGATTCAATGTTCACTGTTTACACGTGGAATGAGACTAGCTGCAATTTCATTATTCCCAGTTCCAGCGTCAAGACGGACACGGACGATTGTGCGGCGATCTGAATATATGGGTATAAAAACAATTACGACATACATGTTTTTAAATATATTATGAACTCAATCTTGATTTGCTGCTCCTTTTAATCATTTCAGTATTTCTTCCGATAGAATTGTTCATCTACATAAAGTAGTTTTAAACTTGAGCCCTGTTCCTGTTAAATGATCAGTAATCAACAAATTTATTTCGATTTAGAAAAGTGTTGTAGGGATTGTAGTATTGTAGGGTGTAGGGATGGAGTTTATTAATTTATCAATTTATGATACCTAGTTAGTAAATTATACGCGATATGATTAATTATCTTTGCGATAAATGTAATGGCTACTAAATGTGTACCCCTGAGGGAATCTGAATTTGTCTATTTGTGGAGTTGAATTATATTTCTATACTATATCAAAAATGGTCTTTTTGTTCTTCGTGCTTTGTTCTTACTCTCAAGGTATGATTGTTATAATTAATAATTTAAGTAGGAAATTCAAATACGTTATGTGAATATTTTGTCGAGAGTTTGTCTGTTAGTTGTAAAATGCAAGAGCACGCACGATATGACAAAATTAACAGTACCATTTAAGGTACTCTAAAATCTATTTCTAGTTTATTCACTCTAATCGTAAAAGTTTTGACTTCAGAATTCTGAATAATAGAAGATCAACTTTTTGGCGTTTGTTGTAATCGAACATCTAATGTTTGTGTGTTGTTTGTGTGGTACAGTGCATTTTTAGAATTTTCTTTCGAATGTATTCTAAATGTAATGTAATTATGGCTTTTATGATTTACTACTCTCGTAGTATTAATCGTATCTAAAGAGTGGTATCTTATTAGGCTGTATGAAAAAAGAACGGAAATTCTAATTGAAAATGGCAGACTACTAATATATAGAAATGATTTTTGATTTTTGTTGAGATTTTTTTATTAGTGATATTTTAAGTATGTGTTTTTATTAATTTTATTAATAATTATTTAATTTTAACTGTTACATATACAAGTAATCTGCATATGCTATATTCATTACATTACATTCGAAATTTCGACTGTTGTTACGTACTCTAGTAATTAATTGTATTTTGAACACGGCAATATGAAGTAAAAGTACGTATGTGTATTATCATATAGCACTAAGGTGCGTAAATGTGATCACCCCTTAAATGTGATCAGTGGCCGCTGTTCAAATATTACCGCCTTTAAAAATATGTGCAACTTATATTCATACAGCTTATAGTCTCAGCTACGATCACTAGTGATTTCAGCTTTTTTCCTCAAAAACTCTGGCTATGTAAAATTATGAAAGTTTTGAACACTTTTTTGAGTTTTTTCATGCCGATCACATTAAATACCCTACTTTTCCATTACCTTTAAATGTATTTAAACTAACTGATCACATTAAGGGCACTTGGGGCGATGTAAGACTTTTCGAAATTGTTTCGTACAATGACCTGTATCTCTTGCAACTTTTAGTTTTCGACACTGAGTATTTTTTTGTACATAAAGGATTAAAAGAGAAGTATAATGATAGCTTCTTCTTCATTGTGCGTCGGCTGGGTAAAAAGTTACAGATTTTCAAAGTTAAAAAAAAATGAACCCGATCACATTTACGCACTCTACAACTATATTAAAAAAGGATTATAAAATTGTAATTTGTATTGAATTTTTTAGTGGTCGGCGTGGCCTGGTGATTGGTTCTCAAACCTTGGAATTCAAAAAAGTAATTCGTTGGAAGAACTTCATGTACGGATAATAACATCATTAAAAAGTCAATACTTTGAAATAAATATGCCTACTCAACTTGCTTGCGGGTGTTAGAATTTATCGTTTTCAAAACAATACCTATGCCTAGATTACAACTAGATGCACCTAATCTAATCTAACAACGTTTTTAAAGTTAATTCGTTAACTTTATGTTAATGGTAAAGTGGGGATATAATTGAATATTAAATTGAAGTTCAAAATTTTATGGTGTCTTCGAATATGTTCACATCAAAAATTTATTAATACATTCTGAATTGATAAAATTCTCTCTGCTCTTTCGAATTATAGAAATGTGCAATCAATAACTTATTTCTTGTACTGAATAGAACTTCATCTAGTGGCAGTGCAGTCGATGTGTATTTCGTATAGTTTTATTTACATGGGCAAGTTAAAGTACCGTATATCCTATAATAGTACGCCCCGCGTACTATGCAAATTTGGACCTCCTAGACCCGCGTACTATTACAGACCCGCGTACTGCCGTTTAATAGCGTGTTAAATTGACCCGCGTACTATTCAAATGGAGACCTCTCAGACCCGCGTACTATTATAGACCCGCGTAGTATTACATACCCGCGCATTATTATAGGATATACGGTAGATATAATATTTTTATTCATACTTCCGATTACTTAAATAGTGACTTACCTAGATACTTACATTTATCATACCAAATATCATAATATTTATAAAGTTCATTGAATGGAGATTTAATGCAAACTTCAAACGGACAAACGAACGTGTGAACAGCGTTTCAAATATTAAAATTAAAATACAAATTGAAATCTATTCTGTATTGAAATCCTATTTATAAAATATTTATATATTTATTCTATTTGCATATTTATAAAATCATTCCAAAATAATCACTATATATTGGGTATGGGTATACACTAAACCAAAGACCGACATTATATTATAAAGTTATATACTATATAATAAAATTATGAATGTTTAATTATTGTAATAAATAACAACTTACCTGCAATCAATTTATGAAATCAGCTTTTTTGTGGTCTCTCTAGGTAAATCCCCTTATTGCACTCCGTGTGCTCGATTGCCAAATTGGATTGATTAGAAGGATACTTCTTGTTAGGTTCAGACTATTTAATCGGTGAAAATAATAAAAAATAAAATCATACGTAGTACTTACTTTTCGAATAAGATCTTGAGCTAATGGGCTGACCTCAAATTCTCCTGGGAAATCAAATGGGCATTGAAGGGTGAAATCATAAGTCATTTGTGGGGGTAAAAAGTTCAGAGTTTCACGCACGGTCACTCTACAGTCACAAAAGGAGTAAACCCGGAGTGACAATTGATACAGGAAAGTCCTATAAAATAATATTTAAAAATAATTATCGGGGTTGAGACATGTAATATATTTACTGAATACTAGTATATTATATGATTCATTCAAGATAAACCATCGTAAAATCAAGGTGACAAGAACCGTCACCACCTGTTCGTACGTTTACGTTAACACTAACGTCAAAACAGTATTTATGGAATATAAATACAAAATTTTATTTACTATAATATAGGCTATTAGATAAGTTTGTAATATCCATTGTGAATCATACTGTACAGTTTTTAAAGTCAAAGTCAAGTATATAAAACTGACGGCCTGGACGAATTAGCTGGACGACGTGAGAAGTGGGCAAGAAATAATCGCCATCAATGTCAAATGTCAAGCTAGTGAACGAAGCCGCAGGTCCAGGACAAGGCCAAGGTCAACAGTTCTTGCGTCATTTTCTCCACAACTTGAAAATCATCTGGTTACGATGGTTAAAGTAGTTCCTTCCATGACTATGGCTATAGTCCACATGAAATATCACCACAACAACAAGCATGAACAATAAGCACGTCTCCGAGAATAATTCGAGATTCTTACGAACTCAATGGAATTCAAGATCCTACTATAGGAGGTCATTGAACAGAAAGTTTGGATCGGTAATGTATCTCAATGAAATATTATGTGTGACAAGTCATTCCAACAAAGTTACCCCCAACAGCGGCAGCCGCCAAAATCCCATTACAGCCCCACAGGCCCGTGTCCACTGCAGTATAGAGAGCCGCGGGGAACAGGAGTCCTATTGAACCCATGACAAATTATGTCTTAATTCCAAATCCCACTGTATTATGTAAGGTTTGTGTATTCTATTTAATATGTAGAAAGGTACTTTACAATTATCTCAAAAATTGTGAGTACAATTTACCTGCTATGGGGGCCAAAACACATTTTCGAGGAGTAGATCATTACAGATATACATATTAAGTAGATTGCATGAATGCCATTTATTCAAAAATTGCATCTAACGATAAGAGGATCAAAACGTTTTACTAGATCGTCACTTAAATGCGCAAAACTCATCCGATTTTGATAAAAGCAGGTGCAAAATAAACTCTGAAAACTTCTGTACAAAACCAAGTAGCAATTACATGTAAGATCACCCAAGGTCACGTGACTCCCCAATTACCTCGGATGGGTGGTAGTTACCTACATCTACCCTATTAGTATATCAGAGACACTATCACTCCCCTCATTATTGAGAAGACTGTGAAAGAGAAAGTATAGAGGTCGTGCAGCTTCGATCCTGGGCTGGCTTCACAAAATCACAAATTTCATGATTTTCTCTAGCTATTAGGAACGAGGACTTTGATTTGAGAACAATTCATTTCTGCCACTATAGAACCGACAACTAACAAAGTAGTAATTTTTTGCTACACTTTCTTTTAATTATGTAAGTTAAAAGTAGAGGAAAAATCAAAGCCGCTGTAGTGTTCGTGTTGGGAGCAGCAATATCAAAATATAATAACCGTCTCACCCAACAGAATCGGATCAAGTGATGAATTTAGGTTTGTCCGTCTGTAGGACTCAATAAGGAGCGAAAAGGGAATCCTCGCCTCCTGTATATTATAACTCCTCATGGACACACGGATGGGTGTAAAAATGTGAAGAGCCGATAAGTAGCAGCTACCTGTACTTTTCGGTGTGAGATCAACAAGTCGTTTTGGACGCAAATCTAGTGTTTGCTGTAAATAATAATCGCTTAACCCATACAAACGCACATATATATATTCGTCTGTGAAGAACGAAAATGGCCCATATCCATTTGCAGCTAAAAACAATATCCACTATCTACAAAATATTGAAACATGTCTTCAAAACATTTAAATAGAAAATTTTGCAATTTTAAAAAGTTCGTAAATAGAACATTTTACACTTTTCAAAAACAAGTAAATAGAATATTTTGCAGTTTTCAAAAACATGAAATTAAAAAATTTTGCACTTTTCAAAAACAAGTAAATAGAACATTTTGCAATTTTCAAAAACTGGTAATTAACATTTTACGCATGTTTCTCATTTTGTTTTTAGGACATAGCTCATTTTGATTTCAGCTTAAATTGGGTATGGGTCATTTTGGTTCTTCACAGACGAATATAGTATATTACTTCTATCTAATGATATTAATTTAGGCAGGGTCCTAGTAGGATGGGTGGTAGATAGGTTTAATATTATGTACTTGTTCTTACTGGGAGCTTCCTCGAAGTTTCAAGGTTTCAACTATGCTCTAATATGCTAAATATGTTCGATCGCGTATACGCACTCCAAGCAACACACACAATTTTAAAAACAGAAGGAACGAAAAATGGGAAACCTAAGTTTATTTCTATATTATAATTTATAACAGGTGTACCAATACTTTTGTAAGTAGGGAGATATTCCATATTATATAACCTATGAAGTCTGTAATTATTTTATATTTATATTAGGCTTTTATTTGCGTTTCCAGTTTCTACAACAAAAAGTATTTCCATTTCAGGGATTATAGTCCACATACTGAAGGCAGGGATGTCCCATAAAACGTTTTTGATTTTGTACCGATGTAATTCCTTAATTGGTTCTTTCGAACTTCCGATATGCTCCTATATTTCATTAGGGGCATTGAGAATTAGCAGTGAAATTATCAAAATAAAAGATCCCAGTTTCTGCTGCTTGTAGTTGTAGTTTGTAGTAAATAAAGAAAGCACAAGCAAGCGAATAAGATCTGATTTTGTCCCATAGTGATCAGTGCAGCGACACGTCGTAACCTTAGAACTATTTACAGCCTCTTTTTATGGACGTTGGACTTCCTTCGAGTCACGTTAACCGGGTGGTAAAGGTTTCTATCGGAGAGAAATGTGCTTTTCGTACCGAAATTCATTGTGATTGTAGAGCGAAAATACATACTAGGCTATACAGTAGCAGACCCAGACCCTATTAACGTTTTATGAGAGAGAGCTTGCACACGCGGAAACTCTTAACAAAATTGCATAACATAAATAATGTATTGTTTTTATTCATGCTTCACTCCCGTGACTTATGTCAAGGAACGTGACTTCCAAAATTCCAAGAACTATTACTAAAATGTTATGCATATAATATGACTTTTCTCATTCGAACTCTGAAGGATTCTATTTTTTTTGTTAGAATATACACAACGTCGGTGGAGTGTCATTTTGGCGTAGTCCCAGTCCGCAGGTAAAATCATTCTGTCGTAAGTCCACCCGATCCTTAAAATCACTCTGTCGTACTTAACTCCATTGAATTGACCGTCCATTCAGCTACAAATTCAATGGACTTACGTCGCAGAATCACTTTAAGAATTGGATGGACAGAATGATTTTAGCTGCGGACTGAAATTACGTCAAAATGACACTTCACCGACGATTTATTATGTTTAATTATAACGGATTCTGAGTAGACGACTCCCCTTATCCATTTCAACTTCAACTTGTACTCAATTTACCTTATTCCAGTTCAGCTTATTCTAATTTACATTCTGGCCAATTCAACCCGTAGACATTTCAACTCAGTTCAACCGGTGGTTTGACCTTTTCACTCGATATTTCGACTTATGAGAATCACTTTATTTAGACGCATGTATAATGAGAATAAATGAATATAATGTAAATTAAATTCTATGTATAATATTAGTGCTATCAAAAGATGCAGGGCACGATTTCACTATATAATTACAATTTTGTCTTACTTCTATATCGTATTTATCCTACGCAATTCACCATTTTTCTCAATTATATTTGATATTCATACTCATACTAAATTACGAATTACGGAAATAATAGTTAATAGCTCTTGATACCTTAAAAAATACTAAGTTAATAAAAATGTATGAAATATATAGTTCATAAGTTGAGTTGCCAAGAATTGCCCAAGTACAAGTTGAATCCGTAGAAAGGTGAATTGGAATAAGTTTAATTAGTCATAAGTTGAATTGTGTAGGTTGAACTGGAAAAGGTGAATTTATGTGATGCAACTTCAATATGGCTATAGTCCTATAGTATCCGCTTTTATTTCATTTTCATGGAATCACATAGTAGCTGCTAGCTAATAAGTAACAAGTAATAAGCAGAGCAGCAGGAGACCAGGGGGGAGAATCGTTATGTCGTAATGTCTTTATTAGGCTTAGAGATTACGAATGCTTCCTGAGTTCTGACGTAATTACTCACAGCCTTAATAAACTTGTCTTCATATTTTTCATATGTTGTCATATACTGTCGTACTTTAAATAGTTAAATATCAGTTTTAATTAAGTTGATGATTATTTAAATATTAACATCAGGGTTAATTGTGGCGCAGTTCTCTCTCTCTCTCTCTCTCTCTCTCTCTCTCTCTCTTGGAAATTTGGAAAGGAATACAGAGGGCAGAGCGATTTAATTTGGCATAAAATGAAGTATGAGCCGCCACCTGTTTTTTATAAGTTTGCTACATGAGAAAGTAATAGTATTATTTGCTTATTATTTTGACGGCGGACAGTGGTATTGAGTCAATACTGGAACTTTGGGTATTCAAAGGCAAAAAGCGACGGGAGGCGGATCTATAGTGTTGATTTTGTAGCATATCCTCAACTGAATGAGTCGATAATTTTCTATGAGTTCGAGTGGATCGATACTTTTTATTCTATGTGTGTTGCATTCGGAGGGCTTTCTCAGCTTTCTTCTGTCTCGGATTGAAATTTGAAATTTTTGAGTATAATGTAAACGGAGCGGGTCGTATTTCATTTTAAGTAATATTTCCGAGAATAATATATGTATGGAAATTGTACACAAAATCGTGCAGCGTAACATTTAAATTATACTTCATTACTCAACACAAAGTTTGGTAGTAACTTTCAGCCCCAACAAATTACGTAAGAGTAATGTAAAGCCTGTCTATATAGAGTCTAAACAGGTACCTACCTGTGGAAACTTACTATAGCTGACTTAATCCTTTCCTTATGCTTGCCTGAATTACTACTTACTGCCTGCTAGTCCAAATCTTTGTAAAAATAAAGCCCAACAGTGTCTGCATATAATCAAAGTTCCTCTATGTCCCAGTATTCCACGGTCCATAGGAGATTTTAGGGTAGAGCAGTAATGTCACCGTGTAATTTGTGCACACAATTATCCCAATTAAAGTGCTATATATTTACATCCTCTATCTAGGAAAGCAGGGGAAAGCAGGGAGGGGGAAATAAAGGAATCATGTCTCTGACTTTGAAGCTACTATACTCCTGGTTGGAATTAGAATAAAAAATAGGAGAGGAGAAGCAAAAGAAATGTGTTTCCTTCAGCTCATTTGGTCTGCTGTGTAAGAGCTATAGAAATGAATTTCCATGCATTTTTAATTTACAAAGGAACTTCTTTTACTAGTCAGAAAGTAATATCATTTTCTTTACAGAAACAGCTCTTACATTTTCCGCTCCTGAGAATCCAGGAAAACGTGATCTGTTTTGGAGTTTAAAATTGGATTATCTCCATGTCCTGGCAAAACTTTGGGGTTTGAATTTATAATGACATATTTATGCATTAGAGGAAGGGAGGGGGAGCACACATAATATATGTATAGGTAGGTATAATCCTTTCCTATTTTCCCTTAGAACAAGCATTAGCCCCTATAGGTATAGAAAGCACTATGTAAAATTACATTATATAATACATATATTTATAATTTATTTCTCCCTTGTTGGAGTAAAAACTTTCTTCAACTAGTCTTCTGGTCGAAGAAGTCTTCTAGTCTTCCGTCCTAAGCTTTAATAGCTTTTCTTTTCGATGTAATAACACGGTGTCCTATACCAAATTCTTACGTTTCCTTTAAAAAAAGTCAACCCTATCCTTCCAAAAAAACTTTGTCAAATTGAGTAATTAAAAAAAATGAAACTCACTTCCAAACCAGACTCATACCAATATTTCATAACTCCTGCAGTTCCGTAATGATTCTAGCCCAGAGGGTGACAAAATGGGAAAAATTCAATAACAAAAACAATCAGCAGTGACAATAGTAAAAAGAAATATTTAAGCGTCGAGTAGGGGTAGACAGGGGTGAGGGAGGGATATAGGAATATTTCCATTTGACATCACTTGACGACAATGAAAAATTTAGTTAGTCCTTATTGTATTATACCAAAAATTACAATGGAATGGGAGTCAGCAAATAGCACAATAGCATGATAAATTGACTTCTCCTTCATATATGTATTATTCTTTTGACTCGTAGGAATTCTTACGGAAGCATCCATAAATTACCTTATGCAGAAAAGGAAGCAATTATTTGGTTGTGTTTGCATCTCCGACTGTTTCCCATTCCCAAAGCTTTTCTTGGACATGTTCTAATGGTTGACCAGAGACTGTTCAATGCAATGGGAATGCTGACCTGCTCGAATATCCAGGCCATTAGTGTGACGGAACGTATGGATGACCCTTTCCATTTCAATGTGGACATAGATTATAGTGAGGTGAGAATGTTTGGAGACGTCAGTGAGAACAACGTGTTTCTTAACAGATGAGGTGACAATAGATAAAAGCTATTTCACTTTTGTTATTGTTTTAACCACTGGATGATCCTTTATCGCTGTATGTATAATTACTATGAGTGCCTAGGTAAAGTAACGCGGACTGAACATAGGTCTTAATACATTGTTATAAAATAATCCTACTACCTGTATGCGTTCGTGTCTGTACATTTTATGTCTACTTTTAAATTCCAATTCCAGCCTAATTTCTAAATATCTGTAGTCGGCCTTTTAAATCAAAATAAAGGACTACAAATATGTAAACAAAAATTCTGTCGTATATCGTGGAATTATTTTAGCTGGAAAATTACAGCGACAAAGTCCATCATCTAGATAAAGATATTACGAAATAAATTATCTCTATGTAAGATATGGCTGCATAATATTATGTACAGATGTACCTGTATACATCTAATAATTAGAGTTAAAGGCATCTTATACACCATTATTATTTGGATAAGAAGTATTTTCACGATCGCAATGAACCTATCTATAAGCAAAAAAAAGCTATATAAGCTATTAAAAATTGCCATTTCCATCAGTGTAACTACGAATGCTAGACAAACAAAAGAACAAGACGACAATCTTTCCAATCTGTAAATAGTATAGCTCTTCATGAATTATTGCCCTGCTCTGCTCTTACTGCTCATAATATTATTATTAGTTGAGCTAATCTCTGATTTCTTGTTTTTTTCTGGTCAAGAGCAACTCTCTTTTTTTGGTCATATGGATGCATACAAATTGTACACCGTGGAATTCTACAGATACGCCTACTGCCTACAATAGTGCCGTTTACAGAGCTAGTCGTGTCTATATGGATAATAAAAGCAAATTTGACAACAGAATTGAGGTCAAGAAAGAATTGGCTATATATCATCAAAGTCTCGATAATTTGGTAAGTAGTGGTAAAAATACAGTGAATTTGTAATTCCGGTCAATTTAAAAATAAAAGAATTAATTTTATACGTGTCTAAAAATTGCAAAATAATCTATTTACATGATGTATTACATTTTAATTGAAATATTAATATTTTCATGATTTAAATCCTTGATTATATAGTAATAATAATAAATAATAGAAATAATCTAAACAAGTAGCCAACATAGAATTACAGAAAAATAAACTTTCATGATGGTGATGGTTGGTGCTATACAAGCATAATGTCATTGTCATTCAGTATGAGACAGCACATTCCCAGCCTTTGACTATCTGTACAGATTCTAATTTGTAGATGTATCTTAAGATACACACATTCCCCTTCCGCTCGAACTGGAGTTTATTCAATTGTTTGGCATTGATAATTAAGGGGAGACTCAAACTGTTTCCTACCGTTTTGAAATAATTTAATTGCGATGCATCTATTTTTAATAAAGATTACTCGTCCCATACCAATGAGCCATCGCTTTCAGCCTTTTCTTCGCTTAGTAAATAGCTCTATGCTTTCATCTGTACTACTTAGGTAGGTGGAAATACAAAGGAGATCAAGTCTCGACTTTGACTTTACAATACCATTATCACCCTCACCACATTAGCACAGGTAAGAATAAAAGCAAGATTTGCCTATAATGTTATTGTTGTGAAGGGGTAGTGCATAATATGACGTCCCCAGATCTCTATATAGGTACTTTCTACTACACTCACTATATGTACAGTAATACACATACACCTGTCAGGCTAGACTGAGACTGACTGTAGTGAAGACAGCTCAAAAAGCCGCTCAGTCAGATTAGTATGAGCAAGATTCGAAAACCATGAATTGCATTATAATATAGAGGAACAATAAAAGATTTCTTTTATCTACTTAACAAATGTCTCTTTCAGTGGGTAGTCTGTATGCCGTATGTATGTACTACGTAAGAGTCTTAAGTGAAATGATCCAAAAGGCGCAGAGATAGCAGACCGTGGCACTCACTGGTAGCACCACAAATAACTAATCTTATATAGGAGTACTGTGGAGTACTGTACTCGGGGCTGTAGTAGGTAAAAACAAAATAACCTACACGAGATGTATAAGTTTGTTCATATGACATCCTCCCAGAGCCAGAGCTTCACATGTATCTTATCGTTAGTGAGTAGTAAGTACGTTACGTATAAGAGAATATTATTATTGTTTGGAAGTTTGGGGGACGTGGATGTAGATTGATAGATTGTACACACAAGATTGTGGATATATGTAAAAGGTGCACAGTTTTTTTTCCCTTTGTATTTTTTCCATGAGTTTTAAAGATCTTTTATCCCTCTCTCTCACTAGTCCCTATTCCTATTCTCTCTTTTCTATTCGTTAATAGTATGTCTCATTCATAGAAGAGAATGAATTACAAAAAAATCCAATTCCAAATCCAAAGAGTTTGAATTTATGAATCTTGCTTCAAGATTCATGACCAACATTTTTATAAAATCCACACACACACTCACACACACACACTGTACTGTTGACTGCTCAGCAGCCCCTCGACACAACACATAACAACATTAATTGAAGAGGGAGAGAGAGAGAGAGAGATAGCTGTGGCGAAAAGAAAAAGTCAATATTTTTTTCCTTTCCTTCATCCTTTCAATTCAATATATTCCATTTAAATTGTGTGTATCTTACATGTTACATCTACAACAAATAAAGTCAGTCCACCCGCTGGAAAATACGCTGTTGACTACTCTATTTAATTTTTAAAACTATATTGTACTTTTATTAGGTTGTGGTTACTGCTACTGTTTGCTCTCACGTCTGCGTCTGCAGCAGATCCAATAAATAATATCTATCTCCTACTTACGACTACGCCTACGACTACAAACCCTGCCTGTGAAAACTAATAACGAGAACGAGAGGGAGAGAGAGAGGTAACTAGTAAGACAAGAGGAAAGGAGATCACAATTAACTTTTTAAAAAACGGAGCAGTGTAGTGTAAACAAACAACAAAGCAAGATGCGCTTCGTTATGTTTCGAAATCAAAATATTTGATAGCGGTGTAGAATAAAATATTCAATAATTTTTGTCGCCTCTATTTTTTTTAAACTTATAAGCGTATAGTAGTATATAGGTCCAATACAAAATTATAATCGTTTATTTTTGATGATTACACTATTTTACTTTTATCATCGTCCTTTGATGTTTTTGCATTTGAGATACTGACTATGGACTCGTGATTACTAAAATTATTTCTCTGATATTTTGTGTCTGCGCTTATACTGTGTTGTGCGGACTTGTAATCTTGGTGTAATTGATAATATCTGTAAGTAGTGTGGATTTGTGGATGCTGTGTATTTCATATGTGCAGTCGGCTGAATCCAGTTCCAGATCCAGATAAAATAAATTCAAAGACTCCAGCAAGGCGAGATTTGAATTACTCTTTTTAGTGAACGAGGATATAACTATGGAATTTAGTGACGACTATGACTATGATTATTATTGTGATGTAACCTACACAAGTAAAAAAATTAGTGTTGTTCGCAAGATTTTAGCTCAGTTACAAAATTTACTCCTTGTTGTGGAAAAGAGATCTGTTCAGGTATGTAATTCAATTTGTTTTTCATTGAAGCTATCCTTGTCGGTTTGTAACTAACTATAAGAATTAAGTACTTGGTCATATTATGTGAATAATCTTAAGTATGTTTTTAGTTTTTAAATGCCTACTATGCGGTGCAATGTTTAGTTTGTTGTACATTTTCTGTAAATAATTGTGACTGTTAGTATGTTTATTGTGGTATTTTTTATTTATTGTTCTTGTAGACAGACACAGCAAAGCTGATCCAGAAAAATAGTAGTACTTAGTAGTATTGCGATTAGGTTTAAGTTTAATTAGTTGTTAGCCACTCCTGATGTAAGTAGCAATTTCAGCTGAATTTGATTTCTTGCGTCAACACTGCAAAATTCCTGATTTAGTTCGACACTGCAAAATATTCAGAAAGTATTATATATATTTATTATATGCTGCTGCTATATTTTATTAGTTGTGAACCAAACCAATGTCACTAAATTATTTATTACGATCGATTTGATTGATGCAAACAACTTACTTTTACAGCGACAAGTGAATTATAATTTAGTTCCCCTCGTTTTATGTGTGTGTATTTATCATTATGTGTATACAAAGCAAGTACAGCAGAATAGACTGATTCACTGAGTACATTGATCTACCGGAGAAATATATCTGCATATTGTTTGTTTATTGTAAGTAACTCTGCTTTTTTGCTGTGAATTTAGTATGAAGAGAATCGGAAAACGATGGAGATCCTCCAAAAAACTTTGGAAGAAATTAAATCATCCTTAAAGAAAAAAGAAGAGAAACTGTCCACTAGCATCGAACTTATCTGGGTAACCACCTTTTTGTGGTTTTAATTTTTGCAAATAAATAGTACATTGCAAACAATATAACTTTCCGTGTCGTACTGTACCGTATCATTTATGTACATAACATACTTATAAAAACCTAACAATGTTGTATGGGCCGAGGCCAAATCGACAAAATGAATAAATTATTATTATTGCCGTACTGTCATTTCAGACCGGGATCGAGGAAACAGCCATTTGTTTAAAAACTATGGAGGAAACTACTGATTTTTCCAACAAAGAAAAAATAAATGACGTTTATTTGCCGTGCTATTCAAGGTAAAATAACATTAAGCAAGTTAGGTTGTTGAAAAATGGATTACAACGCTAATTTTCAATGCATATAACAAATTAAATGCATATGTACATACTTGCTTAGTACTGCCGGGCAGTACGCAGTGTAAAAGGGTTCCACTAGATTTGTATCGGAATTTATTTGCCACAGATTGGATGACATAGTACACGAATTTCAAAAAAGAAAAACTGGAAAATGGAAAAGATTAAGAAATAAATTAGAAATATTGGAACGGAAAAGAGAAGAGAAAATTCCTTATGAGCCTGGTAGACAATGGGAAGTTGTAAAATTCCATTTCGATTCCGATGAGGATCTCAATCGACCTATTGATGATCCTTTTGCTGAATTTCCGGAAAAACGGTGATTTGTAATTTCCAAATTATTACTGAATAAGTCAACTATATTGAAACAAGCAAATAAACCAATAAAAATATAGATGTACTGGAAAAATTAAAATTACCAAACATGTATGTTTTATGCAGGAGGAAACTACAGAATTCGGAAAATTCAGCTCCAGGCGTTGAGACAATTGATTTAACCAAATCAGATAAAAACGTTCCATCTGAGGTGAGTTAAATTCGCTTTTCCATATCGATGTATTAAGAATTCAAATCCTCGTTGTACTTATAATACAGAATTATTACTGGCTATAATTATGATGTTGTAGGACGACGAAAATTTTGCCAAATACCTCGAGAGTGAAGCACAAAGGATGCAGAAGAAAAAATGTGTTAAAATGGTGCTCAAAACTAAACGAACCAATCCTGATCTTTCAAAGGTATAGTCTGAATTCCAGTGTAACTATAGTAAATAAAAATCATTGATAAGTCACTTGTCATTTTCATTCTTACTAAAGACGCGTCTGTGTATTCACTTACGAGCAGTTGTTGAGTTTAATAATTACATTTTGGGCGATTTATTTTATTCCAGGGTTCAAGTACAAGTACACAGGAAATTTCACAGTCACCTCCACCTGTTCTTCAGGTTTGTTCATATCTAAAATTGCTTTTTTCTATCATCGTATGTTCATGCTCAAACCCCAAATATGTTAGACATTTGTCTAAACAAATATCATAACGTAAAATGCTTTGGAATGTATTTTATTTTACTGGATTGAAATTGATTGATTTTTCCAGGAATTGTCCCTTAATACGGATACAGTAATCACAGAAGAGCACCCAAGACTTTTACCAGAATTATCTGTTGCACCCACCATAACTATAACTACAACTACAACAGCACCTTCATCGAATCATGTATGTAAATTCTGTAAACTTTTATTAGGGACTTTGCGCAATTCACGTAAAAGTCAAAAACGTAAACGTAAACGTAAATTTTACGTAAGCTCCGCCCCCGAAACGTAAAATTAAAATTTTGCGTAAAAAATGCTGTTTTGCGGACGCTATTTTTTAAGGCAGCGGGGCGAACAGAAATTTCGGATTGCGTTACTTCATAATAATTATTACGCAAAATTAAAAAATACGGGAGTTCTTTACTTATATAATCTTGGTTAGCGACTTTTATTAAGAAAAACTTATGTAGTCATGATAAACTGCTCATTTCTAAATATTAAATTGTTTTACAAGGTTGTCTCGGAGTCAATCAATGTCATTCAACCAATTAGCAATCCAATCCAAAAAGTAAGATAAAACTAATTACTTTTAATTGAAACTATGCTGGCTTATTGTATACCCGCCTACGTATATTATTTGTCTAACCAATCTGAATTAAAATGTTAAACGTCATAATAAATTGCTTTTGTGCAATTTATAAACACACTTTGCTGGTGAATTTTGTATTAAAAGTAACTCCAATTTGTGAAAATGCAGGAATACACAGGACCCATGTGCGACACATTTGAAGAAATGGGTTTGGCGGAGTCACTGACTTCTGGCATTAACCTATGGGGTATTTTGAATCCAACACCAATTGAAAAGAAGGGGATACCTGCTTTCTTACTCGGGTTGGATATGGTAGTTGAGGCTCCATCAGGGTCGGGGAAAACAACTTTTTCATCTATCGCAGCCCTACATAAAATTAAAACACCATTACTGAAACCTCAAGCCATATTTTTGCTACCTTCACAGGACTTAGCTGAAATGGTCAGTTAAAAAATTTAGCTTACGCATTCCACATTTGATTATGAGTGCTGAGGTATTATTTATTGTTTGGCCTCTTCATTTTCATTTTTCATGACAGACAATGAGAGCCATGGGAGACTTAGGAACATTAATGGATGTTACCAATGTTTGTTGCAAATATCCCGATCAATTGGAATCCTGCCATGTTTTCTTAGGAACGCCAGTAAATGTGTACAATTTCATTATCCAACAGAGGCTACCTACTGAATTTGTAAATGTATTAGTCGTAGATGCTGCCGACGAAATGCTGCCAGACTTACAATCTATCGTTGTTAAAGTAAGTAATTAATTATAAAATTCATATATATATGAATATATATATATATGTATATGCCTATATGTATATGCCTATTTGTAATTTTATATGTGGCGATAAATTTTATTGTTGTTTAGATTCTATACAACTTACCTGGAGACACCCAAGTCATCGTATTAGCTCGAAAACTAATATCAGAAATAGTGTGCCTTTCTCAGAAGCTAAGAAACCCAGTCTATTTGAATTGCTCAAATTTAGTTGACCAAGTGTTGGATCGTAGATCACCTGAGTACCCTTCAGTTTTACCGCATGAGATTGAAAATGAATTGCCGAAACTGCCTTCAATAGATTTTGATAATATGAATCAGTTCTATGTAATTGTCGAGACTGATGAATTAAAGATTAGAGTTTTAGCAGCTCTTGCTGACACAATGGAAACCGAGCAAGCCATTATTTTCTGTAACAATGGACAAAAGGCTGACTGGTTGGCAAGAAAAATGAGAGAAAATGAAAAGGGTCTTGAAGTTTGCTCAGTCGTAAGTATTCCTTAAAAAATTACCGAATGCACTGCGTTGTAAACAAAAATATTTGTGTTTATTAGACCAAATAATTTCCAATAAATTCCGATTATTGGAAAGAGTTTTTAAAGTTGTTGTCCTTGTGTGTTTAAAATCTGATGAATTTAATAATTGCTTTTCAGCACGGAGGTCGCCAAAATCGCGATCATCTGATGAACCTGTTCCAAGCAGGAGTTTCAAGAGTTTTGATAACCACTGATTTTATAACACGTGCAAATTTTAAAGTAAAGCCAGTGCCTCTTGTACTAAATTACGAATTTCCGGATTATCCTGAAAACTACACTCAAAGGTAAGCACTTCCAAGTTTTTGAAATCTGCTAAGCACTGTATATAATGTACCTAATAAGAATGTCACCGGAATTTTTCCTATCTCCTTAATACAGTAAGTTCTGATAGCTTAGTTTAAGCAGAACTTAAGCAAAACTTATAGCTCCTAAATAGTACTGTATCCGGTTTTGCATTTAGCGATGCAAACTAGTGCTCTTTATTTGCATCTACTCTCTGATAGAGGTAAAAACGAATAAAACCTACAATAATGAACAATAATATTATTCCACGCCTTTCGGTTGAATTCCTGGTATAATATCACCTTCTTGCTTTTTAAAATCACTGGAAATGAGTTCAATATAAATAAGATTCTACATAAAAATTCAGTGAAAATTGCAAATTCTGGGAAAAATCCAATGAATTGCATTTCTTGCTTCTGTTTCTGGTAGACTTTTTTCGAATTTACCTGCATGAGTAATTTATTAGATTATTGGTACCGAATTTATTGTTTCACACTTTCACAGTGATTTTTAAATTCACGATGTTTGTCATTCATTTCCTTACAGAATAACGTGTGCTGGAAGAATACGAAAAGGCGCAGCTGACGATTCTTTTCAAAACCCCGTCCTTATTTTTAGCTTCGTAACTTCAGAAAATTTACCAATTTTAGAAAATCTTTCCAGAAAATATAATTTTAAAGTAACACCAATGAGTACTCAGACAACTTAAAGCAGCATGCCCAATCACGGTCCCTTGAGTTTCTTGATAATCTATCATTAGCTTGAATTTACACAAAAAACAAGTATTTGCTCAGTTGTCATAAATTCTCTATTTATATATTTGAGTCTGCGGTAGATTTGTTATTTTGTTAATGTATTTTTAACGGAAAAGTTATATATTTTTTAATTTAGCCGTCAATCGCCATCTCACTACTGCATTGTGCTACCAAAGATGTTTTTGTGGAATATTTTTATATTTTGTACTAGTTAATTCCCAAACCGTGTTTGTAATTTGTATCAATTATTGATAAGGATGTGTAAAAGTTTAATAAGAATTATGTACTTTGTGACAATTAAAATATGACTTGTAAGTAGTTCAATCATATCAAATATATGCAAAACACAATGCGCTATAATTTTTAGCGAAATAAATCTATAAATACTATTTAAAATATTATTTGTTGTTAAACTATTGTAGACGCTATTTTTTTAAGCTCAGTCAGTCATACAGAAAACGTATTATATAATATATGATTATTTTAATTAATTAGCAATTGGTAAAAATAACAGATTAAAAACCTTACTGAACCTAATAAGCCTTCTAGCATTTGTATTAGTTTATTTCGCCAAGTTCAATTGGTTTGATTTTAATACTTTGTTGAATCACTGCATAATACTGCAATCTCATTTCACATAGTGAATTCTTTGTGCAAAATCCTTTTCATTTTGTAACTGTGACTGGAGATTTGCACTGCAACAACACCCAAAGGTTAGATGTTGTGATTTATATTCGATATAAATTACCTTAAGTTTATGACATGGAATGGATTCACTGTGAAAATAAATACAAAAATTTCAAGAAAAGCAATTTTCTTACTCCATACAAGCTAAATGCGGATACGTGATGACTGAAACAGTGATTGACTTTTACCGATTCTGCCTATGCTATGATGCAAGATGTCAGGATTTGTACGTTTATGAATAGAAATTCTAGATGGAGGTATGAATCATGGTTCAATTTTCAATGTGAAAATAAGTGACACATACACAAATCCGAAATTTTAAACTACAAACTCATTAAATACCTTTATTGAACTGACTATTATATTTTCTGATGGACCATCATTATGTATTTTGAAGTTGCAAATATTTACCTTATTATTTTACGAATATTGACAAGTTCTTTTTTCACCTATTGTTTGCACCAAAGAATAAAATCTTATATTTTTATCTTTGTTAACTTCTTTGTTCAGATTAATAGTGTAATATCTATAGACTTTTTGTTTCTATTCATTCATTTATACAGTAATAATTATTATATGTATCTTTATTATTATTATTTATATTTTTTGACGTCTACGTAAAATTCGAATAAATATATTACGATAATTCATTTATTTTATCTTTTCCCTCCATTTTTTGAAGCCTCCATTGGAACCATATCTTGCTCGCTTCTCCTTCATTTCGAATTTTAATCTTCATATTTCAGTATATTCAGTATTGCGATACGATCATTTAATTACATGAGGAAATTTAGGTATTTTTATATCTGTTATCAGTATGTGTATTACTTCACTTCAATATTTTTCTTCTCACTCTCCCACTAATCGTCGCATGTTTTACAAAAACAAAAAAAAGAGAAGTTATCTTTAATTCCTTTATTAATTAGAAAGGTGTCTAAAAGCTCAAAAGAAAAATAACGACGGCCTTTAATTATATAGCTGAACAAAGTTTCTCTAGCAGCTTGGTTATCCTCGATCATTATTTTATAATATTATCATTATATTTTAATTATTATTAAGTAATATAATAATTATTTTAGTACTCATATTTTCCGCAACAATATTCAATTCATCATTTCATGTCTCACATTTTTTCAAATACGAATACGAACCAACTAACATTCAAAAATGGTTTTTTTTATATTCTTATAGAGGAAAACTTTAAACTATTCTGACTAAAACTAAAATGCAACGGACAACGACAAGAGAAAAAATACAAGAACTACATAGGTTTCATTAGTTATTAAGTAAGGTTTTTTAACTATCATAGTTTCTTCTTTTCGTCACTTCTGTTTTTGTTGGAGTGAGGTGGTAGGAGTGTTGCTGTTATTTAGGTTCTGTTTGGTAAATTGTAATTAACTATGTAATTTAGGTAGAAGTAAAATGTCATTCACGACCTTTATAAATATTGACGAGATGAATGGATAACCAGAGATGAGTATGGTTGTTCGTAAATCTAAATTCTTACCAGAAGAAAATAACAACAACCACCAAAGTAGTAATTAATATTGCGAACAATGTGACTCGCTTTTTTTTCAGTGTTTTTTATCTTTCTTTAGGCATAACAGTACATATACAGAACCCAAGAAACATACCTAATATAACTAGCGTAGATTAAGTATATTTTTATTTATTGGAACGAACTAAAACACATTGTAGGTTGGTAATTGGTAATGTAATAATTAGTTTCACTAATTCTTAGTATTTAGCCAGCTGCCAGCTTTGTTCGTTCATCACACCATGAACTCACGTCATCATATCATGTGTCAAGCAACAGCAAACATTAGCGTTGTAGTTGTGTTGTATTGTGTGTGTTTCATTTTCTTTCATTTTTTTTCTGAATTCTTGTCTTATACCTAAATACTAATTTGTATTGAAGAACCTTATTCTGGATTTTAAGTGTGAGGAAAAGAAGATACAACAAAGTGTGTGTTACGAGTTTGTTTATAATTAAACAGGTATAGTTTATTATTATTAATATTATATTCAAACTCGCTGAACAAAAAATAATGGCAAACGAACCGAGAAAACAAAAAAGATTCATCTGATGCTGTACTAGAAGACACTACAGAAACTTTACTCATGTTTTAAGATACTTTTTTTTTGTCTAATCAATCATTATTTCAAAATGCACTGTTCCAACTCGCTCCAGTCGACTTGGATGAATATTCTTAGCCCAGGCTTTGCATTCAACGTTGATCAAAACACCGTCTGAAAGAACAGAAGGAAAATTAATAAGGTTTTTGACAGCAATATTTTGACTTTAATTTATAGTTATTTAGTATCTTATTGAGAGTGGATCACTTACGGACTGGACTTGTAAGTCGAACGAAAATAAATGGTGACTGATAACCGGTCTGAAATAAGTAGGGGAAGAAGTAGGTGGGGATTCCTTGAGAAGGAGTGTATTCCACGCGTCCCAAATTTTCCTTATCAGCTGGATTCTCTCCATCGCAGGAGAACCAAACGTGCTACAAAGTACAGAACAACAATTAAAGAATTGTTATTATGCTTTATCAGATATTTTAGGTAATTTCTGTGTTAAAGTTTTCTGCAATTTGCCATAATCAACTATCATGAGTTATTATGAGGCTTAGCACAAAAATCAATGAAATAATTACGTTGTCAGCGTTCATTTCGATTTCCTTCTTCAAACTGTCTGGCATATCCTTGGGAAGCTTGCTTTCCTTGGCTTCTTGTTGAGTGTATGGAGTTGGGGACCATCCGTAAATCTGTAATGTGAAAGGAAAACATGTTGTTGGCAAATATTGACAAAGATGATTGTAAAATAATATCGTGTATCGTGTATTTTGCTTTTACAACCAATATTTATTTAAATTCGTCAGTGTGAAGGGCTTAAAGATGAGAGTATATAGGATAGGATCCTTTACCTTGTTCAATTTGATGAGAATGCATGGTTCACCCTTCGGATATCCAAATTCTTGTTCTTTGGAACAAGTCGCGTTAATTTTGTCCAATGGAACCTTACACCATTTGTTTTCAGCGGCACCACCACCGGGGGCGGATGTGCAAGTGTCGACTGAACTGGAGCCAGTGCTTCCCGAGATTTCATAATCTACGAATACATATTAAATAAATCGAATTATTGAGGAACAAGAAACATATTGAAGTATCAAACTCCACGAAACAAGTGTAATTATAACCCGAATAAAAAATGCACTATGTAGATGATGACTTATTAGGCATTACCTTCCCACAGCTTTTTGAGTTGGTCGGACCAGAATGAGCCATCATTGCCTGAACCTCGTTTATACCAGATGAGAGTTGACTCTACATTCTTATCTTGATCAGGCATGGGTCGGAATCCAACACCTGGATTACTTCCAATCAAACCATTATCACCTATCCATTTGGGCTTGGCAGGGTCCAAGGTCTGGTAGAAAATCCACAACATGAGTCCGAAGAAGGCAGCGAGACCAGTAAAGAAGATTATGTAGAAAACGGTAATTTTGACTGTAAATTTAAATCACAAAACAAATCATTTCATTACTTTGACCTATTTTCCAAACATCCAAAAGTGTATGTATAACCATTTAAGTTAAAACCTACAAACATCACATGAATTCCTTTGATTACGTGTGTGCATTAAATAAAACTGCTATATGCATCACACAGTATTTTACAGAGAAGACTAAAACCCCCTTAATTTTTATTGGCCTAAATTAGTTCTGGTTAATTAATTTCTTTCATTAGTATCCAGTGAGGCAATGCGTACAGAGCACATAAAAACGTAGTTGTAATAATAATTACAGATACTTACGCGTCTACAATCTCTTTTCCTACTTTCTATTCTTCTCAGTCGACAGTCACTATCTGTTTCACTGCAGTATGTGCATATGATTCTAGACAGTATATATACATTTTGTATATATATGCATTTTAAACATGTATGTAAACCTGATCGAGGACCCTCGCTTGACCTCTCTCCTCACTTTTCACGCAGCACTCAGTGTGCTCTGTCCGCACATGCAATTTTTGCTTACTTAAATGACGAAAATACCAATTACAAATCAACTTTATAGCATTAAAGAATAAATTACCTAGCAATTATTCTTCAATTAAAAGCTCCCTCATCATCATTATTATTACGAAAAAGAATTTTATACGACGACCTGATAATGTTTGTTTAACCCCAGCTCTCCAGTATATATACGTCAGTATTTAAAAAAATTGCAAACACAAAATTTCAATTTTAATAATGGCCGTTCTTTCCTCAAGCGAACCATGGAATTTAGAACTTAAATGTTTAAATTTGATATAGTGTTGGAGCTATTGGAATTTTGACGAGGAAAGGGTGTGTGTGTAAGACGTTGTTGCATAATAAACGTGGATATTTACATAGTGCAGAAAGGGCGTACATAAAAAAACAGCATAATAATAGCATTGTGTCTTCTCTCGTCATTAACAAACAGCAGTTAACAAACGAGCCAGAGAACAAAGTGAGAAGTAGCGAACTGAGAGTGCAGAATAATCTAGTGTAAACTAGTCTCGAGGATTATCGTAATTAACTAAAATCTCCATCCATCTCTCATCTCGAGCGCTCGTGTTCCATTAGCTGTTACACATAAAAAGTACAATGTAGAATTTACAAGTGGGCACTCCATCTCATCTCATCCCCCTTCTACGTAGTTTCCGAGCTACAATGAACCATGTTACTTAATTATGTGTATAATATTAGAGAGTATGCATGTAAAGCTAAAATTCTACGGTGTCGAACATGCTGATAAAATTCACAAAAATTGAACATTCACAATCGATGAAAAAATAGGGCAAAAAGGACTTCCGCACTATCCTCACTATTATTATCATCACAATATACGCGGATCTGCATTCGGCATCTTTCTAATACTTTGATTTCCCTATTTTCATGCTTTATTATACAACAAGAGCTGGTTTTGGTCATTTGCATACGTGCTAACACGTAGTTACTTACTTAGATCGACTATTTATCCGCTAATAACTTGAAGTCGTAATTTAAGAATAGGATGAAGCGTATAGCCGAGGTTGACATCATCTTCCTAAAAATACACATCGACTCTTGATCTTTTGAAATCCAAATACGCCGTTTTCCTCGTATCTTCTTTGTGTAGAATAAATACGAGTCTTTCTAGAGTTGATTTTTAATGAACCTAAACACTAATAGTGCCGACTAGGACTTGTCGTAATATCGCAAGTGCTGCCGACAGTCTTCACTCTGTTCTTTCCATGCTCATTATTTGAATTCATGTTGACTACTTTTAGTGCAAACTACCACTTCAAAGTCATTATTAGTATCAGAGAATTAGCAGGTGTGTGAAGGAGTGTATGTATATATAAGAAGTAGTCTTATTTATAGTGAGAGAATCAAAATCGAATTGATTAATTGCAGTATGTGGGGGCATCGTTCAGTATAAACGAATGACGAATATCATTATAGTGCAGGCGATTATAATGAATTTAGATTAATTTGGCGCCTTGTTAGCACAAGAGTTAGTATTCCAGAAAAAATGGGATATATTGTATATATGAGAATAGTGTGAATGAAGAATTTTAACTCTAACACCTCATTCAGTTCATAAAATCATAATGGAGATAAAGTATAATCAGGATCATAACTTAGTTATCTCACAGCTTAACCTCGATTTAATTTGAAGTCTAGGTCACGATTTCAGAATAGGATAGATTATATATATATACTTATTTAATTAAACACAAAATCATCCGCGTCAGCTCATTAAAATCCCTAGTGTGTTGAGAGATTAGGGAGAAACATTAGTATTAGGTAATACTCACATGATGTTCTCCTGTGTTTTATAATTTAATTCCCAAATAATAACAAACGTGGAAATAAAATAAACCTTACTATGGGAAAATCTGTAGAGGATATTTAGATACGTGTTTTAGCTGATAAAGATAAATAGTACGTCCAGAGAGCATCGTGTCATATCCTCATATCACACGATTAATTTATTGCCTCCTCTTATTTCTCCTTTTCTGTTTGTCTACTGTTCACAACTTGAGTTGGCAGCCTGACTCTTGAAATCTAAAATCTTTGTACAACAGCACATAATTCCATGTGTGATGTATGACGGATATCTTGTATCAGTGAGTGTAGTTACATTTAAAATGTAAACTAGCTAACTACAAATAAATGAGCAATTGAGTTCAGCTTCTGTACCTGTCCGCCATATTTAAAGTGCCTACATCATTATGACAGGAGATAACGTCCACACACGCTACCTTACATTATCAATTTGAATATTATGCTTGGAAAGTGTGTAGTACAGAAAATTAGTCTTGTCTCTATACCTAGTTACCTCCTATCGACATCATCAAAACTACCTAATGATAATGCATTATTATAAGCTCAACTCATGGAGTACATCAACTTTCGATAAATGCGTGCTCCGCGTATAATTACGTAGTATCTATGCACGTACTAATAAAAAGGTAAGGATGAATAAATTCTGTTTTGCAGGAGATTCAAAATCAAATTCAACTTGCTTAATTACCTTTAATTATTTTATTGCACATTGTGAAACATGTGAAAAATGTTGATACTGGAATAGCGTGCAAAGGACGTCTCGAGTCTGGACCAGTTATGTAGGTAGGGACCTAGGTACGTAACTATTTATCATGACCTCAGTGTGGAGTATATCATATGGTGCTACGGGATATGTTGTCAATCCAAGCTAGCTGCCATGCTTAAATTCAAATTATAACATTGGACCAGGCATAGGGCGGCCATACTAAATCTGGAGCTAAATCCTCTGTTTCCTTGTATCATATATTAATATCAATATAAAGGCAGGGTCTCCTTCTCGTTGTCGTTCTCGTGGTCGTCGTCGTATGGAAGGAATAATGTAGTTAATTATAAGAGGAGTGTGTGAGTAGGTATTTTGCCTGCCACACTACTGCACTGCTATGCTGGTGTGCCAAAATCATGTGAATCAGAGGGTGTGAGCCGTGAGCATATTTTAATATACCAGGTGATCCTTTCGTCTCATGAACACACTTCAACTCTACAGAACCAAATTCTTCTAAATCTTATAAAGCTTCTGGTTTATTTTGCATTGAGAAGTTTATAAGACTCCGTGTTTGTGTACTGCTTTTACTCCTGCTGCTCGCTGCTCTAGAAATTCTCTCGATTACTTATTTACTAATGGGTCCGCAAGTCTCAAACCCCAAGACTTCCTCAGACTTTATACTACCTCCATTACCTATTCTGTGTGCCCATGTCTGAATCACTATAGATCTGCTGGTCCTAGGACTAAAAGACGGGTGCTAATGCTGTTTGTGGTGTTGCTATACGCCGTCGGGTGAAAAGGAGAAGCACGGTACATTTAGTCATGCACTTACTTAGATTTCGGATTAAAGTGGGTATGTGTAGTGAGAGGGAAAGAGACCCAGAGACAGGTAAATTCGAGCAATTTCAAGGAAAGGAAATATAAAATGTAGGTAGACATATAGGTAGGTACACTGTTCAGGAGAGGGGAATAGAAACTGGAAAATGGCACATTGAATAACCCTCAGTACAAAGTAAAGTCACACAAGTTGTACAGCCTATTTAATGGCTAATGTCCCCAACTTTGGATTTACTGCATTGTGTACAATATAGTTCCGAATTATTTGACTATATCTGTATTTCTACTCCACTCCAAATTCGCCTATGCTACAATCTGCACATACAAAATTAAAAATTCTAGTTTTTACTAGACACACACACACAAAGTTAATCTTCCCACTTTTAGCTCGGCATTAACCTCACAAAATGCATTTCTTGAATAAAATAAATAATCAATTCCTCCTTCATGGAAAGAAGGAAAGTAGAAAGGCAGTGCTAAAAAATGCAAAGTCTTAAGACCAGTAATAAGAGGGAATGGTAGTGTGTGGTAAAGAAATAGACTCGAGCCTTGCAGACACACACACACTCGGCATTACACTTCAAAGACTGGCATAGTATATATGTGTCAGGACGAGGACAGAAGCGCCAAAGCACTCTTCTGACAGGACGTCATTTATACATCTACCACATCTGTATGTCTCATTGTATCTAGATTCTAGATACGCCATTTTACAAGAGCTAAAACTAGCATAGTACAAAATATTTGTGCCTGGAGATGATGATGAGATGTAATGAAAAATACGAAAATATTTCTTTGCAAATATCACATTCAGTTTTTTTTTCACATGAAATTGTTGGCAAATAATTATTATGACTCGAATGTGGTGCACTACTGCGGGTCTCATTGCTTTTTCTTGAATAAAATAGTCATAACATATGAGTAATGTATGGGTCGAAATTGAGGACTATGACTATGTAGTAGACTATAGATTTATATATGAATTGTTTTAGCTAGAGTTTTTACATGGGAGATATTATTCTGGAATTGTATGATGGTAGAATAGGAAAAATAGGGTGTGTGTATATATGTGTAGTGAGTAACATTTTTTTTTCGCCGTTGCCTTCAAAGCCGCACCGATTCGCATAAAACTGTAGTTTGACGTCAGAAACCTTGCATCGATTTCTGGCTTGCTGTCGAGTTGAACCCCAAAAGTGGAGCAGAGCCAAACAGAAAATCCTTTTTACTCTCTTCTGGTTCGTTGTTGTACGTACGATTCGCATAGATACTTTAACCAGAGAGAGAGCCGTCCATGTCGCTATTTGCTATTCCAACGAGCGTATGCTTTCCACAGATAGGGACCTACCTTCCTCCATCGTCTCTCGTCTTCTATCTCTTCTACTTGAGCTATCAAGTCCGCTAGGGAGCTACCGAGCCACATCGAATCCTTACTAACATCCACGAAAACTTTCCTAGCCTCTTTTTCCTAGTTTCCAATTCCAAATCAAAACTACAACTCCGAGACCATCTTTACTACTACTACACTGCCACCCAAACTAACCAAGAGCTAAGGTACCTACCTACCTACCTACAGAACTACAGACAGAGTCTCTCTTCTGTTTTATTCGCTTTGGATTTGAAGTTTTGGGACGACGTAGACGTAAGTAGGTACGTAGTATAAAGCTTGAGCATTTTACTCCTCATCAACATTTTATCCAATAGCGGACATATCCATCTGTATCCATCTATTTGTCTCCTCCACCTCTCAATGTCTATCTGTCTATCTATCTCTCGATTTATTTGTATGTACGACTGGGGACAAGGCCCAACTTGAGCCTCATAGTCATTTCCACTGGAGAGGCCCAAATTCCATGTAAAGTCTAAAATAAAGTCTCCATGCTCCACTGTACTATACAGAATCTGTGTGTAGTATACTTACTACCGAGGAGATTTCCATTTTGAGATTTTTCAAGCATTCAGTCAGATCCTCATGCTACGTTTAATCCTAATCAGAATCTTTAAGTCTCGCCTATATATTATTTGTAGTGGAATGTGGGGGCTGTGCATGACTCTATTAGGGATGTGTGTGCTCCATCAGTCAGTGACTGTGACTGGAGTTCACTTGTGCAATTTGCACAATTTGTTATTGCACTGTATTTCCCGACTCATTTGCTCTCCTTTTCCTCATATGGGTGCGTATATTCGTATGTTCGTATATTCATATTCTCTTGCACATTCAATGAGGCTGGGTCCATGGATAATTGAAGCTTTACTACAGCCTGATGCTGTGAAAACATGGACAGAGAAGTGTAACTAAGAGTACTTGGCTGACTAGCACAAGAATAATGTACTCTGTGTCCGTGTTGGCCACAAGAAAAAATATTTGCACTCACATTTCCAATGAGATCTTTTAAAAATATTACGTAAATTTAATACTACAGACAGAGGGACGTGGAGAGTAGAGAAGAATCTCCAATTAAAATGCAGTACAATTACCTACAATGAATGTACAATGATGTACCTACTTACATGTGGATGGATGATGTATTATTTTTTTTTGAGTGAAGATACTTTTAATAATTCCATTTAGTTTACTAGGGTATTATGCTAGTCCTGACGCTGATTCTGATTTCATCCTTTGAGTCAAGTCTCAAGACACACAGTCAAACTCCTCAACGACTTGGAACACAAGTATGAAATTTAAATTTATGAATAATGAATTAAATCTGGGCCAGTAATCACAATAAAGCATAAAAGTTTCACATTATAAAAGATTTTTCTCGCTCGTAGAATTAATTACCACCACCCGCACCATCACCAACACCACTCCTCTTGCCAAAAGGATTTTTGCTAAACACTTCTTTACATGTACTAATTTCCGTAAGAGATTTTCAAGTCGTAGTCTTTCCATATATTCCATACTACTATACACCCAGTAGTAATTCCATGGATGTTGGCTCGGAAGATTAGCATTAGGAAATTGATTTTGAGACCATAAGAGGTCCATGTAGTAAAGTAGTCAGTCAAAAGTTTTGAATTGCTTATTTAAGCTAACATCTAATTCTGCAAATATTCCCTTTATTTATGACTGGCTATATATCTATGTATGTTTGTGTAGTGCTATATGGCAAATAGTGGGGGCTATACTTTCTTGAGCATTTAAAACAGCATTGAAGGCTGAATTTTTATTTGAAGAATATTTTGTCCATGTACTCACAAGTTTCTTCCTAACAAATCTATATAGTAATGAAAGCGAAGGCTTTTCTTTCTACTGTTGTACTATATAACGTATAAAGGTAGCTTTGGTTTACAGTGTAAATCTGATCTCATGATAAATCAGTAATGGTTTCTAAATTATTCTCTATTAACTGCTATATGCTAATTGCTTCTTACAAGAACAAGACTCCAACATTTATTTAGCTCAGACATCAGACAGTTTCTATTTTTCTACCTATTGGGAATCGATACCTAATAAATTAAATTATCTAACCGCTCGTCTCGCTATTGGCTCCTTTGACTATGGTTCAAGTCTGGAGCAGGAAGGTCTCCCTCCTTTTACCTTATTGCTAATTCCCATATGCAGATGCTTGGGAAAACAAGAACCTACTATATACCGTTGTATATAGGAAAACCTTGAGTTTTTATATACTTAGGAGTATACTAATACAATTATTGAGGAAAATTGACAAATTAAACTTAAAACGAAGAACAATTTCGAATATTGTGATTATTTTAAAGGAACAAAAGTGACTTTACACTGCACTGTGTATTCTATCAACAAAAACAGTATTTTTTTGTAAGAGTCCCTCTTTAAAAAAATTCATCACAAATCATAAAGAAATAAATTGATAGAACAAATTCTTGTCCAATTCTTTCAAAATATTTTACATTGATAGGGATACGTGTATTTCAAGTATTGTGGACGGACAGTGGTCAAAATAATAAGCTTCCATTTAACCTAAATACCTACTCAAATAATTCCCAATACATACTTTATTACAGGCTGGAATGGCGATGGCGATGGCGCTAATAGGGGCAGAGACTATAGGCCTACATCACTCATGCTCTTTTGTGCGTATAATGTAATGTACGGCAGTGTGGCTCTGTTGTGTGTACGATTATGTCATGTGGTTGTACATATATACATACCCATGGCAATGTGATACGCATACGTCAAACTTTGTGACGACGATGACGATGACGACTCACGCATTTTCATTTCCCCAGATAAGAAAATACAGAGGAATATTAGTAGTAGTAGTAGTAGTAGTAGACGAAATTAATGTCGTCATCAACAAACTCCAAGACTCCATAAATATTCCGATATACTCCAACTCCAACTAAGTAAAAGTAGCCAGAGTCGTTGTCGTCGTCGTCGTCAGAGTCAAAGGCCTTTAGTAAGTAAGCTAAAGGAAAAACATGGAGTCGAATTGGGATATGGTTTTTTTCTCTCTCACTCTGTCCTAGTCATCAGAATTATTTTATTTATTTATCATGCATATACTACTACGCATTAAATATTTCAATGTATTAAACATATTCCCTCGTGAGTTCTAAGAGGGCATGACTTGGGATCACAAAGTAGGCCCTTATGTGCATCTTCTTCTTTTTCTTTCTTGGAGATGTGTTTATAAACTGCTTATAATATTCACGGAGGATCTTACTTTACTGTGCTAGTAGATTACACTTGACTCTATCTTATGTTTACAAATGAACCATTCATCTATCCGCGTCCAGGTCCATTTTGAATTCATCTTGGGAATTATTGCTTTTTATTCTAATAATTTTTGGAAATTTTAAAATATGGGCTGGAAGACGCACATTATATTCCATCTTTTCAATGCATTATATTTTGAGACAAATTTGAATCTCGGTCAGTTGACTTGGTAGCCAAGGGTGTCTTAACTCAATGTATACTAATTGCAAATATGTATATCAGTATGTATTATTGTGAGTAGAGATAAATATATTGACACAGGCTGGAGACCGGAGGGGTTGAGATATTTCCAGCTTGGTGTTGGAATTAACAGTGATTTAAATTTGACTGGTAATTCAATTTGAAATAATAATCTATAACTGTTAAAACTGTTCAAATGAAATAATCCATAGCCTAGTTACTCCGGTCACATGACTCTTGGGAAATCCTAATAAATCCTATGTAGGTGTTCCAATTATGAAGGTTTACCGCAACGATTATTTTGTACGTTATCTGGACTTTGTTTTGTGTATAACTCGACGCATTGCCTCCTCCTATTCTACTGTATTGTAAACTGCATTGTATCTTCTACAATGTAGGATTAATAATCAATTTTTTTGTAGGAATAAAATTTAAAAAAAAATAGTAATAACATTTAAACACAAACATAAAAATAAAGAAGGAAAATAACTTACACCAACTGCTTCCTGTTCTCCCCAAAAATTCACTACTTTCAGGATTCCACAGAAACTGTTTAAATCCCCCACTTTGTTGGGGTCCCTTCCCTGGAGAATATTGCTTGTCTGCCATTCTGAAAGATAGACGGAAGGAGAGAAGAAAATAGTAAAAATAATTTTTTAAAATTTCTTTTTCTTTTGCAATACACACAAAAAGTGAGTGACAAAAAGTAAGGAGAGCACACAATGGAATTGGAATGATGGTTTGGCTTGAGTTTGCTGTATGGAATGATGTGTAGAGAAATGGAAGTCGTATAATGGGAAGTCGATGGGATCCTTTGCTTTTGCTCTCCTTCTTTCAACTACTCAATTCAGATTGAGATACATGCGGCAATTTCTCCCAGACATATGTAACCAACTCATTATTCTGTACATATACGCATAACTTTATAAAGTCTCCTATATGACTCTTATTAACTATGAGCTACATATATAGTTGGTTTATTATTAGGCCAGGCCCAATATACTTATGTTTTCTATTTACACCCTCTCTCTCTCTCTCTCTCTCTCCGAATTTTCTTCTGACTCAATGAAGACTTTGACCAAAATTAAAATCAACTCTGGTTTACTTTTAGACACTCTCAAAATAATATGTATTTACTAACAAACATTGTAACCAAAATAAATTTCTTCTCTCTCCCTCTCCTTTTCTCTCTCTAATTTTTTTTTTAATGTTATATAATCATATAGAGGAGCTCCATGTTTTTAGGCCCATTCTATCGCAATGGTTTCTTACTGGTGTAAAAACGTTTAACCTTTTTGACCTCTTGGGTAGAAAACCCCAATATAAATTGCATTGCAAAAATCATGTAAAAAGTCCTACAGAAACAATGCCCTGGAATGATATATCTGTAGAAAAAAAATCTAGTCCTGTCAATAATATTTTGTGAAAATTCCATTTCAATTACATAATTGCTACAACTATGGCTATTGTTATTGCAATTCTCCATTCTATTTTTTATAAACATTTTTAAAATGCTACCGACGTCTGTACAGAAACATTTTTTATAATTATTTGACTGAAAAATTAAAATGGGAGGAAATCTTTAGTCTTTATATAATGTTACATTTATCCGTATATCTCAAAGTATTATTATAAAATTTCCCAAAGATTTATTATACAACGTACTTAAATAATACTAGTGGCAATTTTCACTATAGGTGAGTCAAAATATAATTAAAGAAAAAAGACTGCACACACAAGGTCATATATAAGAAATGTTTCGCGTAGTACGGTCCGGCAAGAGGGAAGAAAGTCTGCCATGTCAGAATTATTGTCCAATGATTAAAACTAGTGAAAGAAATAACAATGGAATAATTTTTTTTTCTATAAATAATAATGAAAGAAACTCACCTGAATTAAAACAGAATAGATAGAGACAGAGAGATGAACACTTGAAATTGGAAAAAAGATGTGTAACCTAATTAAGTTCACTCACACACAACCACACGAAACAACGAGCGACCGAACCAACGAACAAAACTCAAGTCTCGCCAGAGATCTGTAGCCAGCAAACTGATTCCGATCCGATCGAAGAACTGGAACTGACTCGACGACTGCACCTTTTTTTCTCTTCCATGCGCTCTTCACGTTCCTTTCAAGACTTTTTGAGGGGGCTGAGTCTTGTACTCTCGACTCCATTAAACTTGTCTACAAGGGACCTGGCTCATAGCCGCCATTTAATTCTATTTGAAACCTCCTTGGATGGGGGTTATTCAACATATTCAACACTACACAACCCTCAACATTTCCATTTCTCATTTCCATACACACACAACCAACCAACACACATATATATATATGCAGTCTTCTCACAACAATTCCAATGTATCTACATTTTTATTTTATTCCATATTCCATATCCTATACATCAACCAGAGTACATAATATTCAGCAAACATGAGAACCATTTCACATTATTCATGTATTTACTACTTCCAATGCCTTTTTTATTTTTCTGTGACTCTCTACCCCTGTCCATGTCCAAAAGTGAGTCGACTGACTTTAAAGTAGAAAGTCTCTTGATTATAGTGTACTTGCTAAACAGTATCCTTCGGACATAGAACAGGGCTATATGCTTCTGCAGGTATTTCACTCGCTTGGACAATAATACATTTACACGAGTAGATAAGGAGCCCATATAGATCTTCTGTTCTGACGACTTCAAAATGCAAAAATATAACTGCGGCCTAAAGCCTAAAGTCTATCCGAGACGTAACCTTGAAGGTCTAGCCCATAGTATATCAGTATAGGTAGGTAGGTAGGGGCATACATACATGAAATCATGGCAAATTTCACCTTCCACTCCGCGTACATGTTTCCTATTTATTATTTTCATTTTATTTAATCCCTATTACAATTATACCATTAGCCTTTATGAATGTGTTTTATGTGTTTCAACGAGCACATCAGGAATCAGTTTTGAGCAGTTTTCATTTTCATATGTACAGTTCACCAGAATCTCCTTGGGTAGGCATCTCTACACAACTATTAGCACACACCAGCACCAGTACCAGTACCAGCTGTGCTCTCTGAGTATGTCTCTCTATGTGGACTGCGAACTCGACGGCGAATTTGAAATGGTCCGTTCTAACGAAGTCTATTTTGCCCTCACTACTGTCTCTAACCTGCACACATTGAGTACTCAACCTACACAGAGACACACACAAGATACGATGGAGAGATGCTCTTCTCCACTTTCAATATTATGAGTATGAGCTATATAATATGTTATGTGTCTATAGGAGGATGATTGCGATAGGAAATGATTGGAGGCAGCGGTCCCTGTTCTCGTCTACTTGTATTCTACAAAATTCTACCTTCACTTCCCATCAATTCACTCTCCACACACTCAACATTACATCAAGTGCACGCAGATACCTGTGCTCCGTCGAGTGTGCACCTACTCCTATAGTAGTAGTAAACTATATTTACTACCTACTGACACTGGTACTGGCACTGGTACTGGTACTGGTGCTATGGTATGAGTGCGATGTGTACAGCGAAAACTAGGAAAGGATAACATGTCTAGCAGTAGCTATGCTCCATGGCCCATGGCTATATTATGTTTCTCAAATAATACTAAATGCTAAAGGTAACGTGCTAAATTCCATGGCTAAAATGTACACATGAGCATAATAGTTCCATCTTCCATCTACTCATACGTCCTCTCCTTCCGTTGCGCCTTGGAGCCTCCAGATTAAAAATTATAAACCAGAACCGAATAATGGAGTAAATATAGTCATATCAATTAATTTAAAATTAACAAATGTGAGGAAAACATGAGGATGTCGATTTTGATGTCCGCACCCGCACCCGCCGATCTCCTCGCTCCTTATTATAGTTATAGCTCTCGAACGTGTGACGATTGACTGCCCTCATTAATTTTGAACCGCTCGCTCACGGCTCTCGTGGGGGAGCTGCGAGGATAGAGAACGGAGAACATGAAGAAAACAAATCTGTACTGAGCTGGATGAATGGGATGATGATGAAGTTTGACTATGGGTTTTGGCTTGAGCTTCACCAAGAAAGAAGAAAACTAAGTAATAAGAAGATTTTGAAGACATGCAATAAATCCTGCGATATTATATCTTTGAAATGAAAATGAAGGATTGAGACGGGGGAACGAGACTAGACAGGTAAGACAAGAGACGTAATGAACTGAGCTCATCATGATCAAGGAGATTATACAACCATTAGGAGAGGGCTCCTGTCTCAGTCTTTCAAGTAAATGTGGAGACCCGAACAGTTGTTTACTCACCATCTCCTGTTTCAGTTTTAGTTAGTTTGGTTCAGTATATAGGACCTACCTAAGTATAGCTACCTAAGTAAGACCAGGTACGGGGAGAGTCTTTGCAAAGTTGGAGTCCATAATAGCAATTATTATACCAGCTTGAGCCAGCTCAGACTCAGAGATTGGAATTGACTGGGATTATGATGCTCATGCTGATACTGATGCTGATGCTGATGATGATGAGGAGGAGGAGGAGGATCACACATGGGAAGACAGCTACCTATAACTCCTGTCCTGTGCTATACCTATCTATAGACTATACCCAGTACAGAGTTTGAGAGCCTACTCACTTATTGTTAGAGGTGATCCATTTCCATTCCATTTCCTCCTATCCATGTAATTTCTGCAAGCACGCGTTAAAGAGGCAGTTAAGAGGAACACGAGTAAATATTAAAATTAAATCGTCAGTAAGTATGCAAGGTAATGTAGTTCAAAATTTAAATTCAAAATATTAATTTCGACTGCACTGGTACTGGTACTGGTACTGGTCTCCGTCTGGTCTGCAAGAAAGTTGCGTACATGTACTATACTAAATACCCACCCAATACCTACTATAGATGTAGCCTACAGATATATCCGTAAATTCATGATGGATTAATTTTTAAAAAGTATACGTGTCTATACGTAGCTATACGTAATGTACCTAGTTATTATGTCATCCATTGGAATCACTTAAATATGATGATGATATGAGATATCATTACATATGACTACAACTATTATTATTAAATTAAAAATTGGGCCACATTCTTTGGATTTTGATAATTGGATGATGCATGATGGGAGAAATAGCATGGGAGAAAGTGTGGAGGAAGCGGAAATGGACAAAACTATCCTCATTTATTTCACTTATAGCTCATATCATATTATTTTCTCCTTCTTAAGAATTGAGGAGATATGTACACGGAGAGTGTGGAAGCGGAATGTTTGAGTGTGCAGGAGACAAGAATTACGATGACGTGACGTTTGGCAGTCGGCACTCCCGCATTATTCCGAAATTCGGAAATTCCATCTATATAGAAAATAGAAAATCTATAGCTATGCCGCTGCCGATGCCGAAGCCGAAGCCGATGTCGACATTAGATTCCCGACACCGACAACGATGCTATATAGTTTGAGACAGGTAGTACTTCTACGACATGTGAAATACTAATATTATAGGTAGTTTTAGTTTTTGAATGTCTTGTCTTCCCAGCCGAAGCCGGAGCAGAGCCGAAACCGAAACCGAAACCGAACCGAAGCCGAAACCAAAGCCGAAGCCTAGACCAGGGAAAACTCTCTCATCCACATTACATTATTTTTCTGTAGACATAGACAATGGACTGTGTGTGTGTGCATGGAGTGGAGTATGAAAATAAATTTATTGATCACGGTTTTTGTTTCTTTCGGTTTCGGCTTCCCCCTTTTCTCGAGTCTCACATTCACAGTGACCGGGTCTCACGCATGGTAATCGCATATCGTGGCTTCTGCTTTTGGTCTTGATTCTTCCCTGGAACTGGTACTATACTGCTGTGCATCCTACGTAGGTACATTTATAGAAATATAGATACACACACAGTAGCATAGGAAGTTATGGCGGTGACGGTATACCTGTCCTTTACTGCTATTACTACTCCTACTACTGCCCAAACCTGTATATTATTACATTGAGAAGAATTTCGATGTAAAATTTTTTGAAGATTTGAGGGAAGTCAAGAAGCTACAGATTCTATCTCTATGTATGTAGGTAGTCTGGTTATATTCGAGGACGGGCGTCGTAAAGGGAAAATGGAGCACTACACTATGCCAACGCGAAGCAAGGGAATAATATACATACACACTGTTGTGGCCGCACTCCGTCGCCGTCTTCATTTTTCATACTTTATGCTCGCTCAGAAACTGGGAATTCGGTGTGGAAATGGAAATGATATGGAATAATAGGAAAGTAAATCTGTCCGTAGCCGTAGTGGAAAACCCGGGAAGGAGGGCCTTTCTCCCCATTTGACTCTCCGTTGCCGTTGCCGTGTACGCACACATTTTCTCTAGGTGTATTTTTTTGGATTTGGATTCGGATTCGGATCCAGAGACCGGCTTATTGGTGAGGAGCAGTAGAGTAATAAGTGCACGACATCTGAGAGCTTAAAAGGTTAAAAAGACTGAGATGCAGTTCATTTATCAAAAATTTGAACCAATTTAGTGATATCTATGACTGTGTGGGGTGTGACGGGAAGTTTTATTCCTTGGTCGTGTGTCTCAATCCTTTTTTCCTATTTACACACACACACACACACACACACACACCCAGTCAACATATTTCTATTTCTAATGTATGAACAATAAAGGATTCTGCAGCTCCTTCGTGAACTGCACAAATACAGTACAGCTCAATACATGGGATGCATGCTCAAGTTTTAGAATTAAACTTTATGAAATTTTAATGCTATCATATGACGAATAAGAATATAGTAGTAATTACTGATATATGTGCCTCTCTCTCTCTGCCAGCAGAAGAAGTGTGGTGAGAACACGAAATAGGGACTACAGTTACAGTGCGTACTTATAGTCTGCCTAGATTGGATATCATGAATAGGGTTGTTGATCTTCGACTACCTTTGTCTCAACTCATCAAACTTTAGATTAGATATCTTTCATTTATTACTTACCTTCATAACCTCCCAAGCAAGCAAGCCGCTATACTACAAACTAATTTCATTCCAAATCAAACGAGCTATTTCACTTTTACATTTTTCTTTCGTGGGCTGATTTTGTAATGTTTATTTTTATATTTTTCAAATTTTAATAGTCAATGTACATTATTTTAAAACATGAACTCGTTTTCCGTTTTATGTTCCTGTGTGATAGTGATACTCATAATCAGGCTCAAAAAAACATGTAGATGATGATTTTTAATAAATCTCTATGTTCTTCCATAAAACGACGACTCCTGAATATAAATGAAAATAAAGTTTAACAACATCATCATCATAATAGTGAATGAATGAATGAATGTGAATTCCGATTTAGTTTTTTTGTGTGTGTATTTTACATTAATCTAATTTTATTTATCATTTAAATTTGGCTGTACTTAGTCTGGAAAATGCTACATAGCTATTTATAGACAAAATCCCTGTTCTTTATTACAAATAAATTTCAGATTTAGCATTTTAATACACAACCATACGACACTATGTTATGTATTACGCAACTGCAAGGGATCAATTCGAAAATTGCGCAGTAAATACATACGAGGAAAATTGGATGCATGGAAATGTTCTACTCAACAAGACTAAGGAGGAAGGTGAGCGCAACAATAAACGTGTTAAGTTATTTGATTATACTAACACTAACTGTAATTATTACTAAATATAACCAGCTTGATAATGATAATCGGCAGTTTAAACATTTTAATTGTAACGGCAATGAGAAAGGAGGATGAAAAATTCATGGCATGAGTAATATAATAGGCTTTATGGCTGTGGTACATGGGATTTAAATAATTTATTTAATTATTTAAGAGAAAGGAGGCCTACCTACCTACAAGTATGATGTATTACATAGATATAGAGACCAATACAGAACGCAAATAGGTGCGTTTATTTTTATTCATAACAGGATAACTTGTTCTTTTTGATAATTTACTAAAATAGAGTATATCGATTAACGGAAAGATTTGTTTTTGTATTACATAATATACAATTAATTATAGCAGATATTTTTGCTTCACTTACAAGGGAATGATAGGACATGCAACACCCAGATTTCACAGAGACCCATTTAAAAAAATCGGGCTACTTTTGAATAGCACAGATCCAAAGTAACTCGAGTGCATTTTGCGTTGTTTGGTCACAGCGCACCGCCAAAATTTTAAAAAATTCAAATTTTAAAACTTTGCCGCCCTATAACTTCTACAGTTCTCATCCGATTTTGATGAAATTGGATTTTTTGTAATCCTTAGCCTTTATTCAATAAGGAAATTTTAAGATTTTAAAAAATTCAAAAATTTTCATTTTTCTTTTAAAAAAATACAAAAAATGTATATTTTTTAGGCCCAATTTTAAAACCTTTTTTTCAAAAAAATAGAAATTTTCGAATCTTGAAATTTCCATACAGAATAAAGGCTAAGGATCTTAAAAAATCAAATTTCATCAAAATCGGATGAGAACTGTAGAAGTTATAGGGCGGCAAGGTTTTAAAATTTGAATTTTTTTAAACTTTGCGGGCCGCCGTGACCAAACAACGCAAAATGCACTCGAGTTACTTTGGATCTGTGCTATTCAAAAGTAGCCCGATTTTTTAAAATGGGTCTCTGTGAAATATGCGTGTTTCATGTCGCATCATTCCCTTGTTAGTAGCAGTATAACAATAAAATGGGCCTTCATAAGGTAATAGCTGTCGCTGTCAGTGACGGATCTAGAAGTGTATTCTGTGGTGGGCAATACATATCGTGAGTGAGGAATTAAAATGGCATATTTCCAAAAGCTAGAATTGAAATGAGCTATGTCAAAATCAAACTACTTACGTAAGATGGATGCGTAAAATGTTAAATATGAGTTTTTTAAAATTGCAAAATGTTCCTTTTACATGTTTTTGAAATGTGCAAAATGTTTTTTACACGTTTTTAAAAAGTGCAAAATGTTCTTTTGACATGTTTTCAAAAACTGCAAAATGTTCTATTTACATGCTGCTAAAGGATCTTGAAACTTCATTTGTTTTTGTATAGAGTAAACTTTGTTTCTAGCTAAAAATGGATATGGATTATTTTGATTCTTCACCCACGATGCAATAAGTGTGTCACCTCGGTCCCCTCTTTTAGCTTATTTATTTGGGAGTGGGAAACTGCCCTATATATTGCCCACCCCTGGATCCACGTCTGGTAGCCGGTGCCGATGCCGGTAGCGGTAGCAGAGATATTTTGAAAATTGGAATATTTCAATTTCCCGTGCTAAATCTAAATCATACCAATAAAACTTCATTTTCGAAAAACCCGAAAATAATATTAAATTGAATAAATCAATTTTGGTGGAATTTTATATTTTTGAAAAGTTTCAATTAAAAGGAAAAATCTTGTGTCTTATTCAGTCTCTGTGGAAAAAGTTCTTAAATTAAATATACCTAAACATATATTATGTAGTTGTAGGCAGTAGTAATTAGTTTGAAAACTGAAAACTCTCTTTGTGCATCAATGTTTATTCAAAGTGTAAAAGGAAGAGTACAGTTCCATTATTTATTTGTCACGGGAAACAGAAACTGTAGAGATATACAAAGAGAGATAAACGTGCGCAGAGCTGTCGACTTTTCTTCGAGTTGCAAAAGTTGTACTATATATATTAGATTACGATTACATGATTAGGTTCAAGCACGAGCGGCGTACCAGTTTTGAAGGCCTTTTCCTTATTTACTTTTTCCACAAAACTGGAGCATAGACTCTCTTTTCACTCTAGCGACTCCCAAATGAATCTCGACGAGATAAATTTTTCAACCACTTTGACTCTTTGCTCCAGAGAGAACGTCCAACGAGAGGGAAGATTATTTTGATTACTTTTACTCAAGCTCAGTATCTACGCAACATTAAATGTATAACTAAACTGTACCTACGGAAAGTCATCGAATTTCAAAGTACATTGATGATATTTACATTATGCACAAAGCACATTACCCATATAGCTATGACCAAAATTATCAATACAAAACAACTATAGGCAAAGGTAAATATATAATAAAATATGGTGCAAGGATTTTACAGTCATTGGCACTGACTGATACTTGTTAATAAATCCGGATTTATTTGCTTATTTTATGCTTTCCCTTTTGTACAGCATCAATGATTTAATTGATGAGCTATTTTAATTTTACAAGATGCTCCATAATTTCATCCTTTTAAATATCTTAATTGCTTCCTTAAACAATCTTGGTCAAGTCTTGGTTGTATTGTATTTATTATCGATTACTCATTGTCGATTGCCGATTGCCGAAGGCGAAGCCGAACTCGCTAATTTAAACTCGAGGCTCGAACTACTATATGTGCATACATAATAATAAATTATAATTAGCAATTATACATGCATAAAAATTATTATTACAACAACAACAACTACTACTACGATGATTTACAAGAAAAAACCCTCGAATTTGCGCTTTAAAAAACAGTGATGATAATTTAGGTGGGTAATTTATCTACCACAAGAAAATGGTTTCTTGAACTGCTGCTGTATAAATACATCTAAAAATAAATTGTTGGGATTTTTTTTTACATTCTAATTTGTCAAGGTTGGCTCACTCAAGACTTCCTCGAACAAATTTGGAACACAAATAAAAATTACAACACTACAAAATATATTATTATGGGTCGAAATCGAAATGTATAATTACCAAACCAATGTAGACTATAGAATCAAGTTAGTATAGGTAATGCGTAATTACCAATAACAATATCCAATGCTACAAAATCGTATTTCTGGATTCATATTCATGACATGCAAGTCACCTCCATGTGGTAGTGTTTGCTCTGAATAAAATGTGTACTCATCCATAATGTATATGCACAGGGGGTTTTACAATACATCAATATCCTCAATACTCAATACTCACATGTTGAGGAGTGCCAATACGGAGGAAAGAATTCATAACTCACACCTCCCAAACTATTAGAATATGATGATGAGTTGTGTTCGTAATAAGCTAAAAGGAAAAGATAATAAAGATTTAGAATTTTAACGATCCTGAGTGAAATAGAAATTGAGATTTATTTATCAGTCACCTTCTAATCTTCTAATAAGAAAAATATAATTTATTCAGCTCTTCTTCTACTCCCCCCCCCCCTCTCCCCCCTTCCTCATCTTTTGTCAAGTGTTCGTATGTTCGTCTTGGTGGGGGTGAGCTTGAGAAAGATGTGAGTCGGTGTCGGTATCGGCATCGGTCTCGGTCTCGGTCCTTGGTCTCGGTACTTATTGCACTCCAATTCTAATTTCAATTTCTATTGAGAATACTTTACATACTGATTAGATTGAGATGGAGATCTGAGACGACACGCGGAGTTACTATATACCTCTACATACTGTACCTTGTATATAGTTCATATCTACCTACGCATATACCTATCTACCCCATCTATATGTATTTTTGTACTGAAAATCTCAGATCACACAGAATCTCAATCCTCAATAACAATCACAAATCAGAGTTGAGCATAATAGCCTCAAAAATGTAAAGTGATTTTTTCCCCTGTTGCCTTTCTGATTCTGAAAGCTATAAATATTACATACTTGCCTATTTTTCTGAGCATTTGGCTCAGGGGAAGGATCCAGCAGAGAAGTATATAGTATAGTCATCTTCGTCCTCATCAGATCCCATTCTTCAAAGTTGACATCTTTGTACTTGATTTCTCTTCTTATTTACATTTTGTATTTGTATTTTCTTCTTCTTCTTCTTCGACTTCGTCTTCGTCTCCGTCTCCGTCTCCCTTTTTAGTTATTTTTGTTTGCCTATTTTTGTGAGACTACTGGATAAAATTGAAATGGAATTTAAATCGAGTTGGAAAATTGAAGAAATTATGCAGGGTGTATATCGCATTATGTATTTTGAAGAAGAGAAAATAGTGGGGGCCTGTGGTTAAGTTGTATCTTTTATCTGTACTTCGTAAATCTCATAATATAGAACTGTAACCATCGTCTATTATGGATTGGATTGGTTTCCTTTCCTTTGGTTTGGTTTGGATCATCCATCGATTAGGAATGGAGAATTCAAATATTTAAAGGATTTGGGTATTGGTATTGGCATTTGTATTGGTATTGGAACTGGTAGGGCACTATGCCACTACGTATCCTCTCACTCGAATTCGAATCGTTTTTGGGCTGAGAGAGCGTAAAAAAATTTCAGAGAGACATCGTACATGGGAGTCTATGGAGGGTGAAGGTGTGCATATGGGGAGGAGAAAGGAAAAGCCGTGGAGGTAGGTGGGTAGGTAGGGAGCGTCAGTTTAGGCCGAGACCGAGGTTGTCGAAGAATAAACAATGAGTAGGTGAAGAGTAAGTTAAAAGCCTTGTAGTCTCCTCTGACTCTGACTCTGACGACATTGAATTCTGAATTACCAGGTTACGAATGCGAATACGAAAACGAGAACGAGAACGAATACGAATACGTTTACGTTTACTACTCTCCTATATATTTTCACTCACTCTCCGAAATCCGAACTTCCAACTTTCCTTCCTTCCTTCCTTCTTCGGAGAGTGAGAGAGAGGCACGGAGGTAGTTTTTCAGATAGTTGTGTTTGTGTTTGTATTTTCCTCCAGTGAGTTATTTGAGCTGACTGAGCTCCTACTGTACACTGTACATTGTACATTCTACAGTCTACGCTGTCACTACAGGCTCTCTCCTTCGTTTTCGTGACGGAAGCCTACGTTGTACTTGTGGTGTATGTATGGTCTGGGGGAAAGGAGGGAAGCTGCGCAGGGCTCCCCATAATCAATTGAATTACACAAACTAATAGTAAACTGTGTCCCAAGTCAAGTCAAGTGAAGGGAATTTAGATGTAAATGTAGAATGTAAGAGAAATGTTTAAGGTTTTCTCTCCTCGTCTAACGGTATACTCTACGTAGATGCATGTCCTTTAGGATATAGTATATACTATTGTAGAAAAAAAAAGAAAGTTGGGGGGAGAGGGGAATGGACCTTCACTAAATGGATTCACTATATACATTATATGGACTCTCTTGTTTTCCTGGTAGTTGTCCTTTTGTAGGTATGTACGGAGGCCTTCATTCTATTCTACAGTCTCTCCTCCTTCCCATCCCATCTCATCAAGAGAAAAAAAAACTATCTGTGAAAATGTAATATGTAATGCTTCCCGTTATTAAACTTTGTCAAACGGAACACGTTTTTCAATTTATATCTTTCAGGCTCATTAAATAACAATCTGAAGGATGTCCCAAAAACTTTACGTCCTCCATTTCTCCCGTTCTTTCATCCATTCCATTCTTTCATAATTTCTCAATATGTTCCCAATTTTATAGCATGGAATTATGTATTGTGTTGGGTTGTTTAGTAGAGAGAGAGAGAGAGATATCCGTCTAGTATACGTTATGGTACTGTGTCAGTGTAAAGTAGACTTGGACTGACTAGTGAGTAGTGAGGCCTTTCCTTTTATTTGTGCTATGCTTCTTGTGTATGGAGAGGCTCCACACTTGCTCATTTTTGAACAAAAAAAATATTTGGTTACAAAGGAAATAAGGCTCTATGTGTATCTCTCACGAGGAGTCTCATGTTTCTTCTAATCATAAGTTGTGTTAGCGTTAGTGCTCAGGGAAAAACGTAGACTGGGACCGGGACCGGGACTGGAGACAGTAGACTGTAGACTGTAGACCGAGATCTTGTGTGTGCTTATCTCGTCTGAATGTCTGATGAAGTTTATAAATTGTGTAATAAACTGCATTGCTCCAATCCAATATCCTCCCGTGGCCATAGCCGTAATATGCTCTCCCATCTCTAGTCTACATGTTCTCTACATCAGCAACAAAAACAACATGAGCAGCAGCAACAATAATAACGACAAGAAACAAGAACCGAAAAACGGGAGAGTGAGAGAGACACACAGACACCGAGTTTAGGTTGAGGAAGGACCACAAAATACAGTATCAAGCAAATATTATGCTCTCAATTTTCTATTTCCCCCCAAACGGGTGAGCGCCTCTACTTTGTCTTCAAGTCTTGAACTATTACACAGTATCTTGATCTTGGAGAAAGTTTCTATGCACTCCCTTTATTTTTACTGTGTGTAGCAGGGCCGGACGAAGGAATTGGTTTTAGGCAGCAATTTTTTTCCATACAAAAACCACCATTTTGATTTTATTGATGGTTTTCTTTAGTAGAGCAAAATGTTGTATTTACATGTTTTAGAAAAGTGCAAAATGTTCTTTTTACTTGATTCCGAAAAGTGCAAAATATTCTATTTACATGTTTTGAGAAAAGTGGAAAAATTTTTATTTCCATGTTTTTGAAATGTACAAAAAAAATTTATTTTGCATGTTTTTGAAAAGTCTCAATATTCTTTTTACATATTTTTGAAAACTTCAAAATGTTCCATTTACATGTTTTTGAAATGTACAAAAAAATTTATTTGCGTGTTTTTGAAATGTACAAAAAAATTTATTTTGCATGTTTTTGAAAAGTCTCAATATTCTTTTTACGTATTTTTGAAAACTTCAAAATGTTCCATTTACATGTTTTTGAAATGTACAAAAAAATTTATTTGCATGTTTTTGAAAAGTCTCAATATTCTTTTTACGTATTTTTGAAAACTTCAAAATGTTCCATTTACATGTTTTGAGAAATTTCAGATAGCGTGGGCTGCCTGCGCTGGCCGCATTATCCGGCCCTGGTGTGTAGTGTAAATGAGAGGGAAAGAAAAACTAAAGGAAAAGATAGATAGAAGAAAGAAAGACTGCGAGGGCTTTGATAAATTTCTAAATTTCTACAGGCTAACGATAGGATGTAAAGCGCCCTCACACAAGACACAAGACAGATAGGATATTACATAATATACGAGACTATACTACTAATAGCAATATACCTAGTGGACGCTGTGAATATTTTTCCTATTTAATATCTTGATGATAGTGACAATTTCCATGGAGTATGGCGAGTACGTTCCCCTCAGTTTTGTATAGAGAGGTGAATTTAAATGTAAAGGCTCTCTGTCTATTTGTTGTTGGGCGTTCATTATGTGAGCAGGAGAAGGAGAACTGTGTGCTAAAGACTATAAACTATTCCTCCTCAACTCCTTCTACATTATACAATATTATATATTGGCCTCAAGTTTAATTTCCTCAATTATTTTCTCTAGTTTAGTATTTACTTAAGCGGGAGAATTTCACATTCAGGCTCCTCCAGGGCTTCCCAACCTCTCCTCACATCCTTTCAGATCTTTCAGAGATTCTTAACCACAAGAAGTAAAGAGAATATCTGAGAGAGCGTCGTCCCAGTAGCAAGTTTTGATTTTGATGAAAGCAAAAGGGGAACGGGAGCGGGAGCGGTTAAGGAGAGTCAAAACTTGATAATTTTCCTATACAACATAGCGCCGTATATTTAGTGTATACGTGTGGTTTGTAGATTGTAGATATTAATTTTGTGAGTAAAATATTATGAAATTAAATGTTTTGAGAGAAAATAAGTTTTGGCGGGGAGGGAGGAGAGAGAGAGACTATAGCGAAGAGTTGGGAGTGGAAAGTTGGATATAATAATAATTTTAAATATCGTCAGTGAAGAACCAAAATGACCCATATCCAATTTAAGCTACAATCAAAATGAGCTAATGTCATGGAAACAAAATGCGAAACATGCGTAAAATGTTAATTTGGAGTTCTTGAAGAGCGTAAAATGTTCTATTTACATGTTTTTGAAAAGGTGTAAAATTGTCTAATTCTATGTTTTTGAAAAGTGCAAAATGTTCCATTTACATGTTTTAAAAAAGTGTAAATTGTTCTATTTACATGTTTTTGAAAAGTGCTCAATGTTCTATTTAAATGCTCTCAAGACATATTTGAATATTTGTAGATAGCGGATATTGTTTGTAGCTACAAAATGGATATGGGTCATTTTGGTTCTTCACAGACAATATACAAACACTGATCGTAAGTACAACAACGCAATTCATCACCTCAGTATCGTAATATCCCTAAATTGGAGGATGTAATAAATACTACATAGAGTACGAGTAAAGGATTCTGATCTGACTAAAGTCTATAATCTATAGCGTAGGGGCGTATAGATTGTAGATTGCAGATATATTGACAGTTGTAAGTTGAAACTGTATCTACTGTATGTAGGTACTTTTGGGTTAGTCTAGTAGAAGTGTATCTCCCATATATTATGTATATAGGTACGCTCTGTATTTATCTTCTTATCTACGGGCATGGGCACGTACGCTCTGAAGGATCTCAAATTTAATGAACCAAAATTTTATTTTCATTTTGTGTGTACTATACACAAAACTACAAGCTCGAGAAAAAAACCCATGTCGTTATCGTTGTCGTTTGTCACTTGTCTCCCTCTTATTCTCCTTGATACCTGACATGTTTTCATTAGAATCAGCTCAAACAGACAAGACAAGAATGTGTAGGTACTAAACATACAATTATCTTATCTGGCTTCGCCTTCCCTTTTCCACTCACCCACCAACTGCCAACTACCAACTACCAGGCAGACGCCGATATCAATACCAATACCAACACCAATACCAATACCGAACAAAAACCAACCAACACCTACTCCAAAGCCAAAACTATGTAGTAGTACTACCATCCGAGAATTCCACTCCATTTCACAGAAGGAACATGGAACAGGTATGTTTGGGCTTGTCTGCTGACTGCTCCCCGAGTCGCCCGCTGGTTCCTGGACATTTAATTCGACAAAAAATTCCAAGTTGACAAGGGGACAGAAGGAAAGACAAGTCAATTTACGATGCGGCAATCTTCTCTTCATTCCATCAGAAATTTTTCGAGTGACACCTCTCTCTCTCTCTCTCTCTCTCTCTCTCTCTCTCTCTCTCTCTCTCTCTCTCTCTCTCTCAATGCAATTCAAAAAGAGCAAAAGGGAAAACGTCATAATGAAACAAAAGTTGGTGGGAAAGATTTTGTCTGTGTTTAGGTAGGTGGTAGTCTCCCTAGTTTCTGTGTAATTTTTCAAGAACACCCCAAAGTAATATCTACACAATCTATACACACTATCGATTTTTCCGGGACTCAGTCAGTCAGTCAGGAACTTGGAAAAGTATGGACAAAAAAAATCAGTAATAAATGTTCTAATTTTCATCATGTTTTTTCGAAGGAAGTTGCTTCCAAGTCCAAGGGACACACATGGATTCTAAATGGGGAGAAGCTCTTTTGAAAAACAGATTGTTACGTATATGTGATTGAAAAGCATAAACCATGCGGGGACTGCTGTGAGTTTAGGAAGGTGCTGCTTGTCTGATGTCTGAAGATATCCATGCGGATTCGTTTAGTTCTGACTGCGGGATCGGCCTGGACAATAATTGCCAGAGAAGAGGAGGGGGAGGAGAAAGCTACAGATACATAGAGGGAGAGAGAGACCGGGCCGAGGGAGAGAGAGAGGAAGAGGAGATAATTGAATGAAAACGTAAATAAGTTACCATCGTCCAATATTTCATCACATTGATTAGCGTTTTAGGAGGAAGAGAAAAACGTCATCCTCATTCCAAATTTGCTTTGCTTATCTCTATGAGACGTGGCATGGCATGGGATGGGAAGGCATGGCATTTGGCATTTAGCATTTCACTCAACACATGCATCCCTCCCATCTCTCCTACCTCACACATTTCCCCATATATTTCTTCAGCGGGAGTAGACAGGAGAATGGAGAAGGAGGCAGTGAAGAGCGGGCTAAGGGACTCTGAGACCGGGAATATGAGTTCATGTATGACGGATGCATATACAAATAATTGTATGTACGTCCTGGGTGAAAGTTGCTCTTGCTGGAAGGATACTGTTTCTGCTTTCACTTTTGCCATGGGTCGTTCTCGTTGTCGTTGTCGTTGTCGTTGTAGTTGTAGTTGTAGTTGTCGTTGGTGAGCACATTATTGGATTAGGCTGATGTGTAAAATGCACGGGAATGAATTCATAATTCATTAGTTGAGTTCCTCTGGGGTTCACATGTACAGGTGGAGAGAGACGCCCAGAGACTTTCTATTATGATTCTGTTTCTGTCATGAGGATTGAAAACTCGCGTACAAAATACAAACCTAAACACAACTCGAGAAGACAGAGGGAAGAGGTGGGAGCAGGGACTGGGACTGGGACCGGGACCGGTGCTGGGACCGGTACTGAGACCGGTACTGGGACCGCCACCGGGACCGGGACCGGGACCAGCAAATGCAAATGGGCTGGGTAAATAAGGGATAATCAGGTGACGTTCCGTGCCTCATGTTAAAGGCTAAATGGGAGTCGTAAAATAAAGTGGTAAAATGGTAAATCCACATATAGTGAGATGACTATTCGAAAGATGGACGTATGGTAGAGTTATAATTAATTGTAAGTATATATCTATACAGGACATGACAGCTACAAGCGTGAAGGCAGCTAGGTACATGTCCCTCCTCAGACGAGAGTAACTAACACGACCACCACACTGAAACTTCCAGAGCCGCACAAGCAGGATGACAGGTAGTAAGACGAGATCCCTCCCGTGTGTCCCCAGTCATTTTATGCTGTAGGAGAAAGGAGAGTGAGTAGAGGAAAAACGGAGGCAAAACGAGAGAACTGTACATGCACACCAGGATGGATAATATGATGTGATGGGATGTGATGAACGGGAGGAATGAGTGTCACAATTTTAGAATGTAGAAGACTCGCAAAATACTCGCAATTGTTTTACAAATAAGCGAGACTCTGACTGTCACCGAAAATGAGAGCGAAAAAGGACGACACTACTTGTTAATTAACAGTTGGGAGGGGAAAGTATATTATGTGTAGGTAGATATAGATATGCCTATATGCATATTCGTGAAATCTGGATCTCGGCAAAAGGGGTACCTTTCCCACGTACTGCTATGTATGAGGACCGCCATCGTAACCGTTTAGCTTCGTTTGGTGCCAGAGCATACAGATATTTGAACATATCGTATATTTCTTAATTATATGCATGCATCCGAGATCTACTACGTAATCTGTGCATATATCAGTAGACAGGCTCCGAGCCTATCTGAAGCTTCCAGGCTGTTTGAAGGGTGTGGGTAGCTCTATATTTGTATGATTCGAGTGGAATTCCAGACTGAGAGAAACAGAAGAAGGAATTTCAATTTCCTCGCTGATAATTGTCGCTCTCAATCCATCTAATGTATGATGTTACTCCTTCAATTCTCTCATTTTCTCTCTTTTTCCAAGTTCCCTGCTCCTGACGGGTGTCTGTCCGTCAGCTCTCTCGTCCCTCTCTCTCTCTCTCTGTCTAATCGCACTTTCAGCCTCCTAGCAAATACTTGAGCGTCTCTTGTCATTCACGACTCCCATTCAGACGGAGCTACTATTGACACAGGTTGAGGGAGAGAGGGAAAGAGGGAGGGAGTCTCTGGGAGTCTAATGATACAAATTGGTCGATACAATCATTCAAGGATATAAATCATGATTCGAATTCAAATAAATGTGACAAAACGGCACGAGGCAACTCACCTGATCATTACATGTCTACTCCGCTCCTCTCCCCTCTCCTCTCCTCCCCTTTCCTGTGTAGGTATGAGGACAAGGACGAATGAATAATAATAAAAAAAACACGATAGAATTCAACTTCAACTTTACTTTCCATTTCCTTTCCACGTACACCACATACCTACCTACCTGAGCGAGACTCGCGAGCAGCGGATCCCGCATCTTCTTGAGTCCTATGTAGGTAGTTTCATTCTGAATTTCTGAGTAATCAGGGAGTCTTCTCCTTCCCCTTTAAACATCTCAATCCGCTCTACGTGTAGCCAGAGCCCGAGCCAGAGCCAGGCTTCCTCCTCCTCCTCCTTTTCCTATACTGTGTGCCCAGGTTATAATAGGGAAGCATAGCCGAGGGAATATATAGCCCCTCTCACTCAAGTACATCGTAGGTATTTGTATTCAAATTAATTAGTGAGCTAGAGGAAACTTTGACTGTTTAATTGGTGTCTAAATACCTTGTAAATTGGAAAACTCTGGCGAGCACTCTCCATTTATAATTATTGACATGTTTTCAATCCACCATACTCCCAATTAAAGAGCAAATCCAAACTCATGTAATATCATGCACACTCAACTCTTTACCCTGTAGAGAGAGAGAGAGAGACCCAGTGAAGAAAGGAGGGGGGAAATGATTATTATGCCTTCAAAGTTTCCGCGAGACACTATAAAAGTAGCTTTTAAAAATCAAATCGAATGTAAGAGTTTCCATATGCCTACATAATAACGTGGGTAGGTACATTATTAACATGGACATTACAGGTTATTACAGCCTCGTTTCATTTAATGATTTAATGCACATACTTTTTCAAAATATTTGAATATTAGATTTAGAGGCTTCAAAGGAGAACATTTTCAGAGATGCAGAATTTTATTGCTTTTAAAATGTTTTGGAAAGATGCGGATTTGCTTCTTCACCGACGATGACGATGACGATATATGATAGATATTTTAATTTTAAAGTTTAATTTAAAATTGTAGAAGAAAATTATGGTGATTTAAAATAATATCTGTAATTTCCCCTTCCTTTGCTTATTAATTATATGTGCAAAAATATTCAATCAGTTGTACATTTTCAATAGGTTCTCACAATCAGAGTCACACAATATGCAATAAAATGTTTTTATTACCAATTTTTTTCCGTAACACTTTTACTACTTTTGCAAACAGGGCCGGACGAAGGAATTGCTTTTAGGCAGGAATTTGTTTCCATACAAAAACCACCATTTTGATTTTATTGATGGTTTTCTTTGGTAGAAAAAAAGGTTGTGTTTACATGTTTTAGAAAAGTGCAAAATGTTCTTTTTACTTAATTCAAAAAAGTTCAAAATGTTCTATTTCCATGTTTTTTGAAAAGGGTTAAATGTTTTATTTACATGTTTTTGAAATGTACAAAAAAATTATTTTGCGTGTTTTTGAAAAGTCAAAATGTTCTTTTTACATATTTTTGAAAACTGCGAAATGTTCCATTTAAATGTTTTTTGAAAATTCAAGCAACGGGGGCTACCTGTGCTGCGCTGGTCGCATTATCCGGCCCTGATTTACAAACTATGTTATTTTCATGCTAAAAACTCGATAATTGAAGCTTGCAGTGTAACATTTACTACTCATAATATATTTGAACCCATTGTTGTTTTACCAGAGATATATATATGAGTTATATATAGTTTTGCATGAGCGGGTAAATTCTCATTTCCATTTAGATTCAGACGGGAGATAGAAAGCTGTACGGAGAGCAGCATGACTCATCATGACAGAAAGGAAAGACAGAGTCGCCCTGTTTTATGGTGACTATTACATAAGCATCTATTTACAACGTATTTGTTTTATGAGTTCAGGACACTCACTCTCTCATAGATCTGTCATCTTTTAACAGCTGTGTTCACGCTCGTCTAGCTCTCGCCAACATTAAACTGCACTTCCTTCCCAATACATATTTAGATATGCATTAGTATCAGTTTTCTTCCTTATATCCGTAGTTTGTATAATCCTCGGGGGAAGACTCTCCTCGACTCCGACAACGATTACGATAACGATAAGTTAGTCTGGGAATGGGACATTTTACGCTTCTTTTTTTTTCTTTCGTTTTTTTTTACTTTGCCACAAATTAACTTTGTATTAACACGTTTGAGGTTTTGTCACTCTCCCATCAAGATGTGGACTCATTTTCAGGGCTATATTTGTTTTTACTTTTGCAGGATACTATACTTATGATGAGCCATGCCTACGCCTTTGGTATCGCTTGGCTTGACAAAATTGCAAAAATAAAAACGCTATTTTATTTTTACATGTTTTTAACTCGTACGTGTGTTGACTGTGAACCTTGGTTTCGAACTCTCCTGGCCTTTGAGCTATATGGGTTAGAGGGCTCTGGGCTTTTTTTGTTTTGTTTTACTGTTCTATCAAATAGTTGATATCGATAATAAAAAGGGGAAACTGGATGACTACTGGATGATTTGGAGCAACAAATAAAGCAACAAAGCGTCAAGTACGAGCACACAGCTTAACACACGTCACGTAGGGACTCTAATAAAAAAAATATTTTTGAAAGCTAACCAAGTTTAAAAACAATTGAAGAGGGGAAATGTGAGCCATATGTATGTGGTTCTGTCTATATAATTATAAAATCTCGGTAGCTACACATACTGAATAAATTATCTGAGTTTATCGCTGAATTTTGAGTATCGTCTCTGTTGTTTCGCTTTCGGTCCGAATAAAAATATTGCAACGCTCGACTGTTTTAAATTCCAATTGCTACCTAAATTATTGCTAAAATATAATGTAGGTACTTTGACAACACAAAGTTTTACAGGACAATGCTTAGATATCAGATATGCACTGTATGTCATTGTGTAGTAGACTAGGTACGTAGATTCTATTATGCATAATATATGTTTAGAAAATAGATTATGGAGTATAAATCGAGGAAATAACTTGGAATGAGATACTACTCCGTCTCTGCCTGCACTCCACACTCACACCTTTGAATATCGTCTGTGAAGAACCAAAATGACCCATTTCCAATTTAAGCTATGTCATAAAAACAAAATGAGAAAAATGCGTAAATTAAGAATTTTTGAAAAGTGTAAAAAATGTTCTATTTACATTTTTTTGAAAAGTGTAAAATGTTCTATTTACATGTTTTTGAAAATTGTAAAATGTTCTATTCACATAATTTTGAAAAGTTTAAAATGTTCTAATTCCATGTTTTTGAAAAGTGCAAAATGTCCTATTCAAATGATTTCAAAACATATTTCAATATTTTTGTAGATATATTTTGAAAAGTGTAAATTGTTCTATTTACATATTTTTGAAAAGTGCTCAACGTTCTATTTAAATGGTTTCAAGACATATGTGAACATTTGTGTAGATAGTGGATATTGTTTTTAGCTACAAATGGATATGGGTCATTTTGGTTCTTCACAGACGATATGCTTTGGTGGTATAGATAATACTACAGTAATACTACAATAATACTACAATACTATATAGGGTAGAATGGTATACGACTATAATAAGTGATAATTAAAATGTACGCTCACTAAATTCAGTCAGAGCCCAGTACACATAATAATAGCGCACCGCATACTGTACTTACAGCTTTGTTTTCTCCACACCGGGATACTCCATAAATGATGTCATGGATGACATGACGTTTTTCGGATAACGATAAACCCAAAAATAAAAAACTTTTACCATTATTGCCTTACATGGAATGGTTTTGTCACCCACCATAATGATGACATCATTTATGGATGATCCCTAACTAGTTAACTTTAGCTAGGCATCTACGTATAGCTTCACCTCGCACCCCGAAGTCCCACTTCCTTTTCGTACATACCAAATTAACACGCTCCCCATCCACATGCAAACAGGAGGAGGGGAACATGGACAGGGACAGGAACAGCAAAGTGCCTGGGTAACCTCAAAGTCAGTCAGATATTATGCTGTCATATCAAATTCAATACAATTAGAATTTCACAATTTTCACAGAACAGAGAGAGAGAGAGGTGTTCACAGTCCCAGTGTTTGCATTTATTTTGTTAGCTTCAAGCCTTTCTTCCGTTTAAGTACAAATGCTACACAGACTCATATCTCTCCACCGTGAATGGCCCCGGCTCCAGCAGTGTGCACAGTTCTTCTGTCGTCTATACCAACACATTGTTTTCGGTATAACTCCGAATCCGAACCGGATAGGCTCTGTCCACACAATTCCATCGGCTTCTATTTTCCATACATCTAGGCATCCGACATGTAGTGTGAATATCTGAATGAGTTTTACTTTGCTTTTATTGTTTCACGACTCAGTCAGTCAAACCAAAGGGAAGGGAGCCCCGAATATATAATAAATGCCTCTCTAACTTTGAACTCCAAACGGCGTCCAGCCAGTATTCCCACTTTCCACTTCGAAAATTTATACAGCTTATAATAAAATAAAATATACATGGACTGACACAAGTAATTCGAATATTATTATTTACTATTATTATTATTATACCTCAAAGAAAATAGGTATGCAAGTAAGGCATACCATAATAATATGGCATCAAGGAAATTGGCAGTTTTAAAAATAGCAGTATAGGGGCAGTAGGGGAATTGGCAGTGCAGGGCCAGGAGAAGGAGTTGGTTTTAGGCAGCAATTTGTTTCCATACAAAATCCAAAATTTAGATTTTATTGATGGCTTTCTCTGGTAAAGCAAAATGTTGTATTTACATGTTTTAGAAATGTTTAAAATGTTCTTTTTACTTTATTCAGAAAAGTTCAAAATGTTATATTTACATGTTTTGAGAAAAGTGGAAAATGTTTTATTTCCATGTTTTTGAAATGCCAGAAAAAATTTGTATTTGCATGTTTTTAAAAAGTCAAGATATTCTTTTCACATAATTTTAAAAACTGCAGGATACCCACAAGATTTTTGAAAATTCAAGCAGCGGGGGCTGCCTGCGCTGGCCGCATTATCCGGCCCTGAGGCCCCCAATATCACAGTTTAAAGGGCCACCGTTTTAAAATGTAGGAAACTTACAGCCTTGTTTAAAAGCATTATCAAAACATGGAGTAAGATATAATTTCAATTTTTAGTCTGAATATTGACGTTAGCGTATCAGGAAAAATAAGGCATTGAGCTTTATTGTATTCCCTGCACTGCACTGGGCTGTTTGCCTCGAAAGAAAACACACATGGAGTAGCTGAAGTAGAAATAATTTTGAAATGACGCAGGGTAGATTTTTTTTACAGTCTTTCCTTTCCACATCATGTTCATGAGTTGAAAAAACCAAGAAACTATTCCATACCCACGGTGTATGGACTATGCTAGTGATAAGAATTGGAATATGGCATATCCAGATTCAGTAATGTGACACTGCATTGCACTTAATAGGCAGTGCAAAATAAAGGGTTGGATAATATAATATATGAATATACTACATAGGTACTAAGGATGGCGAATGCTGGAATGACTTGAGCACAGTTCACTGTAGACTGTAGTATAACTGTGTAGCAGTGCTAGAATCGTAGAATGAGTAATAATAATAAAGTAATGAGTCATTGTAATCATAGGAGTAAAGTTGCGCTTATTCCTTTTAGTCAGTCGTGCATTGGTCCCTAGAGGAAAAGTTGATTGTAAATATAATGTACCGTCGTAACCAGGAAATTAAGTTAGGAATTAAAAATCACATTATTACTACAACAAATTTTAATGATTTAACCTGAAATTACACCATAAAATTCAAATAGTACATATTGTGTAACAATGGACATCTACACCAATATGGAAATTGATTCTGTAATGTGGAAAATACAAGTGCAAATTTGCATTTCAAAATAAACATTTATTTTACAAGGAACACTAATTATTCAAGTACCCAGACTCCACTATAAATACCGTTGCAGATATGAAAACCAATACAGGAGTGGACAATGATCCCAAATATATGGACACGAATCCAGAAATGGAAGCTAAAAACTGTTCAAAATACAGTGAGTCAAATATGGACATGGATCCAAACATGGACTAGCAAGTGTACATAATGTAACCTGTCCAAATATGGAGGTGAGGACCATTCTAGCCATTGACCTGCCTTGACCTCTGTTACTTACACATGCATTCACTTGAAGGCTGAAGGAGTATTTTTATTTCTTATCGTTTTTGTTCTTTTAGACTTTAGACAGTACTATAGTTTGAAATTTGGAGCGTAATAATCAGAAATATGGAAAAAAATGAGTAGGTACATTTAATACCCATGGAAAAATACGTACGTGAGAATGCTAAAACCTACAACAATATTCACAACCACACACTTTTCAGCTTCTCATAATTACATGCATTGTAATCATTGTTTTACCATTACTTATCCCTTCTCTGTCTTATTTATCATGTCGTCCAGTATTCTCTGGTTGGTTATTCAATGTAAAATACAATCCCACAAAATAACTCCAATAAATACATACGACCAGTGTGACAGTAGTCAGTTGCTCATAGTTCGTTACTCATTAGAACCGTTGATAGTAAAATGTGTCTTCAGACTCCAGCCAGGACCAGATACCAGATACCAGACCAGATATTATGCAACCATTTTTCCTCAAGCATACAATGACTTTGTTCTCCAATTCCAAGTAGTCAGCGCCTCTGGACCTATTCACTTAATGTGTCGAAATTTAATCAAAACAACAATAACAAAAGACACATCCTTTGCTCAACAACAATCACAATACAATTCTAGTTCATTTGCTAGTTCTTCTCGACCCATCTTATAAACTAGCATTTAAAATTCGCAATTTTCAAAAGTCAGGCCAAAAACTGCATCCGCTTTTGGAAGATTCTTACTACGCAGACTACAGCAGCAGCAGCAGTTGTTGAAGTAGTAAAAATAATCTCACTTGATAGCGAAATACTGATTGTGAGTAGTACATAATTACGCATTGATACTGCTAATGAAGATGCTGAGACTGAAACTTTTGATGCGTTGACATTTTGACATCTGTTTCAAGGACTTAACCACTGGGGTTGCTATTGCGAAATTCAGATAAAAATAAGATAATTAAGCCCTGCAAGCATTGCACTGCAGCCTCGTCGGCACAAAGTAATTCTTAGTTCTTATCCTCATGATTAAATAGACTGTGTATATGAGGAGTTGTTTGGCAAAACGGGATAAGTCTAACTTTTTAAAAAATTCCAGAGCCAGTCTAGATTTATGAAACTCCTTGTAATAACGATTCGTCAGTTACAGTACCTGTAGAAAAAACTGAGTTAAAAAAAAACTAATCATAAACAAATAACCTTTTATTCATTATTCGTTTTTCCTGTAAACTTTCCTTTGATGGGCTTTTTCCATTTTGCAAAAAAACTCTTCTTTATGTATATTTTATGTAAATGTCATTCCATGAGTGGAGAGTGAGATCACATGAGAATGTCAAAGGAGGCTTACTAACTAAGAGAGAAATTCTAAATAAAATCGCAGAACTTAAAGTTAATGTCAATTACTGATGCAAATTGGATGAGGGTGAAGAATATTGAAGAGGGGCAGTTACGATAATTATTTATTGTGTGCTCATCATTTTATTCCAGAAAAAATAGCATCTCGCCCGCCGCCGTCGCTATCTGATCTGACATTTAAGTAATTTAAGTGGTCGTTCGTAGTGGAGGATGAAGTGGAAGTGGCAGGAGTAAGTCTCGAGAGGAAAATATATTATTACTATGATGATTATGACCCAAAAGTAAGACTCAAAAGTGTTCCGGGCAATACTTTCCTCTGTATAAAGGGCGTCAAGGCTGGTTAGTTTTCAAATAGTCTTGATACATACAAGGGTAAAATATACTATAATATGTATTATGTACGTAGCTGATTATATATTATGTAGCTTTCATTCGAAGAAGCGAATGGAGAAAATCAACTGTACACATTTAGACTATGGAACTGGAACAATGCAGTGCGCGTCCGCCCGTCTCCATCTCTCACTAGTCCCACTAGTAGTGCAATAATCATACGTAGAGTGATAGTGATGGTGATGGTGGTGATGTAGTCAATAGAAAATTACATAATCGTCAATATGAATGGGAATATGAGGGGGTAGGGTGTACGGAATTATTGTTGTATTAAATTTTATATTTGTATGTGTGTCCTATAATAATTATTATGTATCTGTCTGCCTGTGTGTGTATAATAGGGAAAGCTGGATTTTTAAGTCGGAGGGAGAGCAGGCCATGAATGCTGTAGTGCGCGGGCTATAATAGAGAGATAGCATTAGAAGAAGAAAGTAGGAGACTCAATGATAGTATTATATCTTAGATGAACTCGGAGAACTTCTTCTTCAGCCACGTCCTAGTGCACAGACAGATACGTAAGTACACATAAATGATTCCAATCCGAAATTCCAAATAAATGGTAAATTGTACGGAGCAGCCAGAGCCAGAGCAGAGCTTAAGTCCAAGTCGTGTAGGCTCTTCTAATAGAGGCCCAAGCCGAACCTGAGTCAGTCAGTCAGAGGAGACTGCAATGGGAATGGAAGTATTAAATTTTTACAATGTATTGTATTTATTCATAGGAACCTATGCTCGAACGGAGGAGTGATGCAAAAGACCCTGGCCTGCAAAAGAAAACTACCTAATGCCAGACCAGGACCAGGACCAGACACGGGAAGATATGCCCATTTATATATCGTCTGTGAAGAATCAAAATGACCCATTTCCATTTGTAGCTAAAAACAATATCCACTATCTACAAAAATATTGAAGCATGTCTTGAAAGCATGCAAATAGAATATTTTGCACTTTTAAAAAATGTGCAAATAAACATTTTGCACTTTTCAAAAACATGTAAATAGAACATTTTGCACTTTTAAAAAATGTGTAAATGAAACATTTTGTACTTTTCAAAAATGTGTAAATAAAACATTTTGCACTTTTCAAAAATGTGTAAATCGAACATTTTGCACTTTTCAAAAGCTCTTAATTAACATTGTACGCCAGTGTCTCATTTTGTGTTTATGACATAGCTCATTTTGGTTCCAGCTTAAATTGGATATGGGTCATTTTGGTTCTTCACAGACGATATACAACACCTTCTGAATATACCACCAACCCAATAGACCCCACCGCCACCACCACCACACATTCCGCATTAAAGAATTTTTCTGATTCTATTATTGCGGGCATTAGAAATGGTGTGGATGGGGATTGTGGAGATGTGCTCCAATCCAACATCATCCAACCTTTCTTATTTTACCCTACATTTCATTTAAGACGATTTTGAGTCAGTGCACGTCGAGTCATTTAGATTTTGCCATGGCCATAATGTACTTAGGCCAGGGCCAGAGCATATTATGCTCTCCTATGTATGTTTTCGTGAAAGTTAAAGATTGTCTCTGCCACACTCCTCCATGCCGCCTCTCGCCTCCTTCAAAACTATAAATGTGCACACAACAGAGCGTAGAATAGGGAGCACAGAAAATGAAATAAACATGCTCATAGTATATGAGTATTAGTTCTGGGAGTGGTAGTTGTATAGTAGGGTGAGGCCAACGCCGTGGTGTCGGTGGTATTTGTGGAGACCAAAAGTCAGGAGGAAAGTCAGAGTCCACGCAACAACACCGAGACCGAGACCAAAACCGAGACCGACCGTCCACCCTTCTAGAAAATAATCAGTATATTATATCTGCTTTGAGGTAAATTAAAATTCCGAATAATAAAACATTTTTATTTTATATTATTCCTTATTATTGTTCCAGAGTTGAGGATGAGAATGGGAGGAATTCAGATATAAATATATAGAGACTCGCACGGATGCGATCATAGCTCGTCGTCTTGCTCCAGTCATAGAGAGCTGAATGATTTACTCAAAAGTGTAAGTTTACTTCGAACATGACCAGGAATGATGATTATGCAAACGTGTCCCACGGTAGCAGTAGGATTGAGAATAGGTGGGCACGAGTCTTCAAGTCTTATTTTCTCGAGTCTATCAATGCACATTCTATGTGGGGCTCTCCTGCTTTCCTTCAAGTACAAAATGTGGGTCTGTCTCTGACTCTGCTCCCAACTTCCAAGTTCTGCTCTGTAACGAGGCTATTACTGTTACGGCTACTATTCATATTCCTATTCCTATATTAGACTCATCGTCAGTATAACTCAGCGTAGCATTAGGGGAAGAGCAACGTTTTTATTTTTTATTTTTACTTCTATTTCTATTCTGTTCCTCTCACTCAGACTGCTGACTACTTTGTAAGGCAGTTTGAGGAGACAGAGCTCCACTCCCAATTTCCACCCGATCACCAGATCCTATCTCCCATTTTAAAACTCCATCTCCACTTCCACCAACTGCTTTCCTATAATATCTGTCTCTGTTTTCAGTCCTGAGCACAAATAGAAATAATATACATAAATACGTATATTCTATTATTTCTTTAGAATTGAAAAAAAAATTCAAAGGACTTCAAGTAAAATGCTGAGTGTGTGCTTGGTTCGGCTTGGTTGTAGCAGCAATGTACCGGTTCCGGTGTCGGTGTCGGTATTGGCATTTGCTCTCCGTATGGGTCTCTACGTACATATCGTCACCGTGCATTTAGAATAGCTGAGTGGAAGTTTAAGCACTAACCATTTTTGTTTTGCTGCCATTGCATTGAGATGCCCGTTGATTTTGATACTTGTGGAAATATACTGGGCTATTTATGTAGTCTATTCGCGTTGACCCATGGATGCTTGGACTGGACGTCGCTGTGGAGGTTTATATTGGTCGAGCCGGGTACCTATGCTCCTTGTCGGGAAGTAAGTCTGACGATGAGATCAATAGAATAATAATTACCGAGTGTACCCTCACATTTACCTGTGTCCAGTGTTTGTCTAGCTGACTATATGGAGCAAGAGCAATGACTATGGTGATTTCTTTAAATAATTGTAGGTACATACACCTATAGGGACACCTAGTATAGGCAATAGCTGGTAAACTGGTAATGGTAGTCGCAGTGGTATATGGAGACGGAGATAAGCGACATTGAACTCGACCATGAATTATGCATGTGTACACTTACCATATGTAGTTATATTCTGGTCTAGTAAGTACAACAAAATGCTAAGGTGCTTCAGAATTCTAACTTATTCTGTATCTGTGTGTCCTTACGCAGCAGTGCAATTCCTTTTTCTCCCTCTCCAATTCTCTCTCTCTCTTTCCTTTCTCCGCCGCGAACATGAAATCAACGTGGACAGACTTAAACTGAAATGGTGATTGCGAGAGAAGAGTAGAGAATGGAAATGGAAGGGAAACTCAAAGTGAACTAAACCGTTTCCTTTTCTATGTTACCGTGCCCATGACATGACCATAGCAGACTATCCCCAATGCATGGCTATGTACTATAATGCTCTATACCACTGGCTATTAGTATAACACACTATAAATCTGGTTCAGTTGTCTAGGGCTGTGATTCTCGCTAATGTGTATACTATGAAGCCAGACTACGTACTATTCTTATAAATATTCCCCTGGGGATGAGCGCCTTCTTCAGTAATCCTTAAACTTAACTCTGTCGTACTTTAGAATATGGAGTGTCTCCTAGTTAACTCCAAGCAATGATCGCCGTGACTGAATACAATAATTATGAGTGTCAAAGTAGCATATGTATATATTATACGTTTATTAGCATTATGAAACTTTCCTAACTTTGATTGATGCTCACACGATTCCTAGACCAACGGAGCCGGAGTTAACTTCATATATAATTAGAGTAATTATTGCTGAATAAGTTGTGCTTGGTCGCATTCAAAAGCTAAAAGGAGTTTTTATGAAAACTCATTTTCCGTAAACCAAGATTTTCCCATACTTAAGCATTGAAGTGAAACTTTCCTAACTTTGATTGATGCTCACACGATTCCTGGACCAACGGAGCCGGAGTTAACTATATATATAATTAGAGTACTTATTCCTGAATAAGTTGTGCTTGATCGCGTTCAAAAGCTAAAAGGAGTTTTTATGAAAACTCATTTCCTGTAAACCAAGAATTTCCCATGCTTAAACATTGAAGTACATACTTAATTTTATTAAAAGATGCAAAGTTCTATATATTCTATGTTATAACATGCAATAAAATATTCCATAGATCTCGACGACTACGATTGTAACAGTTAGATGATGATGTACTTTAAGTTATTAGTTAATATTTCTAATATTCTTCTCCCACAACTCCAAATATCCTCCTTGCAATACAACACTATTATTATATTATACGATACTATACTCCACGTCTTCACACTAAAACTTTAACTTCAACTTTAACCAAAGCCTCAATCTCTATCCAACACAACGATATAAAACAAAGTAGAAGTATTTATTCAGTAACAACAAAACCATTAAACTCAATGCTAATCGTAGAAACTTTTAATAACATAATTGTACTAAATTAGGAACCCGTGATTGAAACAAGTATTTGGCTATGCCTGAAACTCTAAATAATAATATAAATATAAATCAAAGACAGAAATAAAATGGCTAAGTTAAATTCGTGATTAATAATCTAAGTTTGTATGATTCCTATCCTGCCTACGGCAATTATATTGCCGGACTTATGAGACCAGTGGTCAAAGTCAGAGAATAGATCTGATTAGAATCTTTTTAATAGGACTATAAGTCCAAATATCAACACTTGATTCCAGAGGAATCAAGTACAAGAGAATAGATTTGATAAGAATCTGAAAGGCAGGACCAGAGGTCCAAATATCAAGAACACTCAATTCCAGGGGAATCAAGATCCCGTTGCTATAAAATGCTGGGTCTTATATAGTAGTCTAGGTCGAGTAAGTTGAAATATAAAAGAGTAACTATTTTAAGAGAATAAATCTCATTGGATATCAGAACTAAATGGAAACGCCTTTCTGATGACCTGTCATTAGATCAAAATAAACAATGACGTGTAAAATAAATACAATTGCAGTGATTGTTGCCATGGGCAACACCACATGAAAATAAATATAAGTAATGGGAATATCTGAGCATTACACATGCCCCCCTCCTAACTAACTAAATAATCACGGGCTACTTGTTTCAATCATTAAACTAGACTTACGGTAACGATTATTATATAATTTATAATTAAAATGAATGTAATCATAAAGTAATCTAAATATTATGCCTGTATGTTAGTGTGTGTTTGCAGATTCATTTATGTTTGTGGTCAAGATACAAATACAATTTTTCTTCGGTCTTCCACTCGAACATGTTTGTATACCCCCTTGCTTCGTGATAGAAATTAGAATTGGTCCCGTTATCTGTGAAAACTGCCTTAGATTTCTCCGTTCCAGTAATCCAAGAAATATGAAGGGTTGATTTTCTAATTTTTGGAAACTCCATAGTAAGAACCACCTCGCCGTTGACCATTTTTCGATCGAATGCCATCTCAGGATGATTACTTCGAATAAGAAAAATATTTCCAGAAGTCAGCATGAAAGATTTAGGAATTTTGCTGTCCAATTTGGCTTCAGGCTCCAAGAACCGATGAGTGGATCCAGGATTATGACTGCCATTTGACTTATTTCTCCCATCATCAGAATCAGAGCTCACAGCCAAATCCATTTCCAGTGTTGTTGGAGCATCGTCTTGTGTTAGATTTGAGACAGAATCATGAACATCGTACTTCTTATGCTGTAGGATCACCGACACAGGCCGTTTTGTTTTCTGTTTTAAGCGCTTAATTTTGGATTTTGGTTGAATTGAGATCATCTTTACTTTATTAGTCGAGATAGCAGGCAGCGGGCACTTTTCTAGATTCAACGCTCGTCGATTTCTTTCTTGAAAGGTTACGGTCTCGTCTGTAATATACTGCATTCTAGCCAATGCAGTTACCTTGTAATCCTTTTCTTGTGTCCTCATTTTGTTCATTGCCTCGTCTTGTTGCACTTTCAATTCCTCCAGTTTCTTTGCTTTTATTGCTTGTCCAGAAATGAATTTAGCCATCCACATAGAATTTAACCTTTTTGATTCAAGATCCATACACTTCTCCACATATCGCTTCGATATAGCAGGGCCTGCAGCTTGTAGTACAGCGTTGAAGTCATCCAGTTGATTAGATTCCGTAAAGAACCGTAACTTAGAACCAGGTGGAAGACTCCGGTCGATTCCTCGAATGATCTCCTCACTGTAGTCGTCTATCCATACCGCCCTTTGTTGTAACTTCACATTTAAAGCGACCTTGACTGCTTCAGGATTCCAATTGTTGACGTTCGGCATCCTTAATAGGTCTACGGTTCTCCAGAATTTGGATCGAAGGTGTACCGGCTGCTTCTTGGCTCTCGCTTCCATCATTTTAGAGTAAGTATTCCGTTCCCGATTTGTCATTTTCTGCCAAGGCTTGTACTCTAAATGGCTAAATTGATCGTAGTTCTGATCTGCAGACATCTGTAAAATGACAGTTATTCATAATCAGGATCAAATTAAATTACATAATGATGTCGAACTCTACCAAAAAGGCATAGCCATACGCCCCTCTCCAAAAAACAAACAAATAAACGAGCTATCATCGGAAATTATTAAGAAACGGGCAAATTGTAACTGCTGACCTTAAAATGAAGAGAAGTACTTGTTTCAATCTCGGTGAGCTCCAATAGTAAGGTACACTAAATTATGTCAATTAATAATACAAAGTTGAGATGTGGTATGGAGAATATGCAGTGGCCGCTTTTCTTCTTCTAGAGTATAAACTACACGTCTAGACTTCTACAAGTGTAAATTCCGAATGCAAAGAAAACTAGAAAACAAACAGTTTTGTATTACCAAATGACGTGGAAACAGAAAACCAAAATGTAAAAAGTGCGACCAGCCGTTTACCAAGCAAAACTCTTGACACATCATCAGTCGCAAGACGAGCTTTACTTGTCCCGGCGTAAACAACGTAAGCTCCGCCTTAAACACAGATAGTAAGGCTGAGCGCGAAATCAGAGCATTTGATATCTAGTTTAAAAACACAAGAAAACTCCATTCCTGGTTTATGCACAAATACTGTTGACGGTAGTAATAGTAAGTAGTTTCTGCAAAAGTCATATGAGGAAGTCAGTCATTGTTAGATCTATTAAAGTACTATAGTATGCCTGACTGTTTTTTTGTATTAAAATAAATGTGGTATGATGCGTTGCTAAATAAATTTTTCTGCTAGCAAAGAAAACGAGTAATCATATCTGGCTAATCTGGCTATGCAAGCGACGTGAATACCAATGAATTGTTAGGATAATAAAAATAATAATAATAATAGTAATAATAATAATAATAATAACAATTATAATCAACCAAGGATTTAATAATGTGGGCCTGACCGCAAATGACGGGACTTGCATGCTCAATCGTGACACATTAACATCATGATTATTAAACCCGTTCAAATAACTAGCAAGAATATTTAAGAGAACACAATTTATGACAAAACAAAGTACAGTAATAACAATAATCACGGATAATATGTACATCCGTCCCAATGATGCATATGTGGTAAATAAAATCATGTAGTATAAATTATCAGTTAATTACAGCCTGTGTAAATCAAAATAGCAACCATACAAGAAACAACAACATTGCTGACTCACAAAAATCGATGTAAATAACACAGGGTGCCTTATCACGTTACTCATGTGTAAACTAATACAGAGAACTTTGGCTACCATGGCCCTGCCCACGAACTGAAGGGTGTCACAACAAACGTTACACGTTGGCAGTTTAGTGCCGTGAACTTTGGACTCCGCTGCCCTTGTCAACGCGTGGATAGTGAGGACGGTGCAGCCTATGAACTGTTGGTGCTAAATATGAATTATCATTCGTAATTACAATTAAAGAAATTATTGATTTTAAAAGAAGCCTACAGAGGCAACACTAGGCAGGCAGTACCGACTATACGCAATTAGAAAATTCTAAAATATAATATAACTTGTTAATATTCTTGGCAGTTACTTTAACAAATAACTTAGGTTTAAGTTTTGACGTCAATAGCCAACTTTAATTTTGAAACATGCATAGTCCCCCTAATGCGGTCAGTGCGCGGACACTGTAACTCACATATAGATTTAGACCTTAGTGCAGATATAATGAAAGGACCCTTATATCGCTTGCATAGTGAACTGGTGATACCCTTGCTTGCATCTGACATGGTTGGCAAGATTGCATAAACTATAGATTTCTTCACCCGAGACTCAGTCCTCAATTCTGACTCGGGTGATTCTCGTTTCCCTGGTTGACAAAATTGCTCTGAGACGGTCCTGCTTGTGACATAGCCTGATGCGATTGTGGCATAACCGAAACTGGAGGAGCGGAATGATTCTCACTGCTTCTATTAGAGATAGGTTGATTACGCCAATTATCATCATTACGATGTCCGATCTGATTGACAACATTAGATCCACGAGTGTCTGTCCTATCCCAGCGTTCCTCATTATATCCATTTCGAAATCCGCCTCTATCACGATCATTACTGTTACTTCGCCTATACCCAGATTGAAAAGGTCTGTCACTGACTTGAGGACCTTGGCTTGGTTTAGGCATTTCTGGTTTTGCTCACCGGATCTTTTATACTCCAGAGCCATGTTAGGGCTTTGTGATCAGTTTCAACAGTGAACTTAGAATACTCGATGTAACCACGGAATTTCCTGACTGCCCAAATTATAGCTAACAATTCTAACTCGGTAGTGTTATATCGAGTCTGGGCAGGGGTAAGTCCTTTACTGGCAAAGTAAACAGGGTATAGAATTCCGTCCTTCTCTTGTATCAATGTTGCACCCAAACCTCCTAAAGCAGCGTCACACTGAATAATAAATGGTAGTTCCAAATTCGGCAAATGCAAGCACGAAACCTCATTTAGGGTATTTCTCAATTTATCAAAGGCAGCCTGACAGTCATCCCCCCAAATAAATTTAGCCTCCTTGCGCAATAGGCGATAAAGTGGCCTTGCGGTATTTTCAAAATGATCAAAGAATTGCCTGAAATAATTAATCATACCCAGGAAGCGCTGTACATCTTTTGCAGATTTTGGAACTACATAATTAGCCATTGCTTCTAGTTTGTCTACGCTCGGCTTGTAAGTGCCATTTTCAATGATATATCCTAAGAAGTGAATTTTAGTAGTAGCCAACTGGATCTTTTTGGGATTAATTGTAAACCCAGCTTTTTCTAACGCCCTGAGAATAAGCTCTACATGCAGTAAGTGATCTTCTAAATTATCGCTAAAAATGATTAAATCATCAACATACGCAATGACAATTTTCCAAAGATATTCCTCTATGGATTCATTAACTGCCTCTTGGAAAGTGGAACCAGATGAGATAGCTCCAAACGGGGCTCTTTTAAATCTATAGACAGAATTGGGGCCATAAAATGCAGTTTTATCTTTATCCTCATCCTTCATCTCAATCTGGTTATATCCTGATGATAAATCTAAGCATGTAAAATATTTCCCCTTAGAAATTGTAACTAAAATATCATCTATTCTTGGGACTGGACAATTAGTTGGGATGGTCACAGAGTTTAATTTTCTATAATCTAAAGTTAGGCGGTACTGAGGGTCTCCGTCAGCAGTGTCAGGTTTACGGACTAACACTGGAGGACTAATCCAACGTGAGTTACACTTTTCTATTATATCTAGTTCCAGAAGGTCATCAATTAAGTTTTGTAGTATTGTACGCTTTGCTGGTGTCATTGGTCTTGGAGCGCATTTTATTGGTTTACTATCCCCAGTATTTATCTCGTGTTGTCGCAATTTACATAACCCTGGTTTTTTAGTTATGATATGGGCATAATGTACTAAAAGTTCCTCAAATGCTGGTTGGAAGTTGGCAGGAAGTTCGGAGTCATTCACCAGCTTTCTAAGTGAGTCAGCAGGGCCATTTGACATGTGAATGGCATAACATTCGGCTTTTATTTCAGATATTAATTCACCGTAATCAACATTAAAAAAAGATTCTGCCTCACAATAATTAGCGTCTTGCATCGTCACCTCGTCTGACAAATCCACTGCATCTGTTGAACTATCTAAACCAGTCAATTCACCCAAAAACGTCATACTAATGGGATCAGAATCAAAGTCGTTAAGTCCAACTGGAAGATCATTGTCAATTGTCCAGCCTTGATACTTTATATGAATTCCGATACTATTTGCACCAAGAAAGTCTCGTCCCAAAATTATTGGCCTACCTAACTCTGGTACCAATATGAATCTCTGGATAACTGAGCCCCCGTCCCACTTAATTAACAAATCAGCTGTTTCGGTAGTAGAACATGAACCAGCTGCCATTTGTAATTTGTGTAGGCTACGTTTTACAGGAACCCCCCTCATTTTAATAAGATCGATATAACATCTTCCAATTAGACTAGAGTCTGATCCTGAGTCCAGTAGGGCAGAAGCTGAAACTCCTAATAGTTCTACTGGCATGAGAGATGGTAAAAATTTAGAATTTGAAGGTAAATTGCTATCAATAGTAAGCGCTGAAATTTGAGGATCAAATCTAACTATAGATTTCTTCACCCGAGACTCAGTCCTCAATTCTGACTCGGGTGATTCTCGTTTCCCTGGTTGACAAAATTGCTCTGAGACGGTCCTGCTTGTGACATAGCCTGATGCGATTGTGGCATAACCGAAACTGGAGGAGCGGAATGATTCTCACTGCTTCTATTAGAGATAGGTTGATTACGCCAATTATCATCATTACGATGTCCGATCTGATTGACAACATTAGATCCACGAGTGTCTGTCCTATCCCAGCGTTCCTCATTATATCCATTTCGAAATCCGCCTCTATCACGATCATTACTGTTACTTCGCCTATACCCAGATTGAAAAGGTCTGTCACTGACTTGAGGACCTTGGCTTGGTTTAGGCATTTCTGGTTTTGCTCCCTCATGCCAATACCCGTATTGGTTAAAAGAAGACATTTGTAATTCAGTATTTTTAGACTGGAAATTTCCTTGATACTGATTATTTGAAATGATTCCAGTGTGAGTCTTTTGCTCATTATTAGAGTAGGGCAACCTATAGGACAAGGACGGTTCAATACCATAATTTGTAGGTGGAACCTGGTATTCCCTATCTCGTGCTATGCTAGCTTGAGCCTCGTATGCTTCCTCTAATAGTCCTGTCAAGGTGAGGAATCTCTTTCCCGTAGCCAGTATGCGCCTGCGATACTCTGGATGCATATTTGAAATCACCTTCTCTACTCTAACATCCTGAGGGGTTTCAGGATCCAGTCTATCGTAGAAATCGTCAATCACATGGATGAACTTTGTAAGAGGTTCATATGGACCCTGAAACCTTTGATCCAAATCTCGTTGCAAATGCCGACCGTAACTCACCGACTGAAATTCAAGCCTAAAGTAGCGCTTAAAACTCAACCAATTAAAAGTGACTTGAGGCATTTTCCTATACCACAAGTAAGCATCTTCAATCAAGGCTAACGGAACTACATGTCGCAACATCTCATCATCAGAATACCCAACAGCCCGCTGATACTTTTCTAACTCCATTAAAAAATCATAAGGAGTCTTTTTCTCGTGAGAACCTGCATATTTCGGAATTGAAATATCACTAGTTTTTAAATGATGAGTCCTAGTCAACCCACTTCTATCAGTACGTTGTTGTTGGTTTTGAAGATTTGGACTATTCATGTCCCATCTAGACTGCCTCTCTACATCCCCAAATCCACTCCTATTAGATTCTAAGAAATCTACTTTGCTAGCTAACCTCTGTAACTGGGATTCGAGAAACCTAATCCTGTCATCTTTAGTCTCCGATCCTATTCTATCCACACGGTGAGAATAACGACGCCAATCATTTACACCCTGGTTACTATCAACAACATTCTGACGACTGTAACTGCTATAACGAGATTCCGCTAAATCAGATCGTCGTTCCTCTTCTCGTCGTACAGTTTCTTCTCTATTAGCCATTGAAATCCTTCGTCTTACTAACATCTCTTCTTCGTCTGGTAGTACTACCATTTGCCGTAAATGTCTATCACTGAATCGCTCGGCACCGTTATAATTACTTCTAAATACTTTATTATACCCTTCAGTGATGTTGTTGTCATTTTCACTCCTGTCACGCTGCATACTCTCTTGATTCGCATTCCTTTGAATTTGCCCAATCATTCCATTTACCATACTAACATTAAATCGAGGACCTGAAGAGTCTACTACTACGTCCGCACGCGGTGCTGTCATTTCATGTTCCCCGTTTAGTGGCTCTCCACTACGTCTATATAGAGTTCCCCCATCCACACTATCGACTAGAATTCTGCTTTGCCTGTGAGTTGGGCTTTGTGCTATTACGTCCGCACTATCTTGTTGGAGGTCGTTGATCCCCCTGGCCATACGACTGCTATGCCTAGAAACAAAACCTCCTACCACTAGGTCCGCACCATTCTCAACATTCCCCCTTTCCATTTCCAAGCCTGCACTACTTAAACTGTCTACGGTTGCCTGAGCATTAACCTGCTCTCTTTCAGGACTACCTGGTATCAATAATAAACTCTGTTCCAGCGAACCACTACTAACACTATCATTTAAAATTTCCACTGGTTGCTCCTGTCTACGACTATTTCTCGTCACCATTGTTGGTGGTTGGCGTTGTCCAACTCTACCTCGCTTTCCTGCCATAGCAATATCACAAATAATTAAAGGATCTTATAGAACTCTATTTAAACTTTAAAACTTCTCGTTTTATTTATATTCAACAAATATTATGATTTTAAATAAATATTCGCAGATTGCCGCTTCACGTCATACTAGGCGAAACTATCTGTCGCTAACTATAATTAAATCTTACTAATTTGAGGTCTCAAATAGATCCCGGCCAAGCTTTTATAATGCTCTATACCACTGGCTATTAGTATAACACACTATAAATCTGGTTCAGTTGTCTAGGGCTGTGATTCTCGCTAATGTGTATACTATGAAGCCAGACTACGTACTATTCTTATAAATATTCCCCTGGGGATGAGCGCCTTCTTCAGTAATCCTTAAACTTAACTCTGTCGTACTTTAGAATATGGAGTGTCTCCTAGTTAACTCCAAGCAATGATCGCCGTGACTGAATACAATAATTATGAGTGTCAAAGTAGCATATGTATATATTATACGTTTATTAGCATTATGAAACTTTCCTAACTTTGATTGATGCTCACACGATTCCTAGACCAACGGAGCCGGAGTTAACTTCATATATAATTAGAGTACTTATTGCTGAATAAGTTGTGCTTGGTCGCATTCAAAAGCTAAAAGGAGTTTTTATGAAAACTCATTTTCCGTAAACCAAGATTTTCCCATACTTAAGCATTGAAGTGAAACTTTCCTAACTTTGATTGATGCTCACACGATTCCTGGACCAACGGAGCCGGAGTTAACTATATATATAATTAGAGTACTTATTCCTGAATAAGTTGTGCTTGATCGCGTTCAAAAGCTAAAAGGAGTTTTTATGAAAACTCATTTCCTGTAAACCAAGAATTTCCCATGCTTAAACATTGAAGTACATACTTAATTTTATTAAAAGATGCAAAGTTCTATATATTCTATGTTATAACATGCAATAAAATATTCCATAGATCTCGACGACTACGATTGTAACAGTTAGATGATGATGTACTTTAAGTTATTAGTTAATATTTCTAATATTCTTCTCCCACAACTCCAAATATCCTCCTTGCAATACAACACTATTATTATATTATACGATACTATACTCCACGTCTTCACACTAAAACTTTAACTTCAACTTTAACCAAAGCCTCAATCTCTATCCAACACAACGATATAAAACAAAGTAGAAGTATTTATTCAGTAACAACAAAACCATTAAACTCAATGCTAATCGTAGAAACTTTTAATAACATAATTGTACTAAATTAGGAACCCGTGATTGAAACAAGTATTTGGCTATGCCTGAAACTCTAAATAATAATATAAATATAAATCAAAGACAGAAATAAAATGGCTAAGTTAAATTCGTGATTAATAATCTAAGTTTGTATGATTCCTATCCTGCCTACGGCAATTATATTGCCGGACTTATGAGACCAGTGGTCAAAGTCAGAGAATAGATCTGATTAGAATCTTTTTAATAGGACTATAAGTCCAAATATCAACACTTGATTCCAGAGGAATCAAGTACAAGAGAATAGATTTGATAAGAATCTGAAAGGCAGGACCAGAGGTCCAAATATCAAGAACACTCAATTCCAGGGGAATCAAGATCCCGTTGCTATAAAATGCTGGGTCTTATATAGTAGTCTAGGTCGAGTAAGTTGAAATATAAAAGAGTAACTATTTTAAGAGAATAAATCTCATTGGATATCAGAACTAAATGGAAACGCCTTTCTGATGACCTGTCATTAGATCAAAATAAACAATGACGTGTAAAATAAATACAATTGCAGTGATTGTTGCCATGGGCAACACCACATGAAAATAAATATAAGTAATGGGAATATCTGAGCATTACAGTACATAGGCTCTAGTTTCATAGTTCCAGCTTCAGGTTAGTTCCTACATTTAGTTACGTACCTATGTAAGAAGTGCAAAGGGGGGGACTCCGGCCCCGGTGGCAGTAGTCTGATTTTACTTTTACTATTACTCTTGGCTCATGTACTCTCTCATGTTGTCATTGTGGTTGGAATGTGGCGGATTCCAATTCCACATGACATGACATGAACGAGGAGAAAGCCGACTAAAAAAAGATTCAAAGCCAAGAGACTGTGTCCTATGGAGTGAGGGAAGGTGTGCAAGTGGCTCTTTGGGCAGGGCTGCTCTATGGGTATTTAGTCTATTCCGGCGCTCCATTTATGTCCTCTTAAAGTGAGTGAATGGACGGAGGGAGGGAGCGAGGAGGGAGGGAGAGAGAGAGAACAACTGGAACTGGAAGTCTGAATTAGTTTGGTTGTTAAAGGAAATCATGCAATGTCCCTTTATCTTTCTCCAGGACTCCAGACACAAGACAGAACTCACTCAGTCTCGTGTCTCTCTTGTCTTAGCCATATGCCCAAGAAATGACCATCGCCATCTGAGCTCATTCCTCGGACGATGAGAGAAGGGAAAGAAGAAAGTAAATGGTCAAATGAAAAACATGGACAATCATGTCTTTCCCTCTCAACCGAATACACGACGCCAATATCATACTATCCATGTATGTCGCCTTTTCTTTCTTCCCACTATTTCCTATCTTCTCTCTCTCTCTTTTATGCACTCTTACCTTAGTTTTTGTGTACCCTTTCTCCTTCATTTCTTCCATCCTTCCCTCTACATCTTCATCTCATTCCTTTTCAACCTAGGTACCTTCTTGTACTTTTTTCTTACTTTTCTCGTTTTATTTTGTCGGTGGAGTCTCTCTGCCATGGGAGGAGGTGCAGTGGTCAGTTTGAGTTGACTGTATTTCTGTAAGTTGTATCATCATGACGTTTTTCTTGGATCTTGAATACAAAGCAAATAGGTGGTGGACAGCGGACAGATGGAAGAGTAGGATCATTTATTTACATGGATGTAGAAGCCCTCACACGTAAACTCATATTCATGATCTTATGCGCTGCTCTGCTATGGTGGTTGACTGCTCCTCGTTTTTCCCATTTCGTTCCAGTGTTTACGTTTGGAGATGGGAGGACGAGGAGAGCCTATGGTGATCTCGGTTATGTTATGCAGTAGTAGTACTGAGTATTTATTGTACTATTATGTAGCTCCTGAGCTGCGTAAAAGTGGCTTTGAGTCTGAGAAGCTTTTGGGACTCTCGTCATCTATGTAATTCCGATTCCAATTTTTCAATGGAACTTTTTGCCTTTCCCCGAATCGTGTTTGTAATGTCTGGAAGAAGTCATACTTTTGTCCTGTGACGAGCTATATACTCGCTTCGTGGAGAAAGTAGATGGAAATATGCACTTGAACGTGTATCCATATGAACGTAGCACCTACCTACCTACATGTAATGTGTGTGATAATGTAGATAGACGTATTGTAGATAGACAGTAGGCTGAGTTTAGTTTTCACTTGTATATATTGCTCTGGATGGTCAAGTGATTGGAAATATGGAACCAATAGCACAAGGGTCTGGAGCTGGAGAATAAGAATAGAATTAAGCCAGTCATTCAAGTCTGTGGAAGTCCAGGTAGAAATCGAACGTATCCTTTTCTCGGTCTGAATGTGTGTTTAACTACAGACTACTACAATGGAGTAATGGACTTGGACATTTTCGTATGAGTACGCGCATAGTGGACATATAGCGTATTATATGATATATCAAATGTAATAGTAGAGAGATATTATTATGTGTCTATTAACAATATTAACTGGATAGGTCTTTACTTTGTATGTGACGCTCTTATCTTAGTGCCTTATAGTGAGTCTCCAACTCTTCAATTATTCGCACTGCCCACTATTATCCCCTCCTAGTTATTTCACTACGCAGCAGGTTCCGTGTAGCCGAACATATGGATGTAGAAAGTAGAGGTAGGTAGGTAAGGTAGATACATGTGTTGTGACATTGTATACTAGAAATACTAGCAGCCCTGCCTACGGCAGTCTGCATTATTCGTGATCAAATTGTACACGAAATAAAAATCAGAATTTGAAATTTTGAATTTCCCGCCAAATCTTAAAATCGCTATTTGGACCCGGTGCTCAATGTGCTTACACATAAATGATATACCATTTGAACGGAAATTATCAGGCGAATTTAATTGTGTTCAAGTTCAGTGGGCGATCCTAAAACCTGTTTTGTTTAAAAAAGAAATCTAAATAAAAATTTTAAAATTGTAACGAGTAATACATAACTATAAGCTATAACTTTAAGTTGACTCGATTCTATTTCATTACCGTTTGAATGGTATATTATTATCTTTTCGTGGCATTGGGACTTACTCTTATACAAAAGATACAAATAGTAGTATAAAATTGGAGCTAATACCAGTATTTATAGGGGTTTTGGCAGAATATTTGAATGTTTCACATAGTTTAATTGTTTCGCAGTTTGATGGATGGACAGATTAGCTAGGTAGGTACCTTAGGTAGGATTGGAAAGAATTCCCAACAGCATTAATATTATACTCATGTGTGAAATTGCTCATAGACGGCATAAAGGCTGGGTAATGCGAAAGTAAACTGAGGGCTCTGTGGTAATCATACTGGCTAACAATACTGATGTTAAGTAGGAATCTAGCTAGATAGGTACGTAACTACATACTAATCATATCCTCACTTCCACCACATACGTTTAATTACTATAACTTCGTGTCCGTGTACAAGAATTCCTTGGAAACAACTACAGACAGGTACATATAATATATCATACAAAAGTAAAAGCAAAAGCAATACAAAACTATAATACCCAGGGGGAAGAGACCGAGGGGGAGGGGATTTAACTGGCACGATGAATGCTCATTCTCGTGGCCTGTCTGAAGAAAGTACCTAGCTATACATCGATATAGCACTGATACAACTAGGTACATGTTACATTTCGTTACATTTTGAGCTGACTGAAATTACCACCGTTTAGTTGATAGAATTATTTTATGAATTATAATTTATTACTACGACTAATTAAAAATTCGAAAGTCAGTTCATTATTGATGATATTCCATAATATGGAGTTGTATAAGAGTATTTATAATTTTTAAAGGTCTAATCGTAAGTAAGGCGGTGCGGAAAAGACTAGTGTCACTTCTCACAAAGTTTTTATGTGATTGAGTGAATTTGTGGTTGACGTTGAGCATTTACTTACGCAAGTAGGTACATGGGTATTAAAAAGCAAGGACAGGAATGAAGGGTGAGTTATTAGAGGAAGAGAATCCTTCATGGTTCAGCAAGAGAGAGAGAGAGTATCAAATCTTATGTAATTTGGACAAATACTACTAAGCCCAGTAGGCACAGATTCACACACTGGCATCCATATAGATATACTAATGTGCATTTATACTTTTAGGTGGATCACATATTAACCGGGGCAGGATAGTTCTGAGAAGGGGAAAGATGGAAAAAAGCAAAAGCTAAAAGTCTTAGGACTATAACAGTAGCAAATTACGCTCCCCGCGACTCCCGACTCCCGAGTATGACGGATCTACTTCGGGTTCTGGTAGGTATCAGAAGTTGGAGTCAGAAGCTGGATAGGTGCCTATAGCTATGAGCCATGTCCCATATAGCCTGTTCATTTGGAGCTACTCACATAGAAATTGATAGTGAGCTGAGATAGGAATGGTTATTGTTGGGTGAGGTACCTACTTTAGTTTTAGTTGGAGAGCGAGTCAGAAGTAAAGGGAAAGATGCTTCATGTCACATGTGATAATGCAATAATAAAGGTCTATGACTCAGGAGGGAAGAGCAGGTAAAGTCATTACATTACGAAATACTCCGGAATATGAAATGATGAGAAATAGTGGAAATAGTGGAGTACCTACTGTTTTGATGGAGCTCGTCGGATGTTCTACCCATCCAAAGAATCTGATGTGAAATGATAGATCACTCTGAGAAGGTATTAGTGTATACGTATAATTGTACAAAGGTGGTCGTCCGACGTATATCCGTAGTTTACTGGGTTAGGATATAGTGCCTACTTACATGGTATTACCAAAACCAAAACAGAGACCCACCGTAGGTACCTACCTGTCTCCCTGCATCCAGAAAGTGATATAGCATTTATATGAACGTAGCTAGTTGACACGTAATTCTGGCACTCATACGGACGGATGCTCCGGGGTCCCATTTAAAGTAAAAAGGGGAGTAAAAATAAGAGATAGAGTGCGAGTGACGGGAGGGTTGATAAATAATTTGATTGTATAATGACTGCGATATGAGGTACGGGAAGGAAATATGGGGGAAATAAAGGAAGGTGTATGGGGCATAGGAAGACACGTGGGCAGAGGAGTGGTAGACGAAACTGAGTAATAGTGGGAAGGTGGGTAGTAAGGTAGATATAGGTATAGCTATATAGTGGTTGGTGCTGGAGATTGACGAAGTGCATGGGAGGTGAACTTGTCATGTGTCTCTGCTTTCTTCTGTCTCCAAACCTAATCCCGACAACTTATACCTACCTACCTACCTACCTGTGCTCTGACTCTGCTCTCATTCCACTGAACCACTCAACTCCATACATTCCCCATACATAGCCCACTCCAAAAAAACGACAATCTACTTTCCTCTTCATCCTTCTACAATAATTCTACACACGAGAAAAACGTTTTTCTCACTTTTCCTCCTTTTCTCCCCCCTTTCACAACCGCACGCACGCAGTCCTGCTGATGCTGCTGTACGGTTAACGGTATGAGTATCACTATGAGGCATGGTGGCATTTTGATTTGGGAGACAGGGAGACCTTACCTCTTTTGAGTCTCTAAAAGACATGACAGAGACAATGAGAGCGGAGGTAGATGTACAGTGGGTTATAGATTGTTAGATCGTTAAGACTTATTACGAGATTACCTTCTCGCGACGACCACTACATACACTCCCATTCCCATTCGGCCCATTCCAATTCCAACAATGAGTGCATGAGAACCTTAATCTGTCTCCTGGATTTGATAGACAACACACATGACTTCCTTTTTCCTTTCAATTCCCCGGCAGTGACAAACGTTGCAACAATTAACCCCGGAACTTCTTCGTCTTCCCAGAAGGAACCACCCAGACCAGAGCAGAGGAGAGGATGGAAGGAGGCTGAGCCTCCAATTCATTTCCCTCATTAAATTCCATTACAAAACATTGAGTCTGGGCTGTGACTGCATGGGAGGGCAGGTAGAAATCCTTGATTTCTAAGCAAATTGATACTTGGTCTCCGGATGCACCGTGTGCCGGTGTCTCTGTCTCTGTCTTTGTGTCTTTTTTGTACGTCTGATCTGAGTTTTTTGGGATGGCTCTTGTCGTTTGAAGGAGGGAAACTGGAGATGGAGACAGGGAGACGAGAGGCTGAGAGACTGGGAACCCCCTTAAATTGGATATGTGGAGGGATGGGAGACAGGAGACACATGATGTGGCGTGAGAGATAAGGAAAAATAATTCGGAGCCTTTCCCTTTTGAGGCTCCAGCTAACAGAATAAAATAAAACACAAAGTGAAAAGCATGAAGCAAACTACATCTCAATTCACTTTTACATTTCTCTCTTCCCCTTCCCAGCTAATGGGACCAAGTCAAACTGAATCTGCGGATATTACACATGCAAATACGCGACGGGAACAAATAAGCTCAACCTCAACAACAGCCAGCAGGTAAGAGCTCGCCGTATGCATGTGAAACATGGATTATTATATTTACTTTAATAACGTTTCTGTCCATACACTCGTAGGGAGGAGAAATAAAATTAAAGTCATAAAGCCGCATAAAGCGAGGGAGCTGGATATGCATTCACCTCTCCCAGTCCCTCAAGAAGGCAAAGTGGAAAGGTAGGTACTCCGATTAGCACCGTAACTGGTAACCATAAAACCGTAAAATAAAAGGGCGCTCTCCCCTACAAAATAATATAAGAAAAGAAAGACTAGGAGTGTTTCCTACCGGCGGCGTCGGTGTCGGGCATCGGTCCTGGCTCAGCCCATATATAGCAGAAGAGATTCAGAGTAACAGAAGGAGATGAGATGAGTGGGATGGTTTATGGTTTCTCTCTCTAGTTGAGTCTCCCATGCATAAAACAGAGCGGGAGAAATCCATGAAATGGATGGATGCCTCGAATATGTGGGAAAGTACAATGACATTAAACATTAAACAGAAAATGGTGAAGTACAAATAACTCCATGACTAATCGTAAGAACGGCGATTAGAAAGACAGGAGGAGCGGGAGCTTATCGTCATCGTTAGAGTTTCAATGCTATTATGAGGATGAAAAGGAGTCGACATGGAATGAGTTAGAGCAGACGAGACGAACTTCCCGAGTCTCCTTTCCAATATTATTCCATTGAATTCGCATTGGAGCTATTGGAACATGGCATCGGGTCGGAGGGGAAGGGAACCATGGCACTATGGCCATGAAGCAGAGATAAAAGGATAGATACACAGAGATAGAGAGAGAGAGAGCGGGAGAGAGCGGGAGAAAGACGGACAGATGGATGTTTATATGGATTGGGTGGATACTGTACTGTGAATAGGGAAGGCAACTTGGAATCGGAAACAAGACTTTTCTCCATGACGGCAGGAAGACCCCAGAGTTTTTCCTAGTCATGATTCGGAAGGTATATTTATGAAGAGTTGTTTCGCAAAACGGGTCGAGTCCATTTTTTAAAAAATGAGATTATTTGCATTATGTGTACCATTCAACTAGATACGTTACCGTGTTAAAATGGTAAAGATTAAAGTTCAACCAAAACAATTTTTTAAAATAGCCAAAAATTCGTTTCTTGCCTAAACGGGATAAGTCACCTAAACCATTTCTGGCAAAATGGGATAAGTCCACCTAAAACATGCATTTCTGATTTAAATTTAGTATTTGAGTGTTTTCGTAGTTTGTAGAAGACAATTGCCATGAGTAAATTGTTTTACGCAAAAAAAAGCTTTGTTTCACTCAAAACGATTAAAATTTCATCTCACGGACTTTCTTCTCCATGTTAAGTTATTGATTATTTTTGCAAAACGGGATAAGTCCACAAATTAAAATTTTTGAAAATTTTCTAAAAATTTCCAGAGTCAGTCTAGATTTATGCAACTACTTGTAATAACGCCTCGTCAGTTACAGTACCTGTAGAAAAAATTGAGTTAAAACAAATAATCCCGTCACCTTTTATTCATTGTTCGTGATTCCTGTAAAATTTGGTTTGATGGACGTTTTCTGTTTTGCCAAAAAACTCTTCATATACAGGGAGGAGAAAGGGAAAATGACAAAGTAAACGAAGAAAAAAAAACGAGGTAGGTAGGTTGGAAGGAAGGTAAGTCTGAAATAGGTGCGAGGAAACTGAACCATTCCATGTATATCGCTAGATATCCTCATAGCAACAACAACAGACACAGCCGCCCAACTCACAATAATTCCGAATGGGAAAGCTGGAGAGAGCGAGAGAGCTTGAGGGAGAAGTGAGTTCGGGAAAAGTGGAAGAAAGAGAAAGCACCCGTCCCGCGTACTAGTTCTTCTATTCCCTTCCGAATAACGATAAGTGAGTACACACACACAACATGAGCTGAGCTGAGTTGACGAAGAAGACCAACGCCAAGTGAACTGACTTCCAGTTCCAGTTCCAGTTCCAGCTCCAGCTCCAGCTCCAGACATTAGACCCTCAGTTCAAGAGTAGCAAGGCAATGTACCTTCAAACACTACAAACAGACCTTCTTGTCTCCTTCCTAATATCACTTCCTCCTTTCCTCTCACTCACTCAACTCTACTGTCATTCTTCCACCTCTACTACTACCACTACCACTACCTCGCCATCTCCTCCTCCAAAAGTCTATGTAATTTTAAAAGCAATAATATGCACAGAAGAAAGAGCAGAGATTTTCCGTAGCATCTGTACAAACATTAGAGTGGTATATTAGTGGGACTGTATAGTGACAATAGTTATAGTTTCTCACAGTCAAACTTTGTTAGTCCTTGTACCTAATGAGTCTGTAAAATTCTACAGCTTACACTCATCGTTAGATTACAGTTATACAATGGGGATCTGCATAAAAATCTTAGGACATTCCTGGTACCAATTACAACCCAAAAGTAAAATAGCTAATGACTTTAATACGAATTTGTCTTGGAGACTACAAAATAAATTTGGCAGAGTTTGCCTATTAAATTAAAATTTAATCTTAATGTTAAAAATGTATGCATACAGGTACACTGACGACTTACCTAATTGGTGCTTTTATTTGGAAACGAATTCATAAACAAAATATGTTTATATTGTTTAGAATTATTTTTGTGAAATAGTCATTTTAGAAAGAAAAAAGTAATACGTGATTAACCTGAAATATATAAAGCGGATTCCAGTTGAATAATTTAGCTGCACAAGTGTTTTTTCTAGTTTTTGAGGAAATGGCTTAATTCAAAAACACGATTTTATCACGTAATTTCTGATTTTGCATGGAGAAACAGTAACTTGTTGCAAACTACCATAATTATTTAACTTTAACTAGAACAAGGGCCTCCCCCCACGTTGTTTTCTGCGTCGCGGGGTAGCCATTCCCTAACAACAAACATTTTTGAAAATTGGCAAATTTGAATTTCCCGCCAAATCAAAATTAATAATTTACTACTGGTCGCTCACTCCAAATGTACAAATTTATAAGTGATACATCCTTCAAACGACAATTAATAGTAGAATCTTCTCACAAGGATGCTCTATGAATAATCATTTTTGAATAATTTAAAAAATGACTTTAAAAAAACTCACTTTTAGAAAAAATTTGATTTTGAAATTTTGAAAGAAAGAAATATTTTTTATTCTTTGAGAGCTTCAAAATGATGTATCACTCGTACAAATCGGTCGAGTATTTCCAAATATATTAAATTGTGCACATAGGTGCATATAGTCATAATTTATTGTTATGTTTAGTCAGGAAAGAAACATGGACTTGCATCGTAAATTTTATTCTTAAGATATAATCCAGATTTCATAACATGAAGAAAAACTGACACGTCTTAAATAATAAATACAATCATAATCTTACTTCTTATTCCAAGTCCAAGGACCCTTCTTGGCATTTCAGTAAATATTATTTTTGTGAATTTATGTTGACGTTGAGAGCGTGTGTGTGGGTCAATTTCTCATACAATTTTCGCTCGACCACCGTCACTTTTTAACTTCCCTCTACCCACTTAGATTTCAAATCTTGCAATAAACTTTACTACTCGCGTTGGCTGTGTTTGATGTTCCATGAAACGTCTCTGTTGTAGTATGTTTCAAGACAGTTTGCGAGGTTTTACTAAGGCATGGAGGTGTGGGCACTGTATACTGAAACTAAAGCTTCGGCTTGTTATTACTCTCACTATAGATCCATGCCGTTCTTGACCAATTCGTTTTACAAATCATATGGGATTATTTTACTACTGCATAAAGGAAATTGGCAGTTTAAAAAAAGGTATGCAGCAGTATAGGGGCAGTAGGGGAATTGGCAGTGGCCCCAAATATTAAAGTTTAACTGCTATCGTTTTGGATGTATCGGCAGTTTAAGCGAGGCACTGTAACAAATCATGTAAGGTATGTTGCCAAATCATTTATATTTATGAGAATTTTTTTCCGTTTGAATAAAACAGGTTAAAAAATTAAGAAAATCTTTGTTCTTCTTTACGTTTAAAATCCTTTACCGTAAATTTTTTTATTTGTTACCATTCACAACTGATGTGAAAAAATTCAGTTCAATAAGGGTATTTTATGCATAAATAATTACATATCGGGGTCCTAATCGGTATTCACTAGTTTTAGAGTTGAACGGTGGAAAATTCCAGCTTAAAAGATAAAAATAATGTAATAGTTCTAAATACTGACTCTGATTCTGAGTATTTTGAGTCAAGACTGCACTGTCAACAGGTTGCATTACAGCATCTGCAGTATTACTTTGCCAGAGATCTGAGTTGAAGATACCCTCCAAACTAAGAAATGATGGCTCGTGCGTAGTTTCTTTAATTCTTTTAGAATCTACAATCTAAATTCAGCCCTTTAATATAAAGAATAGTCGAATATGACGTCAGATTAAGTCATTCTTGATGCTGCTATAAAGCACGGTAACTGTAGAGCTTTACACATTATGTATCTGCAATAACTATATTAGTGGAATATCGTAATAAATTTTCACGTTTGGTAATTTTAATTTTAATAATTACTAAAAGTATCCCTTGTTAATTTGTACAAGAAAATTGTAATTCTTATTTTATAGATGTTGCACAGCTGTGCCCAGTCCTTCTAATTGTAAGCATGTTAGGACTATTGTAACTATAGGAAACTATAGAAAATCCTCCATAGGGAAGTGTACTACTTTCTCAGTCGTCGTCGTCAGGATAAATGAAAAAGTAAAGCAAAACTTTCCAAGTAGATTTTACCATTTACAACGTATAAGCGGGAGACGAGGAGCGGGATACAGAGTGTAATTCTGATTATCTTTTCCATTTCTATTTCGACTTTGACTTCTTTTTCAATCCCAGTCCATGTCAGTTCCTCTCGTCCAGCTACTCAGTTCTGACCACGACTAATTGACCAAATAAGACTTACGCATGTATAGCTACACCCGACTCCAAGAGTACAACATCTATAGCTGAATTCATTCGAAATGGTCTATATAGCACAGTCAATACAACCTACACTCCATATATGTGTACCCACTCACAAATGAAAATATAAAATTAAAGTAAAAGTAGTGAAGGAAAAGGAGGGAATAGATTATTTAATTCAGCAATTCAGTCGTCCAGAACAGAAGACGAGAACAATCAGAGAATAGAAGGAGACAATGGAGCATCATTCTAAGAGTAGGACTCTCTAAACTATAACATATTGTAATCAAGGTACAAAAAGAGACAGGACAAATTCCACTCTCTGCTCTGTCTCTTCCGGCCTGGCCTCACTCACTCTAAGGCACTCACACATTTGCATTTCTAAGAGTCCACAATTCTAGTATTAGTAGGTAGGTACAGCTATACGATTCCCCAGATTTGAGAATATCAGATTATCCTGTACAATACAGAGACAGACAAACATACACAGGATACAGGACGAGGACGAGGACCAGAACTAGTTTGAGTCATACAAATGAAGGAAACCTTGATTTAATTCCTTCATTTCCCTATTGTCATTTCCTTCTCTCCCCCATCAAGTCTATCTCTCCTTCAACTTTTCTCCTCTCCTATTCTTCAGCATTAGTTTAGTATTTAGTAATTATTATTTGAACTTTGTTCCTATATCTGTACGACCAAAGCAAAAGCTACCCACATCACTCCGATTTTTTTTTTGATATCTTGTGGTGTGTCTATCTAACCCAACGTTGCATAATGAGATATAGGCTGGAAATGGAACTTGGGAATGTACCTATATACATATATATGTTCTACATACTACATAGAAGTAGAAAAGAGTCATTGAAGTTCAGTGTGTGTGTGTGTGTGGTGTACTACTGTGTACTGACAGGAACTAGAAACTAGAAGGGTTCTATAGCTCCATGAGGATCGGATGGTGGTTTGGTTTGCCATGGTTTAGAGACGGTGTCCGCATTTCGATTTCCATCCTTTCCGTCCCGGAGTTCGTCACTATAGGCACCTTACCTACATATGCTTGATATGAGCTACGGTTTCTTCTATTTTATCCGCTCTTTTACCCTTCCTCCCAATTCAAAGTAAGTTCCCGGGCCTTATTGTCTTCTTTGGTATTATTGGTATTAGTATTGGTTTTGTTCTGCCTCATATGGGGTATGGGGCTGGGAGGGAAGGATGCTAGGAAACCTTGTAAGCTGGTTTAACTTTAACCTACCTATATAGGTGTCATACTATAATATCTGTACCCGTACAATTCCTCCTACGTCCTACGTAACGACACACACAGCAGCACAGTCTGAGTTTCCATGCACTTCATCTCCAATGACTGTCTGCCAAAGAGATGAGTCTTGAGTCTTGAGTTTGAGTTGGCGTTGGAGTCAGTGAGTGTCACCTCTTCATGCGGCCGGGCTCCTCATACTCATACACCGTCGACGTCGACCGTAGTCAGAGAGTCAGATCATACTCCTCATTTATTCCATGCCAATGCCAGGAGACAGTGGAGTGAGTGGAGGGTAGGCGAGTGGCTGGCATTTGACGATTTCATTTTGACACTGCAACATGAAGGAAGTCGCTGCTGATGCTGATGCTGCTTCTGCTGCTGCTAGGAGAAGGCGAAGGGGAAAAAAAGAAGATGAAAAAAAATGCTTAAAGGTAAGGGGTTTGTTTGTTGTGAATGTGACTCTGGATTTGGAGGAGAGCTATGGGAACGTGTAAGCTCATACGGAGAGGGGAATCAAAATCTGTAGTGATGGAATTATACATTGCATCATTCTCCTCGAGTATCTCTCAGTATCGACATCGACATCGATATCGATACCAACTTCAACTTGTATATAATGTACCTACCTACCTACCTGGCCTAAGTAGTTAAAAGGATTCTTCTAATATTATTTGGGTGCTCTGTTCTGATGCTGATACTTGTAGTCTAATACAATGGAATTTGGAAGCACCTATATACATGTATCTCTATTCATACCGTCTCTCGTCAATAGTCAAGATGCCCACAGGTATGTTGGGCGTGCACTCCTATAAGAGTCTCTAGATACAGAAACCTTCCAGACAGAAACTCTACTCAAAATACGATAGGATAGATATTAGGTATAGAAAAATGTGAGGGCTAACGATAAGTCCATGAGAAACAAAAACAGAGTATATACTGTAGTTTAGTATAGCCATAATGTTAATAGTGGAGCGGTGGCGGTAGAAGTAGAAGTAGACAAGTTACATTAGGTATTAAAAAGAAGCGTGGAGCTTTATTACTGACTAGACGAGTCCCATAACTACACTACACTGAACACACAACAGACCAAGGAACTAAAACAAAAACAAACTGTGACTACTTACTAAACTCTGAGCTTCATCCGTCATAGACTCTGATAGCTACAGAGAAGCTGAGCAATTAGTAGGATTTTTCCACGGATTTTTTTTCTCTCCTCTCCATCGTCTCCTGTGCATTTCATGATTTCCACAACAACCCAATCCAAATTATGTATAGGTATATCTGGAATCTGGAATCTGGACGAGGAGTCTCTCACGAGTTATCTCCATTTATTCTCCGGCTCTGGCTCTGACTCCATCATCCACGTTGTATATTTAGCTGTTAGACTGTTAGATCAATCCAAACCAAACACCCAAACGACATCAACAACAACACTCAGAGAGAAGAGAGCGAGAGGAAAATATAGCGGACGTGTAGAGCCACAACTGGAGATGTGGAGTCGGAGCCGGAGCCATCAGCAGCAGAGTCAGAGTCAGAGGCAGGAGGAGCAGGAGTAAACGAAAGTAAATGAAAATGGAATAGCAACTTAGACGAAGAGGTATAATATATAGGTATAGGTAGACTACTTGCTGGACAAAAACGACAGACACACAAAGAATCAAAGTACTCTACACAGAATTATACAGACTATTGGATTTACTTTTGCTCGGGATATACCTTCAATTAAATATATATATATGTGCGGACTGGTACATTGAATCTCAACTACAGGCTCGCCACCACGCTCCTTCCTCCTTGTCAGCATTTGTAAATAGATTAACACACACACACCCAACAGTTTTGTGTCCACTTTGTTTGGGCTCCGAAATGGCAGAGGCTTTATAAGACCAGGACCAGGACCAGAACCAGAACCAGACCAGAGGTCCGATTTAGTAATAAGGTTCATAGTGATAGTCAAAAGTAGAGCGTCTAGAGTTCTAGAATTGTACATTGGCGACTCTGTTTGTATTATTTTTATGGACAACCCCGCTCCACCATTACCATTACCATTGCCGTCTGGACTGGACGACTACGAATCGCATTGCTCCTTCTTCCATTGTTAAAATAATAAGACTAGGTATAGCATTATTATGATTTGAGTATAACTCTCAGATATATATCAAGAGTGAGACTTTCGGACTGAGTTCTCTCACTTGGCTCCACATTAGTACATATCCGAATCACTATATATATACAGTTCTGTAATACACTATGCTATTATCCTTCTCCATTTTCATTCTCCACACAATCACAATTACAATTAGCTATAAAATATTTCCCTGGTTTTAAATTGATCGTTGGTCTCCAATCAAATCTCAAAAGCATACAATCCTATTATTCATAGTTGAAAGCATTGCCATTACCGTTACGATTACTGCTATACTGTACTCCCTACTCCCATTCCACGACTCCACGTTCAATTCACCTTGAGTTGGCTTTGGTTTTGGTTTTGGATTTTGGATTTTCGAGTTTGAGAGAGTTTCCGGAGTTTTGTGTGGAAATGCTCGGAGAAACTCATTCAACTTTTTAACTGGGCCGTTCACTTACTATAATATTATATTGACTCTTCAACTAGGTTGGCTAAATTTGAATTTTACACTCTCTGTATTCTTATTATTATTATTATTACACACATAAGTTCCAGGAGGCACTTATTCTACATTCCACTCTACCTACAACAACCGAGTCCAATCTACAAAAAATCTACATCTCCTAAAGTACATTTAGGTGTATATTTTAGTACGTGTACTTGTTCGCCTTGCTCCAAGGCACATGCCATGACTTCTCTCAGATATACAGGGTCCAAAAGTCTGTGAGGTGATTGATTTCCTCTGCTTTCCTTTTACTTGTGAGCTTTAGTATTGAGGTGCTTTAATTTCAGTTTGAGTTTTTAAAGTTGATTCGAAATGAGGAGAAAAAGGAGAGGAAGTTGGGAGTAGCAGTGGTGGAAGGAAGGCTGAAGGAAAATAATAAGGAAGACGTCGAAGCCGAAGCCGAGAGGGAAGGATGGAGTTTATTGTATGTATATTCCGCGCCGAAAATATAATTATCTGACTGTACATATTTCCATGGACATGGACAGACCCAAAAGTCTGAGTCAAGTCTCACTGCTGAGTCTCGTGTGTGTGTGTGTGTGTGTGTGTGAGTGAGTGAGCAGTAAATGTAGGCGAAAAGGCGAGACAAGTTGACGGGAGTGTGTGGCAGAAGTTGTTGCGTTCAGTACGAGAAGACACTGCGAGGGGAGAAGAGTGATAAAAGTGCAGTGACTGATTTGTTTGGAAGTTTCCAACTTTTCTCGAGATTTTGGGGATTCATCTCCGTCTCCGTTTCCGTCTCTCTCTCTGATTCCGAGTGGGATTTGGATTTGGATTTTTTCCATCATTCAATCAAGTAAAGGTGTATCCGTATCATCATCCGTAATCTCTCTATTTCCCCGTCTCTCTTCATCTGTTGTGAGCAACATTTTGCTATTATTATTACTATTATTATAAAGATTCGGACGAGAATGATAGTAGGATTATTGTGGGAGCACCACCATCAGGATCAGGATCGACGTCGACGTGAAAAAATCATATAATATATAACGCACCTTCATCGTCAAATTGTTTTTGCGTAGCGGATCGGCAGAAGCAGAGCAATATCAAAATCAAAATTCAATACTTTGCTTCTTCAAATCATAGGCTTTGATTTTTTTCTTCTTCCTTTTGTTTTGTTTTCACACTGTTTTTTTCCTTCTTCTTCTTCTTCTTCTTCATCTTCACGTTCTGCTGCGTTGCGTTGTGATATCCTTCCTTCGTGGTTTACCATTTTACATTAGTAGTGGGAAGGAATCGTGAATCGTCATCGTCATCATCAATATCAACATCAACGTCGTCACAGTTCAGATTTAGAGGAATAAAAAAAAACTTTGTAGCCTTTTTTTTGGTGTGTGTTTGTGTGCCCTCGCCCTCTCAGTTCAGTTCAGTGGGTGAGAAGTACTGAAGATAACTTTTGACTAATAAGGATTTGGACAGGATTCCATCATGGGATCTGCTTTCTCAACGAAAACTGTGTTCCAAGTTGTTGCCACACTTGAAAGTGTAAGTGACTTTTTGAATATTTATCATTGAGTAATATTATTATAGTCCGAGTAATTATAATTCTACAAAAAAGTTATTTGGAGTTGTCCGGCTCCGGCTCGTTTGTCGTTTGTTGTTGTCCACTCTTTACTCAGTTGGTGAGGTATTAAATGTTAAACACTAAATTCCAATCATCGATAATCAATACAATTATATTATGAAGCCATATATCCCCACCACCTACATAAATATTAGACATGAAATGGGAGTCCGATTGATTTGTTGTGGCCGATATGCCTTCCCTATCTTTGCGACTGTCCAGCGAGTGATGGATGAATGTCGTGCCGAATATTGAATGTGGAAGGAATTAATTTATAGACTCCGTCAGTTTGAATTACAATTACAAGGAATTAATTAGTTGAGCTAACCTCCCTTCATTTGTCATTTAATTTACTGTTTATGCTCATTGGATTTTTATGGTGGTTTTCTCGGTATTATAATCAATACCATATAGTCAGTGTGGATATTATTATTTTATTACGAATACCCATGTTTCAAAGGAATTTCCATATTTTCGATGTGGACTCCGTACACACTGTATATTATTTTTGTTTCGAGGACGAAGTAGTGATCAGTTCTGTATTATTAGCGATTAGTGGAGTAGCATCAGTATCTGCTACTCCGTGGCTTTGAGCTACATTGTGAAATAAGCAGAGTCAGCAATCTGGAGGGAGCAGGATAGGAATGTAAAAGAGTAGGAGAATATTATATTTTCTCTGTGCAGATATATATGAACAATACACACAGAACAGACACAGTTGACTTTGGCATTGGCATTGGCAGATTTATAGGAATCAACGACTGACTGTGGGCAGTATGTTATTAGTCTTTTGGATTTGAACGTGGTGTGTCAAGTATGTAAAATATGTAAAAGTTGGTTTCTGTTACGTAATATCTAATAATAATACCCACTACTCCAAGTTCCTTTACATTCTTTTTCTTGGTCCCTTCTCGGGAAGCAGTCTGGTAGTTTTTTTTCTGATAGTGTTTATACAGTGTGGAGTGTGTAACATCTGTAATAGAGGAGAGTACATATGGTGGTGTAGTGGTGTTACATGGTATATGAAAAGATATTTTTTTTATGACAGGAGTGAGTGGAAGTTTCGAGTTTCAGAGAGAAGTTTGAGCTTCATGATGATGAGGAGCGTGTGACGGATTGCCTCATTTCGATCACTCACAAACCATTTTTGTTTATTCTTAAATATTGATTATTATAATGATTGTTATTATGGTTATTACGGCTATGTTTATAGTTTCGTTGCTATTGATGATGATGCTTGAATTAGGCTATTACTTCACATTTGATTTGAATGACTCCGAGTAAATTTGTTTTGATTTTCCTATGCTTGATTTTAATAAATTCAAAGCTCATAGTTTCGTCCCTTTATACTTGTGCGGTTGGAGTTATTATATTTAGAATACGTCATCCCCCCCTTTTTTTACATAATTTGAATTTGAATTTTTAGACATTGCCATTCACGGTCAGGTTTGAAGTTTGAGTCTGATGCTATATGGCATTGTCTGTCAGTCATATAGGCTCGTGTCGTTGAAACTTTTCAAAACCATTATTCTGGCTTTCACGTCCATATCGATCACAATCGCATCGCTCGGTTATGTAATGATTATGTATTAAGTTTGAGCGCCTGAACAATAACTTCGCATGCTTCTACTCTGTAATATTAATGAGGAGTAATTACCACCACTCCTCCCAGGGAATGCTAATGACATTGGAGAATTAGGTGAGAATAGTATATACAGATATATATCTCGACTCGCTTATTATCGTTTAGCATTAGTTTCAGTTGGAGGTGTGCCTCTTTCCCTCTGTAGTGTATACTGGATTTATAATTTTATTGAAATTGACGCTATACATTTCCATGAGGCTAACTTTATATTTTTCATATACTAATTTGGATTAGAATATTTAACACGGGTTTGTAAATTACATGCACAAAATGTCCAAACTACAACACGCGAAGTTGTGGAAGTATTTGTCAATTTCTACCCAAGTCAAACTTACTATAGTTAGTCATGCACAGTCACACAGTATTGTCTCAAACTGAAAGGCGGGTATTAAAGTTTTCCAGGCTCGCTCGTAGTGAAGCTATCTGATTTAGTTAATATGTAAATAATTACTGATTTACACAACGATTTAGTTTTATGTTAGTTGAGAGCGGACTTGTGATTTTGTAGAGAACTATTGGTACTGATTGGTTCACTAATCGTAAGACGTCGATGTGAGCGGAGAGGGTATCTATATGTGGGAAAACAGTTTTTGAAATTGTAAGGAATTATTGTTACAAATCATAATTTTAATTTAATGAAATAAATAATGAATAAACAGTATAATAATTACCTATTATAATAAAATGAAAACCACGGGGATGGGCTGGAGACAAATAACCGTAGATATGTGTTTATTTGCGGTTGAAAACATATTAAATCTGGATGCTATTCTTATGTGGATACCCTCCCCGTTCGTATAATAGATACCATATTGTATTGTGCCAACAGAGGCTTTTCTACAGAGGCTCTATTGTTGTTCAAGTACAAGGGCAGGAGTATTAATTAGATGTGGGTAGATTTGTGTAGATATTCTGATAATAACGTGTTTTATCTTATATATTATAATAAAAGCTGAGTGTTGTATTATTATAGAATACATTGCCATTTCGTAGATAATAAAGCTGGTCTGGTCGTCTGCGGTGGAAGCGTAAAGTTTAGTTGTAACATTGTAACTTAATCATGACATGTATGAGATAGTATCTAATTTCCCTCGCTTCTGATTTTCATACAGGTGACCGCCACAGTCATCCTTGGGTTTGCAATAAAAGCCCTGGTGCTGTATCAGGACTATGCTGAGACGGATGCTAACTACCAAAATCATAAGAGGCAATATCTTCAGTGTAAGTTTACCTTTTTATTAATATTAGGATAGGATACAGTTGCTAACTAGTAAGTAATATTTAACACAACAAAGCACAGTATAGTTTACAATGATTATAATACTCACTAACTCACTCAGTTTACTCAGTTAGTAACAAATTACCTTCCTTCAATGTATGAGTATTAAATAACCCTTTCAAAATACATTATATGATGCTCTATTCGATCAGCTCGTTTTCTTACGGACGTACGGACGGACATAAATAATTTTGTTTACATTTCTGAGCCCAAATGGTTATTTGAGGTTACCCAAGTAAGGACTGCTGTTACTGTACTTGTACCTAAGCTAATAGCGGAGCATTGATTCTAGGTTCTAGTTTCCAAGCAGAGTATTATTATCCGTAGCCAAAACAGCTATGGTCATGTTTTATGTAGAGTGGTGAACCTGGCTGGATGAACGATGAATTTGTAAAGGGGAATAATGACAAATGATAGTAATCCATTTTGTTTGCTTTTGAATTTGAGCAGATTCAGCTATAGCAGCATGTGGCCAAGCAGTAATCCAAATCATTGCTGCAATTCTTCTTGTCACCAAATCCAAGGTAAGGAATTTATAAAATATTTAATTGAATTGAGTTCAATATGTTGTTTCTGTGACTGCTATACATTCTTTATGGGCTTAGAGTCGTATAGACGGATTCCAAGTCGTTTTCGTTTCTCATATACATTGTGGATTGTAGGTTGTCGAGACTCAAACTGTATGGGTACTGTGTTATTCTGGGATGCGTGTGTGGGCATTGTAGAGTTTCCATATTGCATGGGGGAGATATGAAAGAGTGAGGATGATACGGGTATTGGTTTGGTTTGTTGTTGGTCGTGGTGGCGGTGGTGGCGGTGGTATGCCTGGTAGTAGAAGGAGCAGTCTCTCTATCTCTGTAGACACGTTCTGTCGCGAATGTTGTATTTTGTGATCGACTTATATTATACTTGAGCCGTCTCCTCCTCTACGACTTGTCAGTGTTCAGACTCACAGTATTATTCAGTTTCCTCACAGTCCTTTTTCCTCACTAGTCAGTAATAGTGATAGGGACAGTAGAGAGAGAGATACAGAAAATAGAGATAGGTGAGTTAGGCTACGGAGGTGGTTGCTTTATGCTTTATTGGATGACATGGCAAGTTTCATATGATCCCATGATTACATAGGTTGATTGTGGAGGTATACATCTGTGTAAATGGCGATAAGTGAATGTACACGTGAAGAGTTCATTGATCAAAGGTACTCGCAGAAAATATGTATACTCCTAGTCCCACATTCAGTTCAGTCAGCTCGGGAGTCACTAACAACGTCCAAGTTTTTGAACGTCTCTGTAATAACGTATGCTCTCTGACTCTCTGGTCTGCTCTCTCTCTCTCTCTCTCTCTCCTAGTCATGTATATTCCATCTCCATGTTTGTATGTTTATGTGTAGTTTTATCTCAACTTTATTTTACGTTGACTTCCTCCAGCTGAAGAAGAACTCTAGCAGCTCTTCCATCGTTTCCCATCCTTCAGTTAGATTCATTTTCTATTTCAATCCTTCTTCCCTTTTTGCCTTTTCTTCACTTTGCATTATTATTTCACCATGTAGAAGATCTGCTACAGCAGCGTAGAGTCAGTCAGAGTCCATCATGAAAAGTTTTTTTCTCTCTTTTAATTTTACTGTTTCAAACTCTTGAGAGTGCTGGGGAAAAAAGATGTAGGTACTTAGGTAGGTAGGTAGCTAAATATGTGCTCGTCAAACGTATTCCGTGCCATTTTGTAATTATTCCTATTATAATAAAGGATATTATGAATTTCAAGGAAGTATCCCCTCGTTACGGAACACGTAACTAACGATGAGCATTTTGTCGTATTTATCCACATGAATGTCCTGTGTTTGTATTCCGCGTAGCTCCACATGGAGATAGGTAGGTAACCTGTGTTTGTGTATGAAAAAAAAGTAATGGAGCTAAAAGAGATGAGAATAGCTACTGCTACTGTTTCCTGCTTTGGTTGAAATATTACTGTAACTCTGTCGGTGGGTAATCCTAATAGTAATATCTGTATTTAGTGAGGATGAGACAATGGAATGATGGTTGGAAGGTTCATTTTGAAAAGGGCGGATTGGGGAGAGAACTGCACAAGTATAGAAGTAGACAAGAAGAAGATTGCGTGGTGGATTTCCAGCTCTAAAGTACACCTATCTTTCTGTGGTTTACGATTGGATGTGTTCATATATGCAAATGTAACTGGAATTAGTTTCCATTCCAGTTGTACGCTAGCTGTGGCTGTAGGTCTAATATTCTAAGAGAGAGTAGGAGTAGGGAATTAGGAACATCTATAGGGTTATATTTTCATATATGGATATTAGGATGATACGTTGGGGATTAGTTGTAAATGTGCGGATGTGTCATCATGTAAATTACCTTACCATGTTATTCTAAATGATTTTTGCATGTCTACTATGAATTCAGATTAATTATACTAAACTAATTAGTTCGTCGTAATCTGTATTTTTTTTTGAGTACATACACCGTTGGTTGTATGTTCATAGTTCATGGATAGTTGATGGTATTTTGACTGTTACTATTTCATAGCATTTTGTATTGTATTTTGTTATTTTTTTTTCTCTCCCTCTCTTACGTTTACAGTATAGTGCCGAGAAACACGGGAAGGATATTCATCCAGGGCTGGTCCCAAAATTATGGATGTTTTATTCCCTCATTCAATTTTTTCTTCAAATGAGTATAGTCTTTACTCCCATGTTACTCTATGGCACTCAGGATGATCCAGAAGATGAAGACATGCGGAAAACACTCAGAGAATTTTACACATATGAATTGGTTAGTGCTATCTTCAAATTATTTTTTATTTGGGGTGTGTCATCCACATTGCACGGAGCGAAAACATATAGTCAGGATGGACCATTGGTAACAAAGGATATGGAAAAGTCCGAACATTACTAAAAAAAAGTGACGTTTGTTAAATTATTGTAAAAATTTTAAGAGAGAAACAACAACAACAACTACAACTATTATTATTATTGAATTATTACTAAATGCATACTACGTATATTATTATACATATATACTTATAGATATATATTGTAATTTGTATGACTTTACGACAGTTCATTACAAAATACAAACACAACTTGTTTTTACCCGATTTTTAGACTGCGTGCATTTGTATAAATATATATTATACTAACTTATTATGAGAAATAATGTCGACATGTTAGAAGTAATAAAACATTTTATTAATAAGGTACGTAATCATTGCTTTCTTGTTTCCATTTTAATGACTTGAACAAATGATAATTGAAAAATAAAAATAACTATTTTCTACTGTAATTATATTGTGTGACGATTTGTTTTAAAAAATCTTTTTTTTATTACAAATTTTGAGCAAAAAAGAATTATTTATTATTGTGTATTATACTCATTACATGTTTTATGTAAACGAGGATTCATAATATTATGTAAGTACTACAACATTCATCACTTCTTTGAGTTATTTGCCCGAGGAATACATGACACAGGTGCATTACCATTTTTTGCTTTGTCTAACGCTAAGTAAATGTAATCCAATTTAAAAATAATTGTAAGCTCATGAAAACAAGTGCGACACACTGCCGCATGACGTTATCATTATTTCATTTGAAGAAGCCGGCTGACGTACAGTTGCAATGATGGGATTGGATATACAATTACATACAAGGTACTAGATGAAGGTCATTTACTGATTTTCCTCGTGAATGCTAAACTAAAATATATCATAACATTTTTGTAAACGTTATACTGCGTAGTGCACAATGCATTCGCAAATGAGTAAATACAAAATCATACGAGTATAATATATATATACTGTCCTATTGACAAATACACGTACACTTCACATCAATATATTTCCAATCGAAATCTCTATAGATAAGGTCACTTTTGTTTTGTTCATAATCATTAAATACACTTCAAAATAGTTGGTATTGATTTTAGTTTTGGCCTTACACTATTGGGATGCGAGAAAGAGAAAGAACTCTTTGGTATATAGGATATAGGAGTTTGGGCGCGATACAAATAATCATCATTATTATTCATTCTGATTCAAATGAGACAATACAATACATAACTTCCATGCAGAAATATTCGATTTCCCAATTTAAAACACCCATTGAATTTCGTAAGAGAAAAAAAATTTACATTATAATTACTTATGCACAACGTTATGTTCACACACTAATTGACTTGATGATGGAGTTTGGTGAAACTTACGACTTGTTTACAGCTGTCACGTCACGACATGATTACTGCCACATTTTGTTTTTGCAATGTATTAGTGGTTTGGTGTACTTATAATATTCGGTCGGTTCTTCTATTGTAAGGCAATGGGTTCATATGTGTCTATGTGCATCATAATATGTATACCTTCCAAATTCTAGTAGTAGTAACAGCGCATAGGCAATCGTTATCGACATGGACATGGAAATGCATCACATTAGCTCCTTTGTAGGACGGAATATAATGGAATAATTTCGATTGTGTTCTCAGTAACCGCAGTGTCACGTTTAACATCTTAATTTTCAAGTTTATTTATGTATAGTGGTTGTACTGGAATTGGACGTACATTTTTAACATTATAGGCCTGTCTCATGATGATAATGATGTGAGCCCATTATTGTAGGTAGCTAGGTAGTTGAAAAAAACCGTATACCTGGTTTTTTTAAGTAAATAACAACAAATAAGGACAATAATGTGAGGAGCTGACAATGTGAGTGATTTCTAGATTTACGATTACTATTACAATACAATACTATATAGGAAACAAGGTTGTGGACGGAAATTGATTTTGAGTTAGCTGTTATTGCTGTTGTTACTTGTTCTGGCAGAGAGAAAAAATGCTGAATACAGCACCATACCATGCCATAGTCATATCAATCGATTGGACTGTATTGTATTTCATTGCCAATTACAATATAAATACTGGGAGGCGAAACCGTGGAGTTGGGATTGTGTGCGCGGTGTAATGGGATGTGATTCTGATGTCTGTGTGGATGTCCTCATGTGACTCTGTATATGTACTAAATAGTGAATAGTTTTTAATCAGTCAAATCACCCTTCACCCCTGGGGAACACTATTCAATTTCCAAGAGTTGGAGTCCATTTGACTTTCTGCTCCTCCACGTGGACTGGACGAGGAGTGAGTTGGAGAATATTTCTGAGTTGTTGGACTTGTTGTAATCGTGGAGGCGGAGAGTTGATGACGTCGAGGATTGGGTTTATTTCTCGCATATTGCTTATTCAGCCCAATAAATAATTCCCATTGTGACAGTGCTTGATTTTTTTCTCCAAATTCCTTCAAAGTAGCCTCTAGGATGGGTCGGATATGATGTAATTTCGAATGACAAATTGAAGGAAATAGATGATGAAGTGGATGATCTCCAAATGTGACCAAATTTACGAAGAGATTGTCACTCACTGAGTCCGCCTTACTCTTTGTTGCATCCAGCTGACAGAGCCTACACACACACACAACCACGTACACATAGAATAGACAACAAACAAACTATTAGCCTCATAATGATCCATAAATACTCTCCTCATAAATTTGATGTTTCCTCACGACAAGAACAAGGAAAATAAACTTGAATGCCCACTCGTCTACTGTCTTCACGGGCAATGACAATAAGATCTACGACTCCATATATACGATCATCAGGCTCATATTACAGACCCAATATCATATTGGACCAACTTTATGAGTCTACGGGAAAAAATATAATTAAATGGAATAATCATGTACCCGAAGTCTGGGTCCGGTCTTGCTTCATCTCCATCATGGAAACTATCCGGATGATGATGACCCGCTACGAAGCCAACGAGGATTAAGCCATATGCACTCACTCCATGAAGTAAGAGCCATGTTTTACATCCAGACTGCCAAATCAAAAAATATAAAAAAACATCATTCGACAAAAATTAATTGGACGAAAGTAATCGAAATCGAGAGCGAATAGAATTTCAGAATTTTGTCATTGAAATAGAAAAAATATAGAGAACTTTACTTAATGGATTTTTTTTTATTTCTATCATATTGTAGATTTTAGAGTTGCCCGTTCAAGCTGCAATACCAAGTCATACGCCAAGATGCCTTTTTGAGCAGTGCAAATTGTAATATCTGTATTTGGTTTCTTATATGGTTCATTCAAATGTCAAAGTGTTTTCAGTATACTTACAGTTAGAGCACTGATTTCCAAAGACGGGCATAATTACACACATTTTGGAGTAATTGATTCCGTCCAAATCTTACTTTTTTCTTGGAAAAATTTAAATATGACATTTCATTTTACTAACTTATTACATTTGAGACTAGAATATAGAACTTCTTGAAATATAGATACTCGATTTGGCCTGATTTAAATATTTCCAAAATCTGGCATTGCTTCTTGAACAGAGCCACTCCCCTCCGCTCTATTCCTCTTACCCAGAGTGAAGGTGCAAAATAGGAGAAGAGAGCTAATTCAAGGAGTGGAATAAAATTCTCCGGTCTGACTTTATATTTCCTTAAAATGACGGAGTCAATCGTGCGCTGAGCAAAGGCAGTAATACTCCCCAAGAAATAGGCTAAATGACCGTAGATAAAAACTCCATATCGCTGGAGCCAAGATTTTGATTGTGTTGGGAGGAACATGAGGATGGGCTCCGCCATTGTAATTTCCAAGTCCTGTAAATGATAAAAAGATAATTATTGCGATTTTTAATTGGTTTTACTAAGAAGAGAGGTATGAAAGTACAAAGTATGGGCATTCATATATGTACTTTGTAGATTCTATTCTTCCAAGCACCACCAGCACATTATATTATATTCTAATATTCTTATAGGATGGAAGCTAAAGAACATCACCACACTTATTCTCTTTTGGTACACTAATACTGTGCTTCCTTCTGTCCTGGCCCTGATTAAAAACTGTGTGCATATATATATGATGGTGATGGTATACATCGCGTATCTATATAGTAAAAGATGATACTGTGAGGGGAAGCTCTCATCTTATATTTGTATAATTGTGCACATAATATAATCACCCTCTCCCCACACAATCTTCATGGGAAACCCTACTCTTCAAAGTTCTTTTTTTTTTCTTCATCTCTATTCCTAATTGTAAACGAGGAGACATGGAAATTAATCGGCAAGTGAGCATGAAGAGAGCAGAGGAGGAAAGAAAAAGGGTCACGTTTACATAATAATAATGCACTGTGCTGATACTTTGAAAACTGTGTGAAAGCCTATCTATGGACGCGAAGGAGTGTGGAGTGTGTTTGAATTTGAGCTCAGCGTTGTCATCCCCGTCGTCAACGTAGCGGAAGTCCATTATTAATTTCTCGTGTAAAACGAGGAAACTCAAAAGATTTTATTGTTTTAAGTACTACTACCTACATACGCACTACGTTTAGTTTTATAGTTCACTTCATTTTTAGTTCTATTCTTTTTCGAGGGTGCTGGTGCTTCCACCTTAAAATATTCCTTTACATATCTACTATTAGAACGAATACTATGTATGTATCTCAAGCGGATACCACATTTATAAATAAATTACCTATATCTATATTGTGGAACACAGAATATAAATAAATTCAAAGTTTGTCTACCTGAGAGTCTACGCTACTATATAATATTTACTACCTATACATATTAATAATACTAAAAATTATCAGGGCACAATTAAGTGCCATTACCCTTCGTTTAGCTCACATTTCTATTCAATGCCTCTCAATCCAACATATTTGCATTGCAAATAAGGAAGCAAATATTTTATTACTGACTTTTAAAGGATGAGTAGTGAGTTAAGAACCTGCAATTTAAATTCCCGCAATTTCTAATCAATGTAATTTGCGTGGCGGTAAATAAATATACAAATTAAATATAACGGATTTTTAAATTTTTACTGCATTAGGTAATATTAATATTTCCTGGATATTAAATACGATTTGTTTTTATTATTTGCATTTATTAAATTTAGCTTTATGGATACTCGCCGAATGATATCGCATACGTATAATTAGTAGCTTTCCGGTTATATTATTATGTCATATATTATGTATACAAAAATATCCTGTCGGAAAGTCCACTAGTGTAAGTAAGTAAGTAAGGAAAATTTACACTAGAGATAATACTGTATAACGAGCTGAACTTACGAGGAGTGTGTTGGTGTACATATGATGACTCAGTGTATGACTGGTTTTCCATTCGTAGGAAGACATGAGACTTAAGTCAAAATAATACTGTCTCCAGTTATCCCGAATGTGAAAAAAATTATGAGCGGATGTTGTAGACATATCTAAGATAATCCCCGCCAATACTACCACTCCTATGGATTCCGTGTATGCCCCAAGTACTCCGAGCAGAATAAATAGAAGAGCCAGTGTGTCTTGAAAATACTTGACAGAGTCGGTGGGGTCCGTACCCACTCTCTATACGCACATAATATATATTAATAGTAGGACATTTAGACATTATTATACAAATCCTGACGTTGAGCAAAATATTATCAGAATATATACGATTATAGGAGGTTCTCAGTGCATAGTACAATATACCTGCCTATATAGTACTTGGCTCACTAGTCAGTCATATACCACTCATAGGTAATATATTTTATTATATAGTAAAAACTAGTTCCGGGAAAAAAAAGATATTCATATTTCATGTATTATGTTCAGATCTGAGACTGGATATGGATTGGGATATGGATTTTATTACATACCTATACCTACCAACTTACCTACCTAAAGGTGAGTTTGGAAGGAAGCCCGCGTACTTCCTTCCCTTTATAGGTATAGGTATAGGTATATGGACTTTGTCTTACTAGGTAGGGGCGCTTAGAGATAGGGATAGAAACAATTTCGTTTTCATTTTCATTTTTCTATGTATTCTCCTCTTTAACCATATTCATATAGTAGAGTCTCATTTAGTCTCGGGCTCTGGCTCTGGTTCTGGTTCTGGTTCCTGTACTGAATCGAGACTAGATCTAGAGTATTAACAAACCATGGCTCGACTCAATCAATAAAATAGAAACATTACAAACGAGTAGTAATGGGGCGGTGGTGGTAAGAAAGGGAGAGAGTGAGAGAGAGAGAGAAAAAAAATTGAATACTCATATAAAATATAATGAAAAAAATATTAAAGTTGGGAGGGAGATGGAAATGGAAGCAGAGACCAGGAGGGAAGTATGTGTATATTAGTATGGTGTTGTGTCACCACGTTCATTCTTTCGTCGTCTCCCACCGTCTTGGAACTTGGAACATGGTAAATACGGGGAAAAGGGACGCGGACGAGGGAGCTGTACTGTATAGTGTGGTGGTGGTAGTAGTAGGTTGTAGTTGTAGTTGTAGTTGGAGGGAGACGAAAACACATGAGATACACATGATTACTTCACCGACATGTATTGAGTAATCATGCGACAATTCGGAGGACTTTCAGGTAATCATAATGACAACGACAACGACAAGTTGGAAACGGAGAGAGAATAGCTCACGATTAGCTCTTCTATGTCATTGTCATTTAGGAATTACGAGTTCCATTATCATTACATGATTACCAAGATACACTCGGAATTACGCTCGAGACGATTCTGTCAAAAGTTGGAGCTGCGGTGCTGGTCCCGGGATATCATGCTAAAAGGCGGGTAGTAGGTACAAAATAGTTGTCCATGTGAGTAGGTAGGTAGGTAGGTAAGTTATGTAGCAGGTACTAGGTACTTGTACTTGTAAAATGTGCAAGACAAAATTGTGAAAGGAAAATGCAGTGAATAAGCACTATGGACATTAAACACATGGGTAGGTTCCTACATACTATTATATGTAATAGTCAGATACCGAAGCCGAAGTGAAGCATTTAACTCAGGATTACAAAAATACGGGTTTGGTGCTATCTATTACGTGGAGTTGGCTAGATGTACCCTGTACTATTTCAAAGCTTGTTTTATCAGTAAGCAGTAGTTGTCGTTGTACTCGCAATTATTGTGCGGGTAACCGGTACCCGAAAGTCCGAAAGTACCATACGACCATCAACCAACCAGCAGCGAGCATGGAGACAAGGAAACAAAAACTCGGGACTGAAAACTGTGAAATGTTCTATATGTACGACTTCAGCTTGATTTGATAATTGAATATAATTTTGGAGTAATTTTAATTCCAAAAGAGATAATGATGTGTAATTAAATCTTTCAAGAACATACATTCATATATTCATATTCAAAAACAGGGTTATTAATGAAGGAACATATGCTTAACATTTTGGTTTGGGCTTCGACGGAGAATTAAAATTTACTGTAATATAATGTAATGTAAACCTCATCCCTAAACCTCAACCGACTCAGTCTATAGGTCTGTAAGATAAATACTATACCTTGAGGACGGGTTCAATGCGACGTTTCAAAGTTTTATAAAATCCATTTTGATGGAAAGTGTAGGGTGAGTTTCTTGGAGTGTCGGCCTTTTTCACATAAAACTTCTCCAAAATTTTATATACAGAGTCAGTATTAATAAGATGGGATGTCTCAAATGCTTCCGTAACGTCAGTTCCACGTGTTAGTTCAATCCAATCCGATCCACCTGGATGCTTGTGTATGAATTTCTCCAAGTCATACAGTTTATCGTGAACTCTCCAGTAATTCCCAATATTGTCATCCCTTCTTTTCGCTGGAAAAAATTTATATATTCGAATGCGTTTAAAATTATATTATTGTTTTCAACGGTACCGTATATCCCATATTAATGTGCGGGTCTGAAATGCTACTCTGTGGTCTGAGAGGGCCAAAATTGAATAATCGTACGCGCCGGGTGAACTATTATAGGATATACGGTAGACTCCTAATGGGATTTTTCATAACTTAATAATACTGAATAACAATAACACCATCGTTCGACGTAAGTAGCACTGTTATTGCTATCGTAGATAATTTCAATGATTATACTATGCATAGGTAAATAGGTAATATCTACATAATAATAAAATTCAAATAACGCTGTCCGTTTCTGTCCGTTTCTGTCCGCCCTTTCTGTCCGCCGTTTCTGTCCGCTGTCCCTCTCTTTTACTTTATATATATCTCCTATGTACCGTAAAATTACTTTAAAATGATGTCAGACCAACCAATATCAATTTCAATACCTTGCCAAATGTAATTGTCAATTTTTTAAAAGCTAACACAGCGACACCAACCTACAACATGCTGTTCGATGAGGAATTAAATTCTGCATTAGGTTTATTAAAATTTTGTGACATTGGTATTTAATACTGACTGTATGTTTAAAGAAACAACGAAAAATGAAGAATTTTTTGGTTTTTTAGCTATAAATATGTCTTAAATAAATGCTGTTACATTCCGTCCGTAGGACGGGCCGCGTTACTAGTAATTTATTGTAAAATTCCAGTGAAGGTAATTTCTACACAAGCACATATTTTTTCTTTAGATTGTAAGCATATACCTACCTTCAAGCCAACGGTAGGAATTTTGATTGAGGACGTTCCTTTCGCCAGTGTAATTCCATAAACCCGGCAAACTTGACTTTACCTTAACGTGATTCCCTTCAACTTTCGGCTTGGATGTCTCAACCAAATTCTTCGGCTCAAAGTTTCTCGATTTCATTCTTAATGTTAAACTTTTTTTATAATAAGTCACGTCACGTCACTTCTTATTTTCGTTTGTTATAACTTATCTCCATTCGGATTCACACTATTTAATTATATTTGGACCAACTTTAGAGAGGTGAAAAATATTTTTTCAATACACTTTTATGCTTGAGATCAAGTGAAGTTAATTAGTTGAGTGTAATTTTGTAATAATTTCAGTTTCAATATTTTCCTTGAGTAAAGTTTAGAAATATTTCAAGAAGTGCACACACTAGGAAACAAGCAAAGTAAGAAATACACTGCAAATAAAATAAATAACTAAACACAATTAATTTAGATAATTTATTATTTTTGTGAGGGATTTGAAAGACAAGCAGTCATATGATGTCTGATATATTTGAAGCGTCAGACTGCACAATCTCACTCTACTTGAAACTGACTGAAACAACTGACTGAGCAACAGAACAGAACATGCAACACTACATTTTCAAGTATGCCTAATCTTCTTCATCGCATATACATATTATATAATAAAAAAAATATAAGCACTTTTACAAGAGATACTAGAAAAATTGCAATGACTTCCCACCGTATCGTGCCGATACTGACAACAATACTATTTCTGCATAAATTTTGAGAGACATCATTAAATGGCCGTTAAAATAGAGATAAATGTGTATAAATGAAAAATACCTCTATCAAAGTTCTGAAACATCATTAGCAACATTTAATAGGCATCCTTATTTATCTCCCTCTTGATTGTATATAGAATATAGAAGAGTAAAACTTAATCCACACTTACGCTTGAACTTATTCCTCCAATTTAAACACCAATTTCAACATGAGGGATAGGAGTATTCGAGTAGTGGCAAAATGTATGATGCTGTTCATTCAATTAAACCGCTACTTGAGCAAGAGGCTCTCCGCATCTATACTACCTACATTGGATTCTATCTTCTATACAACAATAACAATATAATGACTTCACAGTATTTGCCCAAAGCCTTAGTGCGTAGTAGTAGAGGTGGAATTAGTCGTCGTCCCTGTGACTGTACAGCATGGACATAGCGAATGCATTCGTTTTTTTACCATTTAATAACCTTCAAAATAAATTAAGCTAGCGCAAACCTGTTTCTCATCCATGCAAAAATCCTCCACCAAAAATGAAAGCATCCACAAACTCACATAGTAGAGACAGAAGCATTTACTATCGAAGACAGAGTCATATAGGATGATCTCAAAATCTGAAACTAAATCTAAACAAGATGAGGAAATTATATATGGCTGTGCTGTGGGATGAAATGCAGTTATAAAATAACAGAGTTCAGCAATTAAATTTGCGGTTACTTACACCTTTAACTTAGGGGTTGGGAAGTCTGAATCTTCCATTTTGTGAAGCCCATGATAAGATGTAAAAGTTGGTACTGAGATCTACGATACGAATTAAACAACCACACAGCGTAGCAACCTCACTAGTCATATTCAAAAATAAAATATAAAACCTCAGCATCCCCGGAACGTAATTAATAATAACTTTAATAACAACAGTAACGAACAACTTGATGAGTTTTTAATAATGTCGTTAACTCCAGTTAATGAAATAATTCTATATGTCTATAATATTGTTTCGTGGAGTTTGAAAAAAAAGTCTGTTTGTCCTTCTAAATTCCTCGCAGTATATGAGAAGCACTTAAATAAAATATTAGAAACTAGTTTACAAGTTTTTCCCTATCAAAATATGAATACTCATCCACACCTGCACCCTTTAATTTCTCATGTTTGTTATCGTTTTTGCATTGCAACTGTCAGTGAATTTCATTTGAAAATATGATTTACTTAAAGCAACATGCTGCTACTACATATGTAGTACATATACAGTATGTAGAATACAGCAAGAATTAGAGAAGTGGAAGAAAACAACAAAATGCCCTTCAATTGCACTCATGCATATTCTGATTCTGGCCTGGCGCCATGAAGCTAAATTTGATCAAATAAAATATGAACAAAAAATGTGCAATTTTTTAAATCAGTATTACGTGCTTAAAATTTAAAAAGCGAAATATACAACAAAACTGTTAAAACCAAAATATATGAAGCTTTGAAAAAACATAAAGGGTATAAAAGGGTAGAAAGTACATAAATATATAAATAAGAACACGGAATCGTAAGTAATCATTGTTATTTTTGTTAATTTTTAAAACGATACTTTATTTTTATAATTGTCTCTGTTCATGCCATTTTAATCATTTTCTAAACCCTCGAAGGATTGAAAGTAAAGCTCATTCTAGGTAATAATATAGATTGAGGTACATGTAATATATAATCTTACGTTAGTTTGTAATAATTCCTCCAACTTGTTGTCCCTTTACCTATGGGAGCATAGTCTTATCAATACTGTAATCTGAATTGAAATGACTACAGTATATTACTAAACCATAATCCCATTCGTGACTATGTTCAAAATCAAACGAGGCCACTCTCAGAAGAAGGAGTTCAGAGTATTGTTCCCCCTTCTCTCAAAGAAATATTTTTATGAAAAGAAAAAGACAATGTATTTACTTATTCTTTTTCAATAATGTGGGATGTGGGAGTGGCTCAGTTCTTGCCAACTGCTTGTGCATTCCCAGGAACAATTGAAATTGTGGCATGGGAGGGAATTGTTCTTCAAACTCTTTCAAAGTTTCTTCATAAGCATCTTTTAAATAATGTAATTTTGAGTGGCAGACGGTCGGGAAGAGATGATGAAGGGAATGCTCACCAAATGTTGTCAAGATAACAAAAAGTGTTTGATGAATGTCATCGGATCGGTCCCGAATTGCATCCAGTTGGCATAATCTATATAGAGTTTATTAAAAATTATAGTTATATCGCTTCAGACACGAGCGCGAGCACACAATAAAGAGACACAAAACGAAAAAAGTTTGCCAGGGACCATTATGGAAAAAATCAAAAACGAAACTCAAGCTGAAAAACTTTCTATTGATCAAGAAAGATAAAAGTACAATAGAGGGAAAAGTCTTACCCAAAGTCAGCTTCTTTTCTTGCTTCATCACCATCGTGGAAGCAGTCGGGGTGATGATGGGCTGACCCACCCACAGCCACCAGCCCAAACCAATATGAGGAAACCGAGTGGATGAACAACCAGGAGAAAAAGCCCGTCTGTTTGATAACAAGAACAATGAAATATAGATTAGTAATACACACAATGAATTTAAAATCCTGTAGTTCCACCTCCCCCCACATTTTCACCTTACTTACAAGGTGTGCGTGGATTAAAATAATAATAATGGTATATTACACTTGGAGACGGGGCAATCATCATCCAGACTACGAGTTGAATCAGAACAATGAGATTCTCAGGACGGATTTTTTGAGTTCCATTCACGATGGCCCGAACTCTCTTGATCAGATCTATGAAAAAGCTTACGCAGTAAAATACTTGAGCGTACACTGCAGGGACATAGCGTTTAAAAAAAGTCTTATCTTTGGGTAAGAATTCGAATGTAGGTTCCAGGTTAGAAATTTCAATGTCCTGAAAATCAAATTCGAATTATTAATTTTCAGATTCAGTTGATTTTTCGTGCACATAATTTATAATAATTTGCATTTGTATCGACCTACCATAATGGTATTGGTGTAGAGATGATGACTGATAGCATGACTGATCTGGTACTCAATGGAGGAAAGTAGACTGAGATCATAGTAATATTTCCTCCAATTATCTCTCATATGAAAAAAATTATGGGATCCAATGATACACATAGCTAGATCGAGTCCAGCCAAAATTTGAAGAATTGTGGAATTTAAATAAACTCCAAAAAAGGAAAGGAGGACGAATGCCAAACCTAAGGCATCTTGCATCACCCTGATTTTCAGAGTCGAGTCCGTTCCGTATTTCTGTACCAAATTAGAATTTATCAAAATTACAATAAAAACAGTGGCAGTTTGACGGAGCATGTTATTGTTTTGGGGAACGACAAAGAAAAGTTATATGATATTTCGAAATATACAATGCAAAGTCAAAACTTATAAATGATAAATGTTTTGTGCAAGGGCATCATCTAAAAAGGTTCAAGTAATCACCGTTAAAATTGGCTCAACTTTTCTTTTCAAAGTCAAGTAGAATCCGTCAGGTTTAAATGTGTATGGAGAATTCCTGGGAAAATCAGTATCACTAACATAATATTTTGCCAGCACTTCCTCAACTTTTTTCACATTTACAGTATGGGAGGCTTCAAAAGCCTCGGTTATGTCCGTCCCTTGAGTTAATCGGATCCAGTCTGAGCCTCCAGGATGTTTGGAAATAAAACTTTCTAAATCGTACAGCTTATCATGGACACGCCATAATTTACCAATGTTATCGTCCTTCCTTTTTCCTAGAAAGAAAAATATTAAACATCTTTCCCGTTAATCCGCCCCACTATAATGAAATATTGCTCCACATTTTGAAAATACTAATAAAATCTTTTCTGGTTAGTTAAAAGTTAAAGAAAAAGTTCTACATTAAAGATTGAAAGGATTACAAAGTTTGAAATGAAATTCTTTGACTTTAATACCTTCCAGCCATTGGTATGAATTTTTAAAGGGAATATCTCTATCCGCCGGATATTTGTAAATCCCTTTGAAACTGGATGGATTTTGTGGCGAAAGGGCCGGAACACCACCGTCTCGAGGAGCCATTTCCGTTGTCAGATTTAAAAACAAAGAACAATTATTGAACTATTTGTATATATGCTAAAATTGTCCTTTCCTTCCACTAAGTTTACGTTATAAAATTTTTTTAAAGTTAGCAGCAGCAGCAGCAGCTCAGTTCTCAGTTTATAGAGATAAACTGAATTTAAATTAACTAATACAGTCTACCTCACGCGACGATCCTTTCTACACTAAAATGACGAATAGAAAACAGATTATCTTATTAATTACCAATGACATTTGCTTGACATTAAGATTATATTATTGAGCCAGTCCTCATAATGTGTGCATATAACGGTAAGTATTTATAAAATTTCCAAAGTCAACAGTTATGGACTTACAAAGATAAATATTTTGCGTACATAATTCGAAAAAATAGAAATACATAGTTCCAGGATATCGTTATAATGTTGTTTCTTAACAGTCATGTTACTTTATAAACTTGTGACTCCAGTGGACTGGTGAGTTATATGTACCTAAGCCTATAGTGACGGCCATTCCCTAATCTGATTATGTTTTTTATTATGTGATATTTAACGAATATAGTGAAGCCCCGCCTTGTGTGTCACATCATATTATCATAACCATAATAACCCAGTGCAGATATAATGAGTGCATATAAATCAAATGAGCGGAGAAGGATTTTTTTGCTAAGTTTCTCATGGTTATGATTATTTTTGCTGACATTTTAATTTAGTACAGAGATGCAAGAAGACAACTTATCGTTAGTACAAGCAGAGCACAGTTTAAAAAATAGTTTACAGCTTTTTCCCTCCCCCTCCTCACCATTGCATTGGATGAAATGTAAATTAATAATATCTTCTTCTATATGTAGAGTTTTTTCTGGACAACTTCAACCTCAACAGCCCGACGTAATCTCATATAGTGATATCATTATATAATTAACTTATTCAAGTAATCCTGTTGACAAGATGAAGATCATCGATATTATTCATATTTTAGGAACACATCTTAAAGGTTACAGACTTGGCACGGTGGACAAGATAGCAGTTGACCTTAAAAAAATATTACATAGTTTGATAATTCGCATAATACGGTGCTATACCGCGGTCTGAGTTGTCGTCTTGTTGATAGTATAAGTACCTATATTATATTATATTATATTATATTAGGAACACTACTGATACTGTCTCTACTGCGATCTACTTTCCAACTTAAAGTTAGCCTGAAGTCAAGGTCATGTATTATATTATGCAAATAAACCCATTCAGCATACAATATCTTTATTTTATTTTCTAACTATCGAGTGTTGCGGTGGTGGAATTTAATGACTTAATCTTTCAAATGATCAACAATTAAGAGACATGTCGAGCACAGGATTAAAAGAGTAAAAACTTAATTTCCGTGCCAAGAAAAGGATATGCAGTCGCTGCTCGTCCGGATACTTTCACGTTTAAAATCGCTACAATTATTCTATAATTAATTATTAATATATTTTTTAGCACCACAAGTTTTAGTTTTTTTAAAAGATTTTTTTAGGTCTTAACGGAGGATATTTCGATTTGTTAAATTAGAATAATCGTAAGATGTATCTACATCAAAGAAAAGCTTAAGGTTTTTAAAATTTTGATTGTGTTATTAGCGATAAATTCGTACTAAAAATGTAACTGATCAGGGAGAAAACAAACAGCTTTGGGCAGATTAGCTGACTGAAAATTGAAACGTCAAATCAAAATTGACAGTGTGTACATAATATACCGTATTTCCTATAGTATAGTGCATTTTTCCTGAAATATGGCTAAAGTGGTATGTCAATGATTAGTTAAGTGTTTAATCATGCGAAACTGAGTACGTTTGGGATCACCCATAAATAGCGTCATCAAAATATCTTCAGTTTAAGTCCCTATTTTAAGTCCCAATTGCTTTTAGTGTAGAATGGAGATTGTCAGAATCGCTTCTTCGGCCGACGATATGTATAGCTTATAATCAAAACAAGTAAAAAAGATAATACATAAATATAATATTAAAAATGCAATAGTTGTAGCAAGTTGAAATTTCACCTGCATGGTAACGGTTAGAATCTTTCACCTTTCCCTAGTGCATTACTAACGATAAGTAAATAATGCTATAAAATCCTCAGCTAGATGCTGGCTTATTGTTCACATTACTCAGATTTTAATATTTAGAAGGATATCATTAAATTATTCAAAACTTTGACTTTGTACGTAGGTATAGATCTATCGGCGATCTATAGTCTGGAAATTTATAAAGCTCTTGCAAGGTTGTAGGAAATTTTCTCCCCAGACCTATTCCCTCGCGGGCAGTTTCCTTCCAGATTCAAAATCACATCGCCAAAAATACCAAAATTGAAAATTGTTCCTCTCTAGAAAATTTATGTATTAGTGGGCATTCTTAAAGATATGCAAAAGTACTAAAATTCTCATTTCCTCAAAAGTTCGCTTTCAACAAGTGCAAATTAGTATGACTATAGGATTCAGAACATCTATAAAATAATACAGTATAAATTCCGTCTGGTATCTACAATAATTAATAATACCGAAATTCAAATACAAAACATTTCTTGTTAAGAAATGCGTCTAAACTTACGTAGTACTACTCAGATTATAAATTTCGGACATTTTAAGTCTACTAATACATACATTGCGTCTAGAAAGGAACAATTTTTAATTTTAGGGATGATATTTTAAGACTGGGAGGAAAGTGTTGTCTGTACAAGCTGGGATAAAACTGTCCGTAGGGGCTAATGTCTGGAAAAATAATTTCCCCTGGGGAATATGTCTGGGACGACAAGGAAAAGGTCCAGGAAGAAAATATCCGTTTACCGCTTTGCAAGTGTAGCTTCGACCATAGTTTCTTGGAATATACATAACAAACAAATATTTAAATTTGAACATAAAAATATTTATGTACGCATAACGTTATACCCTCATAACAACCTCGTCTCACGCCATGTCAATACGTTGTCGAATAATAATTATTGTATATGATTTTAGAAATATTCTTAAATTGGCTTGTAAAATAATTGGACGACTCGTTTAAACTTTCGGCGTAAGATTTCAAAGTCTAAATTAATACCTTTGCAATTCCATTTCATTTCTAACATACTTTTATGTACTAGCAATGTAATAATATTTATTGACTTAATGATATTATTATGTATATATATATAGGTATTAGATTTGTGCTGATAGTTTCAGTGGAAAGACAAACATACTGATACTGATAACATCCTGACACGAACTCGTAGATTGCTACACGTTTAAGAATAAGGGGAGAGTGAATGTTTAGTAAAACTGGGATTTATCTTAACTAGTTTATTCTATTGCGCTGCTCTGAGATTAGTCCGGATGATAATTTGTGTAAAACTGAAGAGCCCTATTCGTCGTTCCTTGTTCAATTGCTCTTCTGTATGATTATTTTTATTAGCAGGAGATCCAGAATGATAATGTTTTATCGTAACTGAAGGCTAAATACTAGCCATTAGTAAATTGTATAGAATAATGCAAATAAAGTGTATAAGTATCTAAATTTTAGTGAGCATGTCTGTTATATACTTACTGCATGCGTCTGCTAAAAATCAGGGCCGGGCGAAGGAATTGCTTTTAGGCAGCAATTTGTTTCCATACAAAAATCCCGATTTAGATTTTATTGATGGTTTTCTTTGGTAAAGCAAAATGTTGTATTTACATGTTTTTAGAAAAGTTTAAAATGTTCTTTTTACTTGATACAGAAAAGTGCAAAATTTTTTATTTCCATGTTTTTTAAAAAGTCTTAAAAGTTTTATTTGCATGTTTTTTGAAAATTCAAGCAGCGGGGGCTGCCTGCGCTGGACGCATTATCCGGCCTTGCTAAAAATGGAAGTTTCATTTTGTGTTCAACGTTGGCGGTGCGATATATTATGCCGTATTTGAAAATTGCTCATGGTGATACAATATTGCATCTTCAACGACGCTCTTGGAATAGTCAACAGTCCTTGTGTTCCCTGTGTTTAGGCGAATCACACTCAAATCTCAAAGTAGTAGTTTAGATTTGAGATAATTATACCACAAAATACATTTACCGGAAGCCTTTCAGATGCAGATACGGGATTGTGGAGTTGGAGCTATTGAGACGAATTAAATGGGCCTCTGTAAAACCTTCCAAAAATAAAGATGTTGTCATAAATGAGCTTTCCATGTAGGTCTCGTATAATTGCCCATCCTCCCAGTAGTCTCGTCCCTGTCCGCGTCACCCTCGTCGTCTCGTCCTCGTCATCCATCCTGTCAGCTTGAGGGTGCGAGTGTTTGGATTGTAAAGTGTGTGAAAAGATCCACGTATGAGACAGAAACAGAAATAAACAAAATAAATCCATTAGCGTTCATTACAGCTTACCTAATGAGATTTGTCATTATATACTCCTCTATATAATATTGAACAACTATTAACAAAAAATTCCGTTCAAAACCTTGCTCACTCCAGACCTTCTCCAGCATCCATATAATTAGGTGAAATCCGGACGAAATCGAGACACTCGTGAGATGCGGGGAAGGTATAGCGTATAAGACCAAATAGAGGTGGATCTCATCAATTTAAAAATGATTAAAACCAAAACTGCGTAGTTTCGATTTCCCTGTAAAACTATATAATGTACAGTTTGATAGGAGTGCGGAGTATTTGAAAAAGAGACACAAAATGTCTACTCAACTACTTACTCCCTTCCACTTCCACATTACAAGATTACAACGATAGGGACAGAGGCGTAATTGCTACTGGATATAGTAGATACGTAGGTATGTACCGTACGTACCCTTGCTGAATCGCTTTGAGTGTGTATGGAGTCCGATTTGGAAATTTCGTAATTCCGAGAAATTCCTCAACTACTTTGTATGCATTGAGCAAAGATGAATGTTAAATTCATTGTCTGTAATCCATTTAATGGCATATATTCACATTTGTTCGAAACTTGGAAATTCCTGGGAAACTTGAAGGCACGGCATACATATTATGCATCATCTACAGCTGTACAGGCAACAGTAGTTGAGTCAGTTAAGTAGTTGTTGGATTTTCTCTTGATATTTCCCGTCTCTCTCGTCAGCTCCAGCTTTCCTCCTACTATTTCCGATATATATGGACTCTGTTTCTCTCTTGTTGGAACACACGACGGTCTTCAATTTCTAATTTTACACTGGAAGAAGCTCTAAAGTTTACAATTTGATTCAATATAAGTAAGTCGGTTGGTTGGTTGGTTGGTTATGGCTGGCTGGCTGACTGGCTGGTTGGTTGAAATCGGAACATTCATTGAGAAGACGGGATTTATAGAGTGAATGACAGGTGTACGGTCTACCTATCACTTTCACATCAGAGCATAAAAAAGGCCACTATGGAGACTTTGTAAGGTATTATGAGAGTCAAAGTTATGTGATGTCTTCCTACACACATGAAAACGAAATGAAAATCTCTCGTCAGCTCCGTGCCATGTCATGATATAGGATGAGGAGAGCCTAAGAGAAAATCATAAGCTGATACCGATGCGAATCCCGAAGCTTAGAGTAAAGGAAAGCAAAGTGTGGCTTCAAATTAATGTTCAGAGGGAGATATATACTTATATATACAGATTTTTTGAGCGTGATTTTCTGATCTAAATAATACATATATGTGTACACAGTATAGAATATGCTCCTCCAAATCATTATGCAAATATTCAACATTTTGAATAGAATTGAATTCATACCATATTAGGCTCTCATGTAGCAAAATGTGTGGATTAAATCTTATGACAAGATTAAAAATGAATAGATATCCTATTTAAATCCTGAATTCCAATCCATGTAATTAGTAGGGAGTATGGGAGGTATGTAGGAATTCCGGGTGAAGAGTATTTTAGGTGAGCGGTCATGACAGCTTCTCTGGTCCTATATATTATATGGTTTAGTCAAATCAAAATGAATACTACTTGCTTCTTGGCCCACTGACTGGTGAGTATATAGCGCATATACATTACTGATAGTAGTATATAGTTCGTATTTTGGGTAGTTTTGCATTTTCACATATTTTTGTACGGCTTTTCATTTCAGCTTAAGATGATAGGATTTTAAATCCATGGGCCTGAAAATTTTCATCAACTAGAGACTAGAACTAGAGATGTGTTGCCGTTGCCAGCTTAAAACAGATAGGCAGAAAAAAGGATATTAGATGAGACGAATATAGAGAGAGAACGTAAATACTTATTTACAACTGGCGCTACTATTGCGCTTGCCATAAAGACACAGTAAGAACAAAACACATCATTTACAAGTTTAGTATGATATTTGAAAAGTATAAAGTAACATTATGTTAAAACAGCTAATTTAAAATTAACTATGAGACAGATTCATATTATATAAATGATTATGAGCAATTCGGCAGGATCCTCGAATTGTGGCAACAACTATTTCTACATTCCATTCGACATCAGCACGTACGTATGACATGCATCACATTATGAAAGTATATCAACAAACAAAATTATGTTGGTCTTATTTAGGTTTTTTTAAAAACTTATATCTTTGACTGTCAGGATAATTAATTGTAATATAATTATTATAATATTTATAATAATGACGTGTAAAAGTTGTAAGTGAAGAAATAAAGGTAAGTTAGTAAAGCTAATGGCAGTTAAAATACATTATTTATCATAAGGAAAAACCTACAGCTCACGGGCCAGCAAAAATCATCCGATCAGTTTTTTGAGTATTGATTACATTTTCATACTGGCGATCATCTATGGAAGAATAGTGATTTGCAGTTATTATATCTTATAGCTCCTAAAGTGGACTCAAACTCAACTAATCAGTAATTTATTATTTACTGATTATTTTCATTATTTAGTTACTGCAGTTGTGTAACGAGTTGGTGAAGTGGTGATGTACCGAATACAACACACCCCACCCCCACCCCTGATAACAATGGTTTTCACATGCCCAGGCATTTACCTCACAGACGATAAAATTCGAAAGCATTGTATATAGATACAAAAAATAGGCAATGTATTTAATTTAGCTTGTACTCAGCTTGTGGGACTTATTTTATTTGATGGTCAATGGGAATTTTAAATGATAAAAAACGTTGCACGTACTTACACCTAACCTATGTGTAATATACGTATGTATAAGGATAAAAGCCTATTGGAATTGAAATTACATAATATATACTAAAGGACTGTTTTTACATCGAGAACCATATAGAACAGCAAAGTTTGTTGAGTTGAACTGGACGTTGACCGTAACCGTCCTCTCAGACTCCTCTCAGGCTTACGGCTCACACAACAACACAACACAGCTTACAATGTTTAATTAACATCGTATCGTATTTGATAAACTTGATTTCATTCAGCCAACAGTGAATGAGGACCGCGTAGGATAAATAGTAAATAATACTTCATTTTTGTGGAAATAGTGAAATAGTCAAATTGGCTAAAAATTAGTATCTAAATTCTAGTTTTATTGTGACTTATTTCTTCATTAAATGTTCCCGTGGTATACCAAGCTTTTTCGCGCTGCTCTCTCGTCTGTATAGGTGCATTAGTGTTACTAACATTTCAGAGTATTCAGAGGCTATAATATAATATCTTCCCTTGACGTAAAAGGTATTCACAATGAGTGGTGATAGCGAAACCAGCACATCCTTACTTCAGTACTACGAAACCTATTCTAGAAAGGTAAAATATTACTTTAATTATCATAGTTTTATATAATAGTATGTAGTGTTACTGATATGTGTACGGCGAAAACGGATCCGAGTATTAAAGGATAATAAAATAATTTTTTGAGGGACGATAATAATGTTTATGTTCTTAATTTAATAAATAATTCATTTTGCGATTTTTTTTATTTGTAGGAATTAAATCGACAATATTCTCCCAATCTTTGGAACCCTAAGAAGGACAGAAACGATATAGCCCTTGACCACTATCGGTTTTCAGAGGACGGTAAAATGAACGTTTTTATTACTAACTAATTATTGCTGGAATCAGCTGTGACTATTGTGGTTACATAAATATTAATATCATGGTGCAATTATCTGCAGTAGCTGCAAGCTTATAAGGTTATAGTTGCAGTTGCAAATAAGATTAAAACTCTTTCAGTGTGACGGAGCGGAGGTTTACCATTAATTAGTGGTAACTTACCTACTTACTAGAATTAGAAATTAGAATTCCCCTTCTATTGTATGAAATTACTACATCAATACGAACAGATTTGCCATTCACTTGCTCGTTTTGTAGGGACAAGGAAAGCACGAGGCGCAGTACCTTGTGAATTGGATTACCATTACGGCACTGAGAATGCCCAGTTGTTTGACATTTATGGAACAGATTTGCCCTCAAATTCTCCAGTATTCTTCTGGGTTCACGGAGGTGGATGGCAGTGTGAGTTTTTTTGTTTTTTTCGTTTTACCGGTTTTGTAGTTTAATTTTGGTGTTCTTCAGTTTATCATATAAAATGTGCAATCCCTAATTTGCCTTGATATTATGTTTTTTGTATTTGATATCACAGTCGGTAGTAAAAATATATCCGGCTATTTTGCACCCCAATTACACCAATGGGGCTTTAAAACAATCGTTTTTGGCTACACACTCGCTCCTGAAGGTATGCTCGCTTGAAATAAATTGAAACCTCATCTTTCCATCTTATATCAGCATGCCATATACTCCAATTTTGAAAATAATCATGTCATAATATTACTTCTTTTAGCAAGTGTCACAGAAATGACTTATGAAATTAGAGATGGTTTGAGAGCCGCTTTTCGCTTGTATCCGAATTCCAAATTTGTGGTAGGGGGACACTCTGCCGGAGCTCATCTTGTGTCATGCATAATTCATGATGTTGACACAAACTACAGTCAAATTGAAAGGGTGCTACTATACTCTGGTGTGTATGATATGAGACCGTTTTCGAAAACTGTTTTTAATTTGAAAACAAAAATTACAGAGTAATACATTTTGATCCATCTATAATAATTAACATTCATAGTTTAGAGTTTATTTTTCTTTATGATAACTTATCTACATAATAATAAAATTCAAATCACAGTCTCCGGTGTCCGGGGTCCGGTGTCCGGTATCGTGTTGCGTTACCTTATCTGTTTTTAACCCCTAACTATGGGGGTGTATATAACCGTAGAATCAAGCAAAAATGAGCTAACTATGCAAATTAATTGTGCTACTTGAGGAAAAAATTAAGTCCCAAAAAACTTACAAAACTTAAAAACCTTGCCACAGTTTGTTTTTGTTACCTCCTGTTATGCAGAATACTGCACAATCGCGCCCGCCAGTATACCATTCCATAGGAAATTAAATTGTCTACATTTTGGCACCACATACAAGGGCGCATCAACGGGGGTGGGGGCTAAGGTGCTTTAGCCCCCCCCCCCCCAGAAAAGAATTTTTTAACATTGCGAACATAGGAGCCGCCATTTTCCAAGATGGCTGCTCCTATCTTCTTAACATTGTGAGCCCCCCCCCAGATTCTACAAGTTCTGTCCGTAGGACAGGCCGGGTTACTTGTAAGATTATAAATTTAAAAGAAATCTCTTGTTTATATTGTATACGGATTTTTACAAAAATGTTTTGTATAATTTTTAGGGAAGAAGCTGTGCGTGTGAGTCCTTTACTCAAATCTACTATCAATCAGACATTTACATCGGACAAGGCGAAAATTATTATAATTGTTGGCAAATTGGAATCACCTGAGTTCCATAGACAAGCAAAGCTCTACAATAATATTTTAAACAACCTCAGCGCATTCAGTGAATACTGGATTTCGGAATCAGACGATCACTTTTCTATAGTTGAGGCTCTGGTGGATAGCAAGTCAAATGTTACAAAACAAACGAAACAGTTTATATGTGACCTTATTCCTCAAAAAAGAGGATTTTTTAGAAGCAGTAATCTGTGATAGAAATTTAAGTATTATAGATTGTGTAAATACTTACTTGTCGCACAGTGCTGAAAGAATGTATATCTTACATTTCGAATGTACGTAGAATATTTTTACTATCGATTAAAGAGGAATATAGATAACAATAAAAAACGAATAAACACTTTTTTGAAACGGGTCAGATGAAGAAGGATGAGGAGGGAAATAGAGACACCTACACTAGCATAATTTAAGGACAGTACCTTCAAGTGTACTGTCATGATTAACATTCTAAAAACACAAAAATAACATTTCTTGTTATTTACAATACATGCAGCTCAATTACTAAGCCAAAGAATCCACCCTTCATTTAAATGTTGTTAAAATTAAAATTCTGAAATGAAATGTATTTCTCAATTTATTATTTAATGTTAAAAGCTCAAATATTTGAAGCATTTTAAAGATTTAAGCCCAAACATTATGAACTCAATAGTCATTACTCAACCATTAGCTTACTGTGAGAAAATAAATTTTTTAAACAATTTAACTAGAAATTACAAATTACTGGCGTATGCCACCTTTTTACTTTCAAACTATGTTTATTCGATAAAAAACAACACGACATAAGCAGTTGGACTTCTGACGAAGAAATACTCGAGCGACGGCAAATAGTTCGACGGGGGCAAAAAGTTCCTCATAAAGAGGACTTTAAATAGTCCAAAGGAAACAAAAACTCCGAGACGAACCGAAGACGATACCTAACATAAATTTGATCACATTTTGGCGGACTATTTATTGTCCACCGTCGTAATTTTGCCCCCTGCCTCCCTCATTAGTTTCGTTAGGAATATTTTTTGCCTTTACTAAGGTTTTATATAAACGTGCACCATACTTTTGAACTATGGACTGTGTCATAAAAGGCAATGCTTACGTGCTTAAAATGCTTACTAGTTAGTTTAGATCAGCCGTCCATGCTAGTTATACTACGCTGTCATGTAGTATAATGAAGTAATGCTAAATTATGGCACGATATAATTAGAAATTAAAATCCGTAGGTAATAAAACGAATAGGAATTACTTGATTTAGCAAGCTTCGTTTATTACTTGCTGTCATGCAGTGATTCCTAAAGTGTGACACTCTGTGACTTGTGTGTTTGATTTTGGTCAAAATTGAAACTGTTAAAGTCCCGCCAGTTTCTTCACAGCCAATGGATGGATCAAAAATAACGTCACGGGGGCAAACGTTCAGCTGAGGACGAAAACGGCGACGTATGGCGAAGCAAGCAGCCAAGCAGCGTAATAAAGAATACAGGTACATAACTGTGTACAAGTAGGTACCTTCATTGGTTTTCATTACAGTATTCTATGCTAACATTTCCATCCGCGAAAGCATAAAATTAAACAAACCAAAAACCACTACCAAACTACCAACATTTCTGCACCCACGACCCACTACTGTGTAGCATAGTACATTATAGTAGGGAATGAAGTATACAGTATACTGAACTGTTACTGTGCAGTCAGTGGAGTAGTGTGTGTATGTTGAACTGTGTCGTCTCCTGCTGAGTTTGCAAATCTAAAGACAATGAAGTAAATAAATGTGATTAAAGATCCTTTTTGTAATTATTTCTCGATTTTTATTGTGAATAGTAAATAGTTTGTGGCAAGCTAGAAAACGTACAAGTTTATTCGTCAATTGGTGTGTACCGGCCGGTGTGTTTCTATTTTAATTATTTTAATACTATTTGCTATTAGTAATCTTTTATTTTGGGTGATTAGTCATCTTTTTTTTTTTGGGTTATGAAACTATTTATTCTGTAGCTTTGGTCTCTTATTTGATTCAATTCTTTGCCAATTACCTCCGTATCATCCTGTCCTGATCAACATCTGTGATTGTTTTGCAGATTGAGTCTAATCACTACTAGGCAACCCATAAATACTAGGACATAGGACCAGGATGTGTCCGTGTCCCCCGTCGTCGACCACTATTATTTTGAGTTTTGAAGCTTGAACGTGCAATGTAGACAGTAGAGAATTTATAGCAAGTCAAAAGTGAGAGTTTAGAATTTAGTATGAGTTGTGAATTAGTTTTGTACGGTCAACGGTTGAGGATTAAATATATTGAAAGTCACAGTAACACTATAAGACATGTGTCCGCGTGAACGATAAAAAGTTAAATTCAAAATAATAGTGTCTTTGAACCATTGATAGCCAAAATAAATGGTATTCCTCAACTTACTTTAAGTCTTTAAAACACTGGGTCGGTATCAGGAAACATTGGGGGCGGTTGGGTCTGGTAAAAAATTTTCTGGGGGATTGTTTTCTTTCTGTATATCCCTCTCTGTTCTTTCTCGATGGATCTCTTAAAACGAGTATTTGCTAATGTGGTACAAACAATTGTTCCAGACAGCTTCATAAATCGGAATCGGCCGAGGAAAAGGAGTGCTGAAAATTTTGAGTATGTTTAGCTTTAAGAGTTCATTTTGTAATTATTTTTTTGTCGTAGTCACTGATGAGAATATCATATTGTCATGATTGAAAATATATACAGGCCCGAACTGACTGATGACGAAGAAACTTTAGATACGTTTCATCTCAACAGAAAAAGAATGAGGCCCAGTTTTGAAAGTGGGCCAAGCTCGAGCCCATCGATTCGTGTGTTATTTTCAAAAGCTCCAGCAGCTCATTGGAGGGATGAGCGAAAGTTACCTTTGCAGCCATCTCAAAATGTATAAGATTTTCATATATCCTGGTTTTCGTTTTTATCAAAGTGGTTGCTGTGTATCAAATAATTTGTGACCTTTTTAAACTATAGGTACCAACACCAACCGATGGCTTGAATGATGATATCGTATTTGTCGGTAGAAGGAGTAGCGAACAGTTGTCCTCACCAAAAGCTACAATTTGCTTACCATCAAGTTTTAAGAAGAATGGAAATTTTTTAGGACTAACTGGGCAAAAGAAAGAAATGAAATCCAAAAACCGTTACCAGCGCACACCTATTTTCGAAAGGTTCAAAAAACATGGTTTAAGAAAACTGGCTGTTTCAACACGAGCTGATGTAATTAAATTACCTTACTTCAAAATCAAACTACTATAGCTACCTAAACATATTGAAGTTTTTTAATAAGCAGTTGGAAAAATTCAAATAATCATCGCATTGTGCCACAAAATTCTATCTTATTGTATGTTGCATGTATCTGCATGCAATATATTTTATGTGCCATTAAAATATAATTCTTTTTGCCCGCGGTACGCTGCACTTGGCGTATATTTCAAGTTTCAGGGTGTTATAGTTTTTACTTTCTTATAAGTTGAAGTTTGTGTAAGTTAAGGATGATTCGTTTTATTTTTGATTTGTAGACCGTGCGTTTAGATGAGAGAAACGAATACATGAGAATGATATGCGACCTTCGAAGCGGGACGACCAGCTTCATGGCGTCGCTGAAAAATTTTAGGTATGTATATTATAGAATGATGGAGGGAAATGTTGATGAAATGTAACATTATATTATAATCAATTAGAAACCGTCCAACACATAAATGCAATGTTTTGCAGTGCTTCGAGTCACAAACCTGGTCACGCCCCTCTTGTGCAGTCAAAAACTTCAGTCCCTGAATTGATTGCCAAGCAAAAAAATTGGTTCAATGTACCTAATGTCGCCTACAATGGGATTCACGAAAAAGTAACGATACTGAACTTAAGAACCTCAAGTTACACTAATGGGGAAATTGAACCTACTACTGCAAAGTCTCCAGCGGTAAACAGAAAAATTGAAACTATTGATATCAGTCAAGATCAAGATTCCAGTGATGAGGATAGTGGCAGTAGCAGTAGGGGCAGCGAAATAGTAAATGCAACCCCAGCTAAGATCAACTTTCGTACGCCATCGAGTTCTACTTCAAAAACCTCGAGCAGATTTGATGCACTCGAAAGTCAGATAAAGGATGTGCTCAATAACAGCTTAGGAACCTTTGACGACCCGATTGAACTTGAAGATGATGATAAAAATGTATCGGGGATGGAAAACAAATGCTTTTATGATGATGACGAGGACGTCCAAATTGTTACTCCATCTATTTTGAAAAGTCAGCCTATTAATTCGTTAGCGTTAGATTTGAAGGCTTCTCCGTATTCTGATAACCGATGGCTTCAGCAACAGTAAGTACACCTTCATTGCTGCTATATTTTCCTTATAGAATTTTTAAATTGCCTGCTTTTATATTTAGTCCGTTGAATACTTTACATTAAATGTGGCAGTTCATTGTTATTAATTACTTAAAACATTCAGAAACATATTCATTTGCACATAATATTAAATATTGTTTGAGCTATCGCCAGATCACCAAAGTGAAATAAATAATAATTGCATTATTATTAATTTATGCAGTAAAGCCAGCCGTGATGTTTCCCGTCTTGAACGAGAGCTGCAACTCAAACGAGAACAGAAAAAGCTGGAGATATTGCAGAATGAGTCAACCATTGACGACGATCTGGCTCAGGGAATCCGGCGGAATCTGAAACTAACGAATATTATTGTCCTGGAGCAGAAGGAAAAAGTTAAATTACCCGAGATTGATGAGTCCATGTTTGCTGTGATTCATCGAGCGGTGCGTTTTACAGATTTCTCAAAATACTAAAAAACATCTTGCGTAATTGTTTTTGGTATCCAATAGTAATAGTTTAGCGCAGCCCGGGATAAATAATTTTAAAACTTTTTACTGGTTTCTAATTTTAGCGAGCTCCTGGAAGAAGTTTGAATGACGTCATCGCAAACACGCCGAATAACATTCAATTAACGAGGTCTGACATAAAATCGTTAGGACCGATGCAGTGGTTAAATGACAATGTAAGTTTTATTTTCGTAAATATTCCACATTCCACGTGCATTCAATTTCTGTATAAGACTGGAGTGACACATACAGGTTTTGCCAAAATCAACTTTCATGTTTCTTAATACAAAAAACAGCGAAAGTATCCTTTATTAACTATAGTCATGGCTGTGAAGACATTATTATTTTTGTCTCTCCACTACCTAAGTACATTTTTTGAAATACCTACTTATAATCAGTTTTTGGGAAATATAGTATTGCAAATCAATTGCGAACGATTTTAGAAAATTAAATCAGTCACTTTTTCAGTAGCTTTTGTCGTTTGATTCTTTTATTTTGTATGGGTGAGATACTCCTTGATAGTGGAGAAAGAGCCTTTTTGAAACTAACAGTAATGTAAAACAACCTGCGAAAACAAAATGTCATATGTAGGCAGGCACCAAAATAGCAAATTCAAACGCAGTTGTATGCAGACCGATTTAGTTGAGTTTGGAGCAAAAGCAACATTACAATTAATGAGTTGAAATCGAAGTGCAATGAATTAGTTAAACTGAACCGAACCCATTTAGCCCAGTTACAACGTAAGATAATTCAAGAGTTTTTAGAAATTGTTCGAGATTCTACACACCCAAATCTAAACACGATTTATCCATATGTAGGTGTTATTTCTTAAAACATATTTCGAAGTTGTTTTCCCCCAATACATTTAGCGCTTTTAATTAGTCTTGCTTTTAGAAACTATTATTGCACAATTGGTTGTTTTTTAAATCATATTTGATTTGTTTTTCATTAGGTCATCAACTCATATCTGGACATGATTGCCCTTCGGAGCAAAACCGTAGACAAATGGCCGGCCGTTTATGTCTTCACAACATTTTTTTACCCTAAATACCTTAATGAAGGTTATTCCAACATATTGAAGCGCTGGACACGCAAAGTAGGTCATTATTTAGCATTCATATACACGTTTTAAGTAAATTATTTTAGTAGTTGTGATATCTGTAAAAAATTTCTTTGCTTAGGTCGATATTTTCAGTTACAAATTATTAATCTTTCCCATCCATTTGGGTATTCATTGGTGTCTGGCTACCGTAGATTTACGGCAAAAAACCATTAAATATTACGACTCGTTGGGAGGAAAAAATTTTCAATGTGTAAAGGTAGGTAACCACGTAAAAGTTTAAAAGTTGGTCTGTATTAAAGATTATTTTAATCATAAAACCTTGACCGTTACATTATTTAATCCTCATTGGGGTATTGGACTTCAGGCTTTACTGCAGTACTTAGGCAAAGAACATCAAGAGAGAAAGAAGACCAGTTTGATGGAAACGGAATGGAAAACCGAAATTGTTGATGTAAGTGGTATTTTAGTAGCACTTTAAATACAGTTAACAATTGCTAATTTTATTGTATGTCATGTCATCTTTTGCTTATGAAACGGAGAAAAATTTCATGCACTTTTTTGATGATAACTTCCAGGATATTCCTCAGCAAAAGAACGGTAGTGACTGCGGCATGTTTGCTTGCAAATTTGCCGAATACCTTTCAAGGGTAAGGACATTTTTGGCCTTTTCAAAAACATGAAAATAGAATATTTTGCACTTTTCAAAAAACATGTAAATCGAATATTTTTCTCATTTTAGGATGCTGAGCTTAGCTTTAAGCAAGAAGATATGAATTATTACCGGGAGCGTATGATTTATGAAATAATAACTCAAGACTTACTTTATCCATAAACCCAGTCACGCAGCTGATCAATTTTGACGGTTTTTTGTGTATACTATTGAACTACAGCCTGAATTTTCAGTTCATTATTTTTCCGTACTCCTTTAAATCGTAGCATAATTTATTTTAATATTTCATGAATTCTAAATCTACTGATGTTGAGGCTGTCTGGAAATAAATAGTGTATGATATCAGCAAATCCAATCATGTTTTATGTGTCTAATTACTACCTTTATCAATGTAATAAACCCAATAGTGATAATTTTACAAAATATTAAATTAGTTATTAACGATCCTCACTTTCAGTGAAGTTTGACAGCAACCCAAAATTAAAAATTTAATTGCGCTTATAATTTTAAAAACATTAAAACAAAGTTAATAAATTAAGAACAATTTGGAGTAGCAATACTTAAAAGAGTAAAGTAAAAATAAATTAAGTAAAATTGAATATTTTCATGTGAGTCCTAATTTTCATAATGCATTATATGAGCATGAACGCTTTTTTATTCTTTATTTATTGTTACAAATTACAAACCTGTATCAGGACATAGTGGGAGGCTGTTATCCCGCCTTGGGAAACATTGTGCATCTTAGGATTTTCTAACGTAATAGTAAGACATTCTGCAGCTGAAATAGTGGACATATCGTCTACTGTATGCAATCCATAGGTGGGATGTTGAGTACAGTTACTACTTGTAACTTGCACTATTTCAATATTTTATTTGCCTTGAGCAGAAATACCAATGGATGGCTTGCCAGTGTATCGTATTTTGCATTATATTTTACATTCCTTTCAAGTCGAAAACCAAACCACACGAAGCACTTCATTGTACGTATGATGGTAATGGAAGCGTAAACGTACCTAATCTAGGTTTGTTATTAAGACTACCCCTTGCGCCTTGTACAGAATAAAAACTAAGCCTTAAAAGTACAAAATATACTTGACTAGAGGGCAAGTCACTAGTGCTGGAACGACGTAGTTGGACAGTCATAATATATATTCTTACTTACAATATATTATTATGAGGTTCATATTTAAGAATGAGAATGACTGTCAAACAGGGAAGCACAAGAACTCTAATAATTAACATGTTAAAAAAAACTTATCTGCTTACTATGATTAGGTAAGTAAGTGTATGCATCCAAGTAGTTAGAAAGGAGTCAAGTGGAGGAAATGTACAAACCCTAACGCAGCCTCTATAAGTAGGTACTAGGTAGATCCATGTAATTCCTTACAATGATAATATATAATTCATACAAAACTAAAAAAGGAAACTTGTTAATAAATTACAATATTTAAACACACTAGTATTTAATAGAAACTACAAATTACTCGTGCTGGTGGTGGTGCTGGGACTGGAATAACTGTCGTTAAGAAAAAAAGTCGTCCATCGTAGATATCGTAAGTTGTTTGTGGTTGTGCGACAGCGACAAGGCAAGGGGCTATGAAGATAATCTGGGCAGTGCAGTGCAGTGGTGGTAATTTTATACGTATTTTTGTAATGATATAGCTTCAGCTTTAGAATTAGTATTTGTTAACATACACCTTCAAAATATTAATAATTATATAAATGGCATTGATGACTAGGTTCATGTAACCACTCTGTACTATTAAAATGTTGGACAGGCTACATTTATGTACATACTGGGACAGCAGGGATGATGAATATCAGTATCGAATGGAGATATTATTATGATAATAATAATAATAGTACTATGCTGCTCGTAGTATCGTTTATGGAGGGGCTTGGAGAATGCGGGGTCGGTCGGGACCAGGAGAGAGAGAGAGAGAACCGGGGTTGAATTGTTTTTAATGGTGAAGCCAGCGGAAAATTTCGTGATAATTCCTTATTGTCCTATAGTATATTATAGTTGTTGGATTTTTGAATTGTTGTAAGTTTGTCGTTTGTAGGGAAAAGGTTGAGCTGAGTTCACTCAGGACGAGATAAAATACTTGCCTCAAATTTTAAAGTACAGGGTAGTACACTCTATAGGTAAGATAGTTATTCCGTATTAATGATGGTGATGTTCTTCCTGTATGTGTGTTCGTAGATTGGAGATTGTAAAGTACTGATCGTAGATACCCTTCTCCTCCGCAGACCTACAGACCCACAGAGTTATACACTCTGACTACGACCAAGTTAACCGGCTCAAAACTGCTGTGGATGCTGAGTTTAGATCAAGTGTTCCTATATCATTATGTCTATGTGTAAAAAGATTATGTATTTTCACTCGCTCTCTTCCCTACTGCCACTCTGGATCTCTCTCTCTCTCTCTCACTCCGAAGACCGTATAGTAGTAATATAGTAAAAAGAGTGGAGCTGAGCAGTAGTAGTAAGTTTTGTTGAATGGTTTCGTTTCGTTGTTTTGTATAGGGACTCATGGTGGTGATAGTTTGGTTTGGTTCTGGTCGTGTGTAGTACGTAAATGCTGGTAGTCAAGGTTAGATTTTATTTCATACGGCTCAGATTCACTTGAGTCGAATACCAGACAAGTTGAATTTTTCTTTCCGCTGTCTTGTTATTTCTTTGGTTGTCGTTTTATCTCCACTTCCTTCTCACATTTCGTCTGACTCTGATCCTCGACACAGAGAGAGAAAGAGAGAGAGAGATAAAATATTTTCAGCGCTTCCCTCTGTTCTACATTGTTAACTGTATTGTTGGGAAAAGTACGTCAACCTCCTTGTAAATATTATTTACACAAGAAAAAAATATAATATTTTTTAAAACAAGAATTTGTTCGTGACAGGAATTTGAAAATTTGAACAAGTAAAAGGAAGAATAAAAGATCTTTGGCCAGAGTCGGCTTTTTCATCGTTCAACTCGACATAATAATAGCTACGGTACACGACACGAAGGAGCAGTATTTTTTTCGTTGCCGGTAAAAAAAAAATATTTTTTTTTTGGAAAAGTGCTTTTGAACCGGGAAATAAAAACACAAAATGACAGGTAAGACACCCTTCCTTATCCATTATTTTGGCTAGATCGTAATTTAATAAGCTGTTTAAATCTCCGTGGTGCATTTCATTCATGACTTGTGTCTCCGTTTATTAGTAACACTCACGAGAATAATTATCAGTCATGTCATGTGTGATTTTTAAAGCACTCCGTCATGTTGTGTGTGCTATATTAAAAGCCTGGCCGCTCTATTACTATTACCAGCACCACCAACCACATGGTTGTTGTGTGTTTCCATATTATCGTATGTTTTAGAACGACTGTATAGTCACGTTTTACACTCCGGACTCCATTTAGTATATATTGGTGTATGGATAGAAAATACTATTGCTATTACGTATACAAATACAAGTATTGATTTTACACCACATCTTGATATTAAATTGATTCGCTGTCTGCCTCAGTTCCAGCTTTTACCCCTATGTTACGTTCATATTCTTACCATTATGTCGTGATATCCTTAAGAATTACAACTATATAGAAGAAGTAATCTCTCATTTAGATTGACAAAAAAAAAATGAGCGACTGTTAATGCTAAAGTAACAAGGGAAGGTCGTTTGATGTTTATCTAACTTGCCCTGTGTTTACAATTTATGTACGTATGTCTGTCTGTACATGTGTGTAATTAAACTTGGGTAGGTACATATAGCCTGGTACATACTACATATATGCAAGGCCCTATGCGAATTTGAATTTATAATTATAGTGTACTTCCATCACTGACTGACTCGCTGACTGGACGAATTTAAAATTAATATTAATAATTATTCTCTCCTGATAATCTCGGATCAGTCGTTGCCGTTGTCGTTGTCGCTCCTTGGCCGTTTGCGTCTTCAATTTTCAATCTACCGTCCACACAACCTATATAACCTAGACTTACATTTGACAATGATGAGAATTGTAGGGCAGGTTATTACATGTAGCTATTATATATGTATATATATTACTCGAGAACGAGGACTCGTCACCTCCAAGTCAAATGCTACAGCATCAGCCCATGCACTCACTTTCCAATGATTATGCAAATAATTACATATTTATTCAATAATTCTAGACTCATTTCTAATTAATACTAGTGACTATATAGTAATATCAATAGTAGTAGTAATGGAAAGGAAAGGAAAAAAATACCAGAATGATAATGCTTACACATAATGTGTTAGTGTTACAACTTAGAAAAAGAACTGGACAGACAACTTATACTGCCGCGACGACATGATTTCTATGTATTCTATCAGTATTCAAATATAAGCCTCAATCCAATGCATACAACTATTTTAAGGAAGCTAATTCCACACACGAACCTCTATAAAAATAAATTGACTACCTGCAATAATTAGTGCTGCGGCCTAATACATTCCTTGATTTTTTTTCTCTCCTTAAATATCTTGGAATTACTCGAATGCAGTATATTCACTTATTCCCGAGTCGAGGCCGAGATCCGGAGTCTTTAGAAAGCTCTTCTTTCTCTTCCGAATTACATCACATTTCTTCACCAAGACACCGTCACCACAAACTGTGATCTAGAATCCTAGATTCTGGATCACATGGCAGCAGCTACTATAGCTACTGCCACTACTTCTGCTAGAGCTATATGATTCCTACTACGTTTATACTATCCGGACTACACTGTGTGCGTGTGTGTATGATGTGGGATCATATGTGTATGTATATAGAAATTGTGCTATCTCGACTGTATATGTCCGTATCGATTGCGTTCCAAAGTGCTATGCAACGCGTGGAGGGATGAGCGAGTAAAACGTATAGTTTTTTGTATAGTATGATGGCATTCGTATTCCACGTTGGTTGATGCTCACCTCATCATACATAAGACTGACTGTTTATCTAATTTCTATAAAGTTAACTGATAGTAATGATTTTGTAAATTGCAATGCAAATATTATCATAATCGATATTATTGTAAATGAAATTGTCATTGAAAACGCAGCTTTAAATTCAAAATCAAATTCAGGGTTCATGTATGTAAATATGCTACTACTGTACTACTCCTCCCGAAGCCGAATAGATAGTAGTAGCCAGTAGCTCTTTTTTTTTCTCTTCAGCCCATGCACACAACCATCTGTGTATGCTAAATCCCATGAAGCGTGAACCATTATTGCTACATACTCTCACAGATGCACATTACATAATTCTGAGTAAAATGTTGTGCTGAGAGTAAATGGATTCTTGTCGCGATATAAATAAGTTCATGTGTTCATGTGTCAGGTACAGATATCCGTACTGGTTATACATACACACTGAGACCAACTCAACAAGGCACTTTACAATTGAAACAGCGTCGTCGTCCTGCCCTGACTCATAATATGTTTCAAGTTGTTGGAAAGTTTGAAACTCATTGCTTGGAGCCTACCCCATGCTCCCATAGAATTCCACGGCACGGGGACGGGGAGTGTGTAAAAGTCCTTAATTAATACATCACATCTCGTCCCGCTACTCTACTCCGCCGTAGATGATGAGAAACAAGGATCAAACAAAGTTGGGATTGGGAGCTGAAATTTATTTACAATAATGCAATGTACTTAGCTACCTACTTCATCGTTCAGTACCTACTTCCAATTTCCCCGTTCAGATTCGTGAGAACGACAGAACAGCGACAGACAGACCAACAGACAGACAGAGGAGTGGGTGCATACGCATGGAATATGAGACGAACTAAGTGAAAAGTAGGAGATTATCACACAAAGTGGTTTTGCGTCTATCGGCATCCGTAGGACAGGACTCGATCTGTAGGAGCACTAAAACTACAACTTTATTTACAGGAACAGTTTCAGTATCTGCAATTTCAAATTCCCTACGTTGACATTACAAATCTCTGGATGAAGAAGCATGAGAGTGTGAGAATAGAGTGGGTAGTTTATAATTAGAATTTTTAGAATATGGATAATACATTGAATAATTACATGGTGATTTCATTTCACTTATGTCTCTCGTCTAAATGTCTTGAAAGTCGCAGATAGAGAGAGAGTCAGAGTTCATAGAGTCAGAGCCAGATCTTGCAGAGCTCTCAGTCAGTCAGCCGAAGGATATCTCACTCACACGGTGACGGTATCCATCTCTCCTGTATAGTAGGAACAAAAAAAATGTTTTCCTTTTCATTTTTACGTGTGTCTCTGCTCCTGCTACTGCTACTGCAGCCTTTTCAAAAAATCCTCTCCTTTCCTTGCAGTCCTATAATCCTTTAGACCTCAGACACTTGTGTCCCCCAAAAACGTTTCTCGCCACTTCTCTCTATTTTTAGCAGGATGAGGATGAAGTGCCGTCGTCGTGCTCATTGAATTTTGACTCCCTTCCTATATACTATTCTACTTGTAAGACTGATAGTCTTCATTTTACCGAGTCAAATACCCACAAGAGAGAGAGAGGGAGAAAAAGTAGTATCGTCGAACTTTTGCTTAACAGCCACGGTGACCTACTATACGGTAGTTAAGATGGCTAAAGTTGGAACTGGATTTTTGGGTGTTGTCGTCGTTATCCTTGTCGTTGTTAGTTGTCTTTCGTCATCTTCTCCTTCTGCCTTGTTGGATCGTGTAAAGGGAAATCGGAATCAAATCCGAGACCGAGACCGAGACAAGAGATAGCGGAGGGGACAAGGAAGCAGTCAAACTATCTGTATAGTCAAAGCATCAAGCACACTACACTGTCTCATGCCCAAACCAATAGAATAAGAAAGAAGATGAGGGAGGACTGATGAAAAATTACTTTTCCATTTCTATGAGAGTTTTATTTTGAATTAGAGAAATAGACAGCGAGAGACGAGGCGAGAGGGTTACAAAAAGAAATTGTATTCCAATTTTATCTATAGAATTTTATTACATATTATACACTGTTGACTGTTTAAAAGTTGAAATGCATTGAGTGGAAAGTAATTTACATGGGATGATGATGATGATGACGCGACGACGATGACACGATGGCACGGGAGTTGAATGGGAGTAAATATAAAAAAAATAAAGTCACAGTTGTTCGCATTTAAGATTTTAGATTTCAGATCATGAATTTGTAAAATGTTGGGTGAAGTGCCAAGGGAAGCATATAAAATAATATAATACACAAACGTATTACATATAGAACTTTATATAGAGTAAATAAATAGTTTGCATGAACTCATTGCAATTGAAATAAATCAACGATATAATACATTACATTAGGGAGCATTATACCTGTGCTTTTAAGTGCTCCATTTAGGGCGGGCGTAAAGGATATTTGAATCATAAGAGTCTATTTATTTATTTCTTAAATTTGCACGAGGCTCTTTGACTCCGAACCGAACCAAAGTTTTTTTTTGAGCATCATCATCATTTTTTTAAGAGCTAATGAGAATGAGAGCGAGTCAGACCAGCTGGTTCTGGTTCTGTCTGATTCGAGACCGGTACCAGTACTAATGGGAGTAAAATATTAAGCCCAAAATTAAATTGCTACGTGGAGATAATTTAGTAATTTTAAAGACAATTGAAATATAAAAATAATATTTTTCTTCTTCTTGTAAACCTCCAGACCTCCACCACACAAATTCACAAATCCAAATGAAATTACCTACATATTATTTAACAACTTTCCTGCTCCTTCATATGACATATGTAATGGCTTTCCTGCCACGTTTCCCGTGTCCTAATCTGATCTAATCTTTAATCGGAATCTGAATCAGTGTCTGCCCTACATATCAACCTACTTGTGATTCATCTCTCTTATGTGTATAGGCTTCAATTCTGATCATTTCTGAGTGAGCTAGGTAATAATAACATAGCGGACTACAGTAGACATAAATATAGAACAAAAAGACAGAGCGTTCAACTCTCTTATACTTTATGAGGCTACAGATAAAAGTAAATGAAGAGACGACATTCCCATTCCAACACCAACCAACGAGCTGCGGCTACGATACTATCTCTACTAAAATGCATCATCAACATAGTTATTTAAAATACACTATGGTGAATAAAATTAAAGGCAAAAGAATGCATGGTGTTCCTCTTATAAAATGGAGAATTTAGTGGAAGATTTTCCCCATCGCATCGCATCATTTTGAACTAATACGGGTGATAAAATAAAATAAAAATAAACCTGGAGTTTTAATTAATTTAATTAATGGCTCTCCTCACTCATCCCTCATAGTTTTATTGTTATTATTACAGATTACAATTTATTAGCGTTTTTAAATATTACTATTGTTGCTCCAGGCTGTTCCCCAGTTGTTAGCGTTATTCATGTATATAACCATAATAAAAAACGAGCCAAAATAAATTTCATCAAAGGCTATATACTGTACAGGCTTCGAATTCGGACGGAGGACGTCAGAGTGAGAAGTGAATACTAAAATTTTGTTAGAAAGAAATATAGGGCTAACAAAATTTTTTGGGAGTAATAAAAAAATATGCATATGGAATATAGAATTTTTTTTTGCAATAATAATAAAATAGTTATGACGCTTGTAATGGGACAGCTGCAGAGTTCATTAGAGAGTTGTTGACAAGATAAGATATGCGAGACTGGAATGGAATGGAAAATGGAACCTGAGAACATATGGGGACGGATGTGGAACATTTGAGTCCGCCCTGTCTTGTATAGTGAGTATGAAAATCTGAAGCATGGCACTTGAAATATATAGCCAGAATTTTACTCCCTTCCAATTCCAATTCCAACGCCATCAGTTCTAATTCTACAGAACACAAACTCTTCCAACAACACTATTAATGTAAACTGATGCTCACACGTCGAGCATTTTTGTCATCAGCCTCGCTATTCCTCAAATATATTCCCCCCAATTGTTTGGATTAGATTTTTTTTTATCAAGTTTGCATTTCAAATGATGTGCTTGGGTTGGATGGGTTGATAGTTGACGTTGATGGGTGCAGTCGGAGTGGGTGCGCCGATGAGAGGTTACGACCCACCAGTCACTACTCACTCGCTACTGGTATATCATATTCTCCTAGAAAGAAAAGACTTCTATGAACATTAGGACGGGTCTGGAATCTGGAACTACATATATGTAGAGAGAATGCAGGGGGTTAACAATTAAGACAGACATAATAATATGCATCACATCACTGGAAAGACGGTGGATTTTTGTTTGCTGAACGCAAATACAAATAGGAGCCAAAATTTCTTAATCGTAGTGTCATCATATGGTGTGGTGTGTGATGCACTCGAGCTGTTGTTTGATGCACCCGTCCGTCCTGTCGTTGTCGTTTTGGTTGTCATTGGCGTGTGTTGGAATTTGAAGAGAAGTGCCGCAGTCGCCGCACCTTTTTATTTTTTTATTTTGCTGTCATTTACTTAATTTTTACAGTAGCTTGTGTGTAAGTAGTAATCCTCTGCACGTCACCATCCCCCCATTTCTGTCTATACATCCAAATTACCTGCAGAGATCCTGCGAGAAAAATTGAATTGGTGCAAAATGTGATTTTTATACAATTATATTCCTACTGACGAGCATACCAGGAATGTTCATCGTGGGTCTTTTATTCATTCTTAGAATTAGTCTTTCTTCTTAGGGAACTGAAGGTAATTTGTATTAGCTTAATTCAAGCCAAATAAAATGTAAACATTAGGGAATCCGATCTTCGAACTTTGAACGGTGCGGTGTGGTGGCAGGATGAATTCCGCTGTGCATCGACTTAAAAATGTGCATACTATTAGATATGTATGTAAGTAATTGCAGTTTATTTTTCCAACACTAATTCTCCTAATTCATACACCTACATTCGACACTCTACATTCTACATGCATCTGAAAAACAGAAGCGGCTGTGTCCGGGTCTTTGTGCACACATCTGCACAATCTTTTAAAATAATACAGATGGACACGATTGCGATGTGCTAATCTTTATTATGGCATGGAAAAAACTCAAATTGCAACTTCGAAGCCAATAGAATCAAAAGAAGAGGGGAATATGTGGGGGGGGGGGAGGAGGGATGTGGAGGCGGATGAGGTCAGAGGAGACCGTGAGGATGATGGAGCCATTAAAAATATTACATCAGCTGGCTCTGCTTGTCTTGTTGGCTATTCTTACTCTCTTTTTCATCTCACTCCGGATTTACAGTTTGAAAGGCAATTAAGAAAACAATTGGGAAAAAATTGTGAGGAAAGTCAAAAAGTAAACAGGGAAGCAAACATCAAATATAAAATGGAGCAAGCAGAATTGGAAACCGAACGTCTACCCGACCGGAACGGCATTGGATTTCTCTCCTGTATCTATTATGCATTCTTTCTTTCTGCTCCTTTTGATGCTTTGGATGCGGAAGGGAGGGAGAACCAGGGAGTTAACCAGGCGTGAAAGACAAGAGACACGACACACGACACGGATCTTTAAGGAAGGGCAGAGGCAGAATATCTCCTATATAGCTGGATAGGACACAAAAAGGAAAAGAAAGAAGAATTGAATTGTGATGTCAGTGATATGTACTATGTGGTAAGATAAATTAAGTGACAGACTGTTGACTGCGGGAAGAAGGAGCGGAGACTGCGGGATTGTTTTGGAAGTGAGGAGAGGGGAGAGAGAGAGCTTCTTTTTGGTTTTGGAAGTTGAAGACGACGCTCGCTCGGATTTACACGTCTGTCAGCCCATTAAAAACATTTTATAGAATCCACACACATTACATACAGTACATAGTACGTAGGGAGAGCGAAGTTCCACACAAAGATTTTTGTTTTTCTCAACCAAAGCAGCAACAAAGTTTTTTTTTCTTTTATTTTTTGGCAAGTGCCAATTTTTTTTCTCCGTTCCATAAATACAATTCTGTGGTGTTGGAGTGTTGGGTGTATATAGGTATATATCCGCATAGAGAAATACCATTCAGAATTTAGCTTGCTTAGTCACCGGGTTCAGTCAGAGGCATGAACAGATTCAGATTCAGTCAGATAGAGACAGAATCAGGAAGAGGAGGAGGAGGAGGAGGGTAGCGAGGTAGGAAGAAACTGTAGGTTTTTGCCAGGTCAAAGAATTATACTACTATATAAAACTTCACCCACATAGCTTTACATACAGATACAGACTTTACCATCACCATGTATTTCTATTATATGACACCACTATACTACCACTTGATACTCTACCCACAGCTCCTGTACATACACACACACAGACAGAAAATTGAAAAGTATAGAATTTACAAGAGTATTAACATGGCACCAGCATGTTTACATTTTCCATTTAATGCAGACACTCGAATATGTAGATCAAATTTCAAAGATGTACACTGACTGCTCTTATGGTCCTCTTTGTGATCTTTTCTCGAGTCACAATCTGACAATTTAGAATGACCTCGTTGGCATTGGAAATTGGAATTGGATTTGGTTTTGGAAGCACCATGAATTGTTGTTCTGCTTCGGCTTCGGCTTCGGATTTGCTTCAGAGTTGCAGACAGAATCCTTGTACTGTTTGTCGTCAGTGCTGGTGCTGTACTTGTACTTGCCCTGTACTTTGAATTACAGAGAAACAGAGCTCTTCAAGAACACCACTTTTATTGTACTTTTTTTTCCTGCATTAATTATTCCTCGTCTTGCATCATATAAGTTTCATGAGGCTTTTAACTGTGTATATAGATATAGTTGGAGTTGCTCACGTTGGGGCAGGTGCTGCGCGTTAAGTACACATTGAATTACATTCCCCCATGTAATTCTTCTGTAATCGTATAATCTGACTTCCAGTCATTCAGTTCCAATTCCAACAAACTGATTAAATCCTACAAACTATGTACTACACGATACAAAATACTTTTACAAAAATACTGCAACAGGACCAGTACCAAAGATGCAAGGTACCTACTTTTAGGTACATAAAATATAAAAGTCAGAAGGCAAGGCGTGAAATACAGCAGAAATGGGAAAGGGAAATATGTACAGGGACCAAGGTATGATGGAAAAGGAACCCGATCCGCACTACATCCACTAGAACATAGCAATCACATCAGTTTCGTGCTCAATCTGTTAACGTCTCATTTATGTATGACAAGACACAACTGACTAAGTAGTGAGTGAGCCAGCTGAATTATAGAGATAGAAAATCCAGTTTTTTGGTGTGTATAGTTATTTTTTCTACAATTTATGGAATTTGTCTTAATTAAAGCGTACAGCTACATTTGCTAAAATCTATTATAAACGAAGAAAAAGAAGAAGGAAGATCGAGCTTTTCTGCAAAATATTATGTACTCGATCAGAACAGTCCAGGTTCGAGATAGGTGTTCTGTTAAAAAGTAGTAACAAGAACAACTCAAGAAGAACAAGGCATGCTCACATCCACAATCCTCCGTATCAGAATATATAATTATTACATAAGCACATGTTTACGAATTAAAGTTACGATTACGACTATTGAATTCATTACCTCCTTCCACGTTCAGAGTTTGAGACAGGAGGGGAATGAGAATCTAATCTAATCTACGTTCTGCTGTAAGATTTTAACTTGTACTTGATCTGTACATACGACATACAGTCAGTTGTAGTTTGGAGTCCTAAACAGTAGTGTGAGTAAGAAAAGAAGGGACATGGAAAAGATCGAGTGGTGGTGGTGGTGGTATTTCCAGATATTCCAGATTAACTATAAGCATATAGGAGGAGGATATATTATAGGGATATAGGTATATCAAGAATGAAATACTGATATTTGGTTGTAGCTATGGACGAAATATACGACGATATGAAACACATGAAATAAGGAGGAAGACATTCTTTTCTGACTGCTGTAAAATAAGATGAATGAAAAGAGTACAGTAGTAATAATTACTGGCAGCACGTCTTTGCAGATACACTCAACCGAGAGTCAACATGTGACATTGAGTGTTGAAAACTTTTTTGGGCTGGATGGATATTATATGCTGTATAACATAGTGAGTGCAATTGGGATTTGGTTTGGTAGTCTACCAAATCCTATTACACACAGTTTTTGAGACAATTTAATTTTACAGTGAAAAATGATATTTCAAAAAATTCCCCTGAGCATTAGTACCGAGACTATTCCCATTAACTATTACACTAAAGACTGAGTGAGAAAGAGGCTATATATTGATATAGATAAATAGCATGTGCCTCACTATATACAGTCAAGCACAGACGCGTAGTTAGATGGGGACAGATTTAATATTTTTCAATACCTCATCCTATAATAATAATTGTGTAACAGCATTTTAGATTTGAGATTGTGGTCTGATTCTGGTATGTGTACTTGTGTGAAATGTATGTCTGTCCTGGCAGAAGTTCCACATCCAGAAGAAGTTATAGGGATAGGTACATTACCTATAGATAGAACTAATGTGTACAGGAAGATAAAAGGGACAAAATTTGAAAACATTTTAGGTACATACATTTGAATTTTAAATGGGAGTTGGATTGGATGCCAACGAAAATTAATCGCAAGAAGATCGACGCATTAAGAAATCACATATATATGTACCTAGCACGGGTAGGTACATTAACAATATTTAAGACCTGCTGTAGTTAATAAAAGGAGAAGCATATATATATATTGCATTATGGCACATGTGCTGAGTGCTGAGAGTATCTGCGTAGATATTGGGATCGAAATTGGACTTGGCGACACTAACTTCTTTCAAATTGAACTACCTACCTACCTACGCTACGCTTCTATGGGATTCTGCGATTTAAAAAAAATGGGAGACATAATATATCTGTAGACTGTATAAAGTAGGCAAGTTACAGATTTTTATAGTTTTGCAAAAAGACCTTCACGAGTGGGAGAGAGAGAGAGAGAGGGAGAGATCGACGACGGCGTCGAGGAAAACAACAAGTTGACGATGAGGAGAACATGAGAAGACTCTCATCATCCAAGTTTTTCTATATTAACTCGCACTAGTCAGCAAAAAGCTTACAGTGCTTTTTATTCCTGTATTATTATGTGTAGTGTAATTTTTTTTGTTGGTATCACAATGATACGTCTTAAGTGATATTATGATATTACTATTATTATGCACATTCGCAAATTCATTATTATTATTATTACAAGAGCCAAACTGTAAGAACATAAATTGAATAATTTATTCGTTTTTTATTGCATCTCGTCATCCTCGTGGTCGTGGAAGTCCCTTTCCATTTGGCATTTAATTTAACGACATCTCATTTATACGCCTGCATTCTCAATTCATTACAAAGAAATTAGCTCAAAATAACTAATCGTGTGAGTAATCTATGTACAGACACCGTTTTAACCTATCCTCGTTCGTATAACCCTTTTACACTACATCTGTACTAAAGACATTCCAAACTGTATATTGAAATGTTCTACGCATTGTTTTATTTGTAGGTTTTTGCTCACTCAATTCTGCATTTTAAATCAGAGGGTCACGTAAGCACATCATAAATTAACACCAACATTTATATTCATGTAGCTATATAAATATATCTTGGCATTTGTGCTACAATCGTTATCCTCCTGCTGTTACATTAGTTAACGACGTAGTAACAAATAATTTATTAAATAATTTTTGTAGTTGCATAAGTAGATAGGTAGATACTTTATATTTCACATACAAAAAGAAATTCTCCTGGCAAATTTTGTCTCCGTTTTCCCAAGGAAACAGAGTAGGTTTCTTTAAAGAACAGCGTTGCAGTACATTGAACATTAAAAATGGTTTTTCTCTTCTGGGTCTCTGTCTCTCGGGGTATCTTATTTTTTGAAATGTGAGTCAGGCTGTCTTGCTCGAGTTGTCCTTCTGACGGGTTGGTATTCCTATTCGTTTGTACTAACCAAATCTTATTTAAGACAAAATAAGTAACTTTAGCTTTGTAGTTCCTCTGAGAATCGACTTCGACGGAGTCATTCTCCTATAATGTTGTCATGGTCAGTCCATAAAAGCCTAAACTTTTAATTTATATTGTTACATCTTATTCCCTTCTTGTTTGATGAGGGTGACGTCGCTATATATGTGACCAAATTTAAATGAAATTGGAGCTGAAGCGAAAGATTTAATTAATTTTATTGAGACATAATATACATAAATAGACATGCTGCTGATATTGCTGAGTCAACTTTACACTGCGTGAGCAGACTGTGGACGGTGCGGTTATTAAATTAGTTATGCAGACAAAAATGACAACGATAAGGATAAAAGGATAAGATTAAGGCCGATGATGGATTTAGGACTAATTTACTATATGGACTCAACAGTCAGAATGGAAAGGAAGGCTGTATTTAATAGAATGTAAAGGGTCGTTGTCGCTTAGTCATCCGTGATCGGTTAAAATTCATAATTTGATATGTCATGCGATCCTATGGACTCTGGACTGATATAAATTAAAATTTTGTCTCACAATAATTGACAATTAATGATCCCTTTGCCCCAAAAAAATGTTACACTGTGATTATATGTAGGGTTACGAATGGGATTACGATTACGTTCCATTTACCCTTAATAATGTTCATTTAATGCAACGTCAATTATGTACTTACGGTGATGACAATCAAAAACTAGGACTGGAATATATTAGATAGTTTTTAAAGTACAAATATATACAGAAATTATGCATGTCATTATCTACATATGCTTGGAAAACCATGAATGACTCATACTCATCTGAATGAATAACAATACTAAGTAATTCAATAAAATTGGAAATAAATGAGAAAAGTGGACCGCACACAATATATTTAATATTTCTATGAATAAACAAACAATTAATGCATTCAATTTCGACATGTTTCTTTCTGTTTGAAAGCTGCGCTGCGGTGCGATAGGACTATTGACATTCAATTATTATTATTTGAGAGTCAACAAACTAGACCCAGTAAAATATTGTTATCCTTAATGTTTTTTGATTATTTACTTAATGTGAAATGCCGTGTTTCAATTATAATACTTATTTAGGTAGGTAGGTTTTGAGTTTATACACCTAAACACTACTGAATAAATATAGAGACACATTGTAAAAAAATGTATGCAGTACTTATACATATAGTCTACTAATTGTAAATGGTGGAATGTAGACTTTACTAATTGTCAGAGTTTTCTTTAATTTCCTTGTTGACAGAGTCATAATTAAGACAGTGTGTAATGACGGAAAATTCTGATGTTTACGGAGACAATGGTAATAATGTATGCAGTCTGCTCTGCGTAATAATAATATACATGTGAGCGTCGGGCTGTAGAATGGTAGTAACGGCAAACGGGACTGCGAAGAAGATTTTCTAATTCCAAGAGAGCGACTGGCACTGGCACTGGCACTGGCACTGGCACGACAGTCAACAGTGGAGATGGAGTGGTGGAGTTGAAGTCATTCATAATTACTGTTTGTGTGTGTGTGTGGAGTTAATTGAGGCTGAGGATGCTCCTCGCCACACCATGGAATGAAAATTGGAAAATTAGAATGACTATTGGAAGTTAGAGGAATCAGGCGATCGCTTAAATATGTAGACGCCGCAGTAAATACTTGTTTGCAGTGGATACTTACTGCATTGACTATTCACTTGTTTAGTGGTGATCACAATAGGAACAACGCAACAAGGGAGATGAGATTACTATGGGACATGGGATGGGATAAGAAAGAGGGGATAACCAGGACCAGCACCAGGACCAGGACTGACAAACTTGACATTGTAATAGCAACCACAACACGTGCGTGCATACAGATTACGAACAGATTATTTATTAAATAATGCTATATAGGGTTGAGGCTTGAGAGGATAAGAACAATAATAAAAATAATATTATATCCCTGCCCCTGCCCACGACACGAGTCGTTCTGATTTGTGGTCGTTGTTTACCGTTTAATATCAATATCATCCTTACTTGTTGAAACAAGTTGTTACTGGTGAGTCATATATGTATGGTCATCCACGCAGAGTGTAGAATGGAACTCTACGAATTATTTTCCTATTATTTTCTCTACCCACCATATTAACCTTGCGTTGCGTAGGAATTTTTAATTTTAGTCTCTATAGATGCGGCCAATAAGTCGAAGAGGGGGGCTTAAGATAAACATTGCGTACTGCGTATATATCTGTAATTTTACAGATGGTTTAGAAATGGAGTTGGAATTGTTACAACTATACATGATACTACGTGCTAGGGAAAACATTTATTGTTGAGAAACCTGTTTGGATTATGATTATGAATATAAATACAATCGTCGGTATGTGGAAGTCAATGTGGTGCACTGAAAGCCCCTGTGTAACAGTGTAAGTACCGTCATTTTTAATTCCGAAATATTATTGATAGAATTCTGTGTGGTAATTGGGAGAGAAGACCTGAACTTTCGTGTTCGTACATCTTACCTCTTGACTATGTACAGTCGGTTACAATGATTCCATGATTTTAGTAATGGAATGACAAGGGAAGGGGTGAAGTTTATACAGGTACACCGTACACGACACGACACATACTACTACTACTACTACTCAAAATGCACCACAAATTTAAACAGTTTATACATTTTTTTCAACTCGAATCATTATTAGGATTACGGTAATTTCCAATGCGATTTATCGTGACGTCACAAAAGAATTTCCTGGATTATAGATTATAACATCTGTGTGGGAAATAACTGTATGAAGTGTCAAATGTATAATCATATTATTATAAAAATTTCAGACGGCGGAAGAGCATGGGTGACTCTGGCGACGAACGATTCGTATGCACTGGGTGCAGCTGTCCTGGCCAACTCTCTCGTGAGAGTAAACACATCGGCAAAATTAGCTATCATGGTCACTCCTGGAGTATCTGGCCCAATGAGGTTTTAATTTCTAGAATTAATCAATATTTTTCTATTCCTTCATGTGTATAGATATTTTTTCCAAGTAATTGTGAGTAACTGGCAATCCTTCATTTATACCCAGTCCCAATATGATTGTTATGTAAAATATCCCACAAATTACAAATTACTTGTTTAATTATGCACAGCTGCATAATGCTGCAGCACAATAACCGCACCGGCATGACAGCCACAGTATTGTTTAGTGTGGGAAACAAGGAAAAAAGAATTCAAATTTTTTGACATGTGACATTTGTACCATTTGTATGCCTTCATGGTAACTGTATAGTTGTAGTCGTGCTAGTACTCACTAATCAGTATGTACCGGCACCGGCACCGGCAGAATAGGATAAATGTACTGATTGTATTGTGACCCTCTTCATTAATATTCAACTCATATCCACAGGGACATATTGGACTCAGTTTTTAACGTGGTCAGTGAGGTCAACGTTCTTGACTCTGAAGACGCAGCTAACTTGGCTCTATTGACAAGACCTGAATTGGGAATCACATTCACAAAGCTCCACTGTTGGCGGCTGACTCAGTTCGAGAAATGCGTTTTCCTAGATGCAGATACATTGGTATGCCCCACAGATAAAGCTCATATTTTTATTTCACATGTAGAAACAGTATTTTTCCCTTTCCTATTCAGATGTATTATTTGTGTAACTATACCTAGTAATTATTCAAATGAGGAAGGGACTAAGAATAGAGAGCTTGTCAATTTTGTACATAATACAATTATTATTATTATTAGTATTACATTTAAACATTGGTAATAATTATTGCATTGTGTATTAGAAGCAATGAATTATATGTCTTCACAAAAATGTCCTTGATTCTTGCTAAGGGCGAGACAGAACTACAATATTTTTTTTCATATTTTTTTAAATACTATATGCATTATGATTTATGAAAAAAGATTAATTTTAGAAAAATAAACCCAAGCCTTGAACCAATTTATTTATGTGGTGGCATAAAGCAATATAATATACATAGTATAGATAGATTTATATTATTTTATCTGTCTGTAGTTGGTAGTCTGAAATAATTGCATTATAAATTAAAAAATACAAATGGTAATCTTATAAAGATATTGATTAGGAATGGATAGAAAGAGGATTACGTACTACTACTAAATTTGTGGTACTAATCTTAAGTGGTAAGTTTACCTATAAGTACCTTATTATACTTTCAAACAGAGTACAAAGTTCCCTTCCTATATAGCAATAGCAATCCTACTAAAAGTATTGTCTGTGAGAAGAATAACTTTCCGAGCTAGCAAGTTAATATTCAGGCTACGACGCACTTGAGAAATATGGTGTGTGTACATAGTAAAAGTTTTTCTTTGACAGCCGACAAGGTATCCTTTAGTTCTAAATATGTCACTTGTCCTTGAAATGCATTTACTCTAGATTCCAGATTGCAATTCAGACCTACGTGAGATCAAATAAGATTGTATGTAGATGAGCAGTCGTCACTCCCGTGTAGCGTTTTTGTTATTTTTTTTATACAAAAGGTATTTTCAACCCAGTTGATATTTATAGATTACTTTTAGTGTGGCTGAGGATGTTTTTTACGACATTTGAGTGAACATTTTCCTTCCAGAGACACCAACACCGACGTGAATGCTTTTTTTTAATGGAGATGCCGAGGAGTTTGTTAAATGCGTATTTGTATCTCATATACCACTCATGTATTAGGCCGACCTTTTAGCGTTATATATGAGTTGTGTCTTGTGTCAGATGGAAATGTCAGTTCTCTCATACATTAATTGTCTTGTCTTTTCTTCAGGTACTTCAAAACAGTGATGAGCTATTCGACAGAGAAGAATTCTCAGCAGCACCCGACTCCGGCTGGCCAGACTGTTTCAATTCGGGAGTTTTCGTTTTCCGACCTAATTTGGAGACATATGCCAAATTACTCCAATTTGCTGTAGAACAAGGATCTTTTGATGGTTAGATATGGTGGAAGAAATTTCAAATATATAGAAGCAGATAGATGTATTTTACAGTATACACAATATACATTCACGTGTGAATGAATAGAGTAATATTATAATATGTATATGTTGTGGTCTTTCCTCTTATTTGCATTTACGTAGGAGGAGACCAGGGACTATTGAATTTGTATTTTAGTGACTGGTCCACAGCTGACATTCGAAGACATCTTCCTTTTACTTACAATATGGTCGCCTCTGCTACTTACTCATACTTACCTGCTTACAAAGTGTATGCCACGACTAAAAGAATATACATATACCATTCCAAAATTAATTCACCTACGCCTATGACAGTTGCTTATAAGTTATTTCTTTTTTTATGCACACAGATTTGGCCCAAATGTCAAGATAGCACATTTTATTGGACCTTCCAAGCCTTGGATACAATTTTTTGACAGTTCTACTGGACAAGTTCGTCCTGAGCCTGGACAAGAGCATTTGCAGGTAAGGACAGGGATTGTTTAAGAATTACAAAAGACAATTCATTATTTTAATGTATTGTAGTGAAAAAATACTAAAAATGAATATATTAATAAAATATTTAGGATCTGCTTCAATCATGGTGGAACATATTCCGTACTGACGTTCATTCAAGGTTAACCCCTGACATGGTAAGTTGAGCAGCACATTAAAAATTACAAAGCTAACGTATTAAATTACCTAATTAAATTACATTTCAATTACCTAAGCTGAACATCTTTTGGCGGTACTAACTAAAATTTTTGTACGATTTTTTTTACAACTAAACACGGAGTTCTTTTGTGATTTTTTCTAAAAATAATTTAATTTCTTCGATTTACTGTCAATTTTTTTTGAGATTTTTGTCGGCGACACTTGCTTCGAACTATATAGAGGACCATCCGCATCGATTCATGAATAATTTTGTTTGTTTGTTTGTTCCATTTATTTTTTTTTGTGCTTTATGATTTGATGATGTTTGACCTTTGGACCAAATTACCAAAAATGATTGATTTGTCTTATTTTGTTCTATACACACACACACTTCCTTTTATAATTTTTTTATTTGTTTTTTGATTTTTTTTTGTTTTGGAATTTTGGAATTATATTTTTTACGATTTTGGTGTACGGGGTGACAGGGAGAAAGTGCTACGGAGGTGGAGCAGGTACACTCATCTTATGCACAAATATTCACCGCACCAAACCACTATCCTGCTGATACTATTAATTCCTCCTTCCCATTTGATTTTGGTTCTCCTTCTGTTGACTTACAACAACTCCATGTTGCCATTCAAAGATTCCCACCAGAGAATGTTCAAAGAGAGATGCAAATGCAAATGCAGCAAGCTCAATTACAATTAGCCCAGTCCCCTCCTCAAGTAGAGACACATCATAGGACTCAGGATTTTTATTGTCCACCCCCTCAAAATAATAATAATACTTATCATGACCATGACCATCATCATAATAGTAACACCTTTAACCCTGTGACTGAATATGAACATAGTAGTAGTCATTTTGCTCAAAATCAATCTCCCCAACCCCCACCACCACAAGTTTTTACCCAACCCCACATGACTCATTTTCCCCACCACCACCCCTCATTTCCCGACCAAAACCAAAACCAAAATCAGAATGACCAATCTCAAAATAATTTTGCTCAACACCACGAACATCATCATCACCACCATCATCACTACGATGATAGTTCAAATAATTCCAATAGAGATAATGTAGTGCCTCCATCCTCCCAATCTAGTCTCTCTAACAATGACCACCATTTCCACCTCCACTCACACACTCCACATCCTCCTCTTCATAATAATCAAGTTCCCGCATCCGCCAGTGCCAATCTGGGAAGTCCAAGTCCTGACACACACTCATCTCCAACCGAAAGAACACTGTCTCACTCTAGTAGTAACAGCAGTGTAAGTTTTTCTTTGGGTCAATGGGAAATTAATGCTTTTTTTAGAATTTACAAAACTTAAATTTGTATTTTGATATCGGCGACAGTTTTTTTTCACTCAAATCTGAAATAATATTTCATTATTAATTTTATTATCTATTCCAAACAAACATCACACATTATTCAAATTCTCTTAATATCCTAACATTATACCCATACCCAGTACACACAATCCACTACTTTCACGTATATCACTGCGTTCGGGGAATACTAATGGGAGGGTTTCTACGCATGCGGTCACATGTCTTCAAAACTATAATAATATTATTATCGATACTAATCCCACTTCGACTATTTAGATTTATCTTTGGGCCTACTTTTTTTCACTTCGATCTTCACCTTAAAAAGAACTTGAAAAACTGGTGATTCTCTCCTGCTGGGTTGCATTTGAATGGCTTCCATTTCAAAGTTTTTGATTTCTATTTTAAGTTTTCATTCCTCTTCTTCTTTGCTAGCTTATTTATAATATGCCATACAGCTTGATTACTTCCTACATCACTCATCATATTTTTTTAAATTCCTTCCTCTCTTCTGTGTTCTGTCTTTTTTCGGTCCCTCCCATCTTACAGATGGAAGGGACTAAAAGTTTTCTGTTTCCGTCCTGTAGCTTGTATTTTTGCACGTCACATACACTATTATGTTCCTTGAGCGTCAGTAGATATACTGCGTTTGCACGTTTGTGTCTTGAATCTCGTTTTTTTCTCCCGCTACTCTCCGCATGGAAAGTCAAAATTATACGTAAATTTCAATGTTTTGTTTAAAAACTAATGCTAAATAAACTAAACATATAATTATTGTATTAACTTGTTAGCGTTGTTTGTATGTCTGAGCAGTGAATATACTTTATTGTAGAAAGGGTTGGCTGGCGCGTACGCTAAAATTTCGTTTGAGGGATCCAAGTCCAACGAGCAAATCCAGTACGAAGATGCAATGAGGAAAAATGCTTGGGAGCAGGGAAATATTGACTACTTGGGCAAAGATTCATTTGATAACATCTTGAAAAAAATACAAGCTTCAATGGCTCAAGCAAGTAAGGAGCTATTGTAAATTATTAATCACGTTTAATATGCTTATTATTAAATTAAAAATGATAATAATATACTAATCAAAAGCTTGAGCATGATGCCAACATTTATTTTACATTACCAAGGTTTAGCTACTGAACCGAAGCCTCGTGCCAAATCACCTTCTCCGGGAAGAAAGCAACGTACTCCGACACCAACAAGGACAGTGGAACCAGTCGCTGCCGCTGAGCCAGTAGTTGCTGCCCCCGAATCAGCTCCTGTCCCAGAGCCAGCTGCTGCTGTTGAGCAGCCAGCCGTGGTTGCTGAGCCAATTGCTTCCCCTGAAGTCTCAGTCTCCGCTGCTGTCCCCGAGTCAGTTGCTCCAGTTGAACCGGTCGTTGCCCCTGAAACTCCAGCCCCAGCTGCTGTTGTCGAACCTGTCGTTGCCCCTGCTACTGTTCCAGAGCCAGCTGCTGTTGTTGAGCCAGTCGTTGCCTCTGAAGTCGCAGTCCCAGCTGTTGTTGTCGAGCCAATCGTTGCTCCTGCTACTGTCCCAGAGCCAGTTGCTGTTGTCGAGCCAATCGCTGCCCCTGAATCTGCTGTCCCAGAGCCAGTCGTTGCCCCTGTTGCTGCTCCAGAGCCAGTTGCTGTGGATGAGCCAGTCGTTGTCCCTGAATCTGCAGCCCCTGTTGCTGCTCCAACGCCAGCTGTTGTTACCCCTGAATCTTCTGTCCCAGAGCCAGTCGTTCCCCCCGTTGCCGTTGTCAAACCAGTCACTGCCCCGGAAGTTGTAACTCCTGCGGCTGCTCCAGAACCAGTTGCTGTTGTTGAGGCACCAGTTGTCGTTGCTGCTGCCCCTCCTGTGGAGGCCTCTCCAGTGGTACAGACCACTCCTGCAGCAGTTGCGGATCCGGCAGCAGCTCCAGAACCTGTCGCAATTCCAGCGCAGACTCCAGCGGCTGCTCCCTCTGATCCACCAGCAGTAGTGACACAAGCTCCTGCTACGCCTGCACCCGCAGGGCCAGCTCCACAAGTGCCAAAATCGTCAGCACCAGTCGCAGCTGCAGTAAAATCCGCACCAGAACCAGCTGTTGCTCCTCAGCCTTCGGCTCCGGTTCCGGCTCCGGTCACTCAGCCAGAGCCAGTTGCTAAAACCATTACCCCTCCTACCCCAGCAGCACCTCAACCAAAAGTCTCAGCTCCAGCTGCAGCTCCAGTAGTGAAAGAAGTACCTAAACAAGCAGCTCCTCCTCAGCCAAAAACTCAAGCTCCCCCTGCACCACCCTCAAAATCCGCAGATGAAATCGAAGAAGCGCGTTTAGCTCTGGAGCGTCAAGCCATCGAAAAGAAATTGGCGGAGCAAAAATTAGTTGCTGAACAAAAACTGGAACAAGAGAAACAGCGAGTAGCGGCGGCTGCGACTGCAGCTCAAGCTGCACAGGCAGCCATTGTTGCTGAAGCTGCTCTAGCCTCCGAATCTGCTCCCCAAGTAGAGCCTCAACAACAAGAAACACCACTCCCAAAGGCTCCTCCACGAGGCAAAGGAAAAGGTAAAAAGTAACAAAGCTGTGACATACTGTTATTCTGAATACAATCATACATAGATACTTACATATTTACCCTACGTAAAAAATACAAAAAATGAGAAGGTTGAACGTTTGCAAGTCAAAATAAGTTCTCGGATCTGATCATGCCAAAACTCATGACAATATTTAGCATTAGTATCTCAGATACCTCCAGTGAATCTATCAGTTATTAGTTTTTGAGCTTTACCGTAAGATACTAGATTTATAGTTTATGCGTTAAAAATATCAAGAGATTATTAATTAATATTCTTATCAACGTGTGTTTTTTTCCTTTTTTTGTGTTTTTTGCATGCTTTGCTAACCCAAAATGATTGAAATCGAAATCGAAACCGGCTTCCCTACTCACTACTACTCACTCCTTTGCTGTGTTGGTGGTTTATGGTTGTATCGGGTTGCGATTCCTCCAAAAATATAATTCTTCCTGATGGTCCTTGGTCCCTTGTTGTCAAAATAAATCTCAACAAACAAAAATCGCTTCATCTCATTCACACACACACATCTTATCTCACTCCAATTTACATGATAATTTCTACCTTGCTGTGCTGGCCTTGGCGAAAGAAAATCTGCTCATACGATTTCTTTCACTACTTTAAAACTGACAATCAAAATAAAACTGAATCTCTCTGTACAATCTCTATAAACAAAAAACATACAAAAAATAACCGAACTCACCGATGTAATATATACTCTGTACCTATACATAACACGTAATCATAACAATATTAATAATAATATTATATAATATATATAAATAGCCTCAAAATCTAAAAAAAAGCGTGGGGCAAACAAAACTCACAATCAGACGACGACGACAGAGACACAAAATAATAAGCCAGAGAACGTGACACAGTCGAAATCCCAGGAACAGAAAATATCCAAAACTAATTTTTCTAATAATTCCAAATCAAATAATAGTAATTCTCACACTAAAACAAAAACATCAAATGATATTCCCAGCAAAATTGGTTATGGACTCACTCTAGGCTGTGCATTGGTGTTGGTTATTGCTATGGGTGCTCTTCTGCTCCCCTATAAATTCATGCCAAGATAGAAATATCTTTTGCGTTCTATAGTTATTAACGGTCACTTAAACAAATTAATTCTTCAAAAACAATGTTGAGAACGATCCTATAGTGATATTAACTAACACAAGCCATATTATATACTTCCAGGACATATATGATCATATATATCCTGACTATTTCACAAATTGCAATTAAGTAATTATTATTAATGTTCTTGTTCCTTTGTTTTTTTCTATTACATTATAAATTACATTCTGAACTGACATGATTGACTGTTCCACGTGACGGTGTGTTGTTTTTCTTGGCTCGTAGGCCATGCCGTATAATATGCCATTTGCGACATTATGAGTTCATATATAGTCTTATAATGTAGTTACTAGTTTACTGAACTTGTTGTCGTTGAGACGAGGAATCCTTTATTAAACTCTTGTTGGTTTTTTGCAATATTCGCAACAAAATAATGCAAATTCTAGTTTGAATTAACTGTTCTTAGTTAGAGTAGAGACATATATAAGTCATCGTCACGTCCATGGACTCATTGCTCTTTATTGTCACGTTCCCCACTCACGAATTTTGTTTTCTTTCGAGTCAATTTTCACATTGTGATTTTTGTGTGCCAATTTCTATAATAATACATAATAATAATTATTGATTTGTTTTTCAAAGTAAAATATTTTTTTGTTTCAAATTAGATTGCATTATTATTGATATTAAGAGTGTAGCCAGTGAAAAAAATAAAACTTTAAATGAAAGTAACGTGTTACCGTAACCAAAATCAAGATGAGAAATTATTGGACTGATATAATTACATATTAATTAGATGATGTAACATTATATGCCCAGCCATTAAGTATAATAATACGTACATCAACTTAATCATGATCATATGGATGTACTATTAGGTTACAATTCGAACACAACTGTATTGACATATTAACGGGAGTCAAGAGATATATCAAAATAAACCGTGTAACGAAAAATTGGAAATATTACCTTGTCATTTTTACCTTCTTTGTGTCATCATTTATTTACACCAGATTCCTGGCTGGACCATTTTACATCCAAACGAGCTCTTCAATATTGCTGTCACTGTTTTAAAATTTTCATGTGTGATAGCTTGATTCATGTGCTCCTTCATATTATTCTATAAATCCATAAAAATCTCTAGACGCAGCAAAAGTAAAACATGTACATATTCGTACATGTACCTTCATATCATAATATTATTCTAGAGATAAAGACAACTTTATTAAACTGAACTTGACACTGTCCTCCAACTAGGAATAGGATAACCCCGGACTCACTTCACTAATGACTAGTCAGTATACGTTTCTAAATATTGTTTTTCGGGGATTATACCTGTTAATATAGAGTTAGATGGTAAATGTCAACAGTTTAGTACGCATTACAAACCCGAGTTCCTGAATGCTGGGAAATCCAATAAGTAAGGGAATAGGTTAAAAAATTTGAATATAATTGTTATAGACTCCATTACAAATTACAATTTTCCTCTTACGAAACTAACTAGGGTGAGACTAGTGTTGTGTAACTAGTTTTGTTCTTTTCTCTTACGGGATTTAACATAGGATTTAACATTTTTACACTTTTTAAAAACATGTAAATAAAAATTTTACGCTTTCTAAAAAATATGTAATTAGGAAATTTTTGCACCTTTTTAAAAACATAAAAATAGAACATGTTACACTTTTTAAAAACAAATGTAAATAGAACATTTGACACTGTTCAAAAACTCATTTACGCATGTTCTCATTTTGTTTTGATGACAAAATTGCTTTGATTTGATTGTAGCTCAAATGGGATATGGGTCATGTTGGTTCTTCACAGACGACATGTAGGTACATTGAGTAATTCGGCTGGAATTTATACATTTTGAAGTAAAACTGCAATCTGATAAAGTTTATAAATGTATACTGTATTTCTTTACATTTTACTTCATTCATTTAAATGCTTATTTACAGTGTAAAAATGACACTTCATAACATTATAAAATAAAAAATTTTTTTTGGTGTCGTTACTTCTACTTTCGATATTCGCAGTAATGTTGGTATTTCACTAACTAGTTTCACAATTTTATTTTAAAACACACATTTCTAAGAAATTGATTGCCGATTCCAATACGATTACAAATTCAAATGCACTCAACCAGGAGCGACTTGAAACAGCTGTATGTTATGAATATAAAACAAGGGGCTACGCCCCTTGTTTAATGGCAGCATTAACAGTAATATGTAATATGTAGTGTTATTTGTTATTGTAAGTCATTTTTTCTCATTGACACATTATGTATAGCTGTTTATTTATTTGGGCCCATTTACAAAATGTGGAACCCTTTTGAAATATCGGTTGTGGGACATTTTCCCCCCGGACATCTTTCCCCCGGACAATTTCCCCCCGGACATTTTCCCCCGCGGACATTATCCCCCCGGACAATTTCCCCCCAAGCAGAAACCCCGGACGTTTTCCCCCCTTACGCTTATTTCAGATTCTAAGGTGCATATTGTTATACTATGATTAAACTGATGATCGATTGAATGCTTTACTCACAAATCCAATTCAATCTAAAATTAATTAAACGTAAAGCGAGATCTGCTTAGTGAAACATTTAATATAAATTCAAAATCCTAGAAAAGGATATTGAAAAAAAACAGCTTAGATCGGAATAATATTCTTTGAAGCTAATACTTGCTAGAAAACTTAAAAATTTGTAAAATATATATGTACTAGACTGTTTCTCCCAGGTGACTAAAAATTCTACATGTGTATGCTGACATGGTACAAAATGCCTAGTTACAAGATAGAAGGTAATAGGACAGTTTAACTATTAAGCCTCAACAGTAAAATTAGGCATTTTGAATTTTCCACCAAATTTTAGTTTCAATTTACAAGTTTTCAATTAAGGGAAGCAATTAGGCCGCACAATATGTTGTTGGTTATCTTTTTCATAATTAATTTCTGTAATGCAACCAAAAATTCAAAATTCCAATTTTTGAATTTTTTTGAATTGATAGGGATTAGTTTTTAAATGGCTTGCAAAAAACATAATTAAGAATTTTAAAAAAAATAATGGATTTTGTCGAGTGATATATCATTTAAAAGCTCTTTAAAAATAAGCAGACACCATTTTTTTTGTTTTGGGTTTGTAGCCCATACAGCACGTTTTAGGTTAAATTGTAAAATTAAAATGCCGTTGTCATGGAAACTGTTAGTAGAAATAGAGGCGCATTATGTTATTTGAATTCTACTAGTGATTACCTTTCGAACGATATATGGCACGATGAAATTGGTCCAGTATTGCATTTGCAAAATTCCGGTAAATTATGTAGAATGTAGGTAATAACTAAAAATAGTACAGTACCAATACCTTTTAACATAAAAACTTCCTCGGGTATAATAAAAATAATTCTAACAAATTAATAAGTAATTCTTGCACTGTCGTAAAAATACTGCCGTCGGCTTCGATTTAGTGATCGCTTTTTCTGTTTATTGTTTATAAAACCTTCGAACGCGATTTTTCTTCACCTTTAGCAGTTTTAATAATTTCTAACTCCACGTTAGCTTTAATGAACAGGAAACTCGCAAAACTGAATGCTACAATCGACTTTCATGAGAGTCAAACTGCTTTGACCTCTTAAAACGAACTGATAAAATAAAGTATTAACCAAAATAAATTAGTGTATTCTAATTTACTTGTTGACCCGATGCATACCTACCGTAAATTAGAGTGTGCAATATAATGTATACATTAGTAGATTGTGGAACATAGATTGTTGCATATTAATAAATACGATAATCATGAGAAAATGCATCAACACGTAGAATTAGACGCCCCTAGATTACTATATTTGCCTTATCGTCCCAAAACAATTACTTAAGTGTATTTGTCTATACCATTAGTTTTATTTTTGGACTGGGGGATTTCCGGGGTTACTGCATGGAGGGAAAATGTGCGGGGGGATAATGTCCGGGGGGGGGGGGAATTTCCGGGGGGAAAAACTCCGGGGGAAAATGTCCGTATACCGAAAAATCGGCCGATTTTAACGAAAAAATATATCACTTTGAAGACCTTGAAAATAGAAAAATTCGTTTTTTTTTTCACTTCCTACAACATACGACACTTTGTATGGCAATTGTTTGAAAAGAAGCCGTTTTTTCTGAAACATTCACAAACTGTTGAAATATCACTGAGCTTGAACGAAATTAGATTCTGATTATTATACCCTAATTGAACCTAATTTATTACTAAATAAAAATCGTTTCTTCGGTCAAAAAGCTCAAGCTCATCACTGATACCAATTTATAAGCAATGAGGGTAATAAGTACGGTTGGATATTTTGTCAGCATATTAGGGAAGTGGCAGTATGTCATATGTTACGTCTTGAAAATTCCTGACAAGTTAAAGCGACCCACCTTCCATCGTAAAACAATTCGTGAACCTCAGCTTTAAGTGCAGACAGCCTACATTATAGACCCATTTGGGGCCGAACACTAATGGTACCACTCAAATTTACGAGATTTTAGATTCTCCCTCCTTGTCACCCTCGTAAGCATTGCTTAAACAGCAAATGTATAACATGCAGTTTTTTTTCAATGTGACATACCCTCTACACGGATGGCGTTATTTGTGTCCGGCCCCATTAGATAACAGTGATAGGAGACAATTTAAAGTTCCCACAAAAATCTTGTCAAAATTGAAAATTCGGTTTTTAGACCGGTTACTCACTGAAAATGGGTTCAAATAATACGTCATTCGAACGGCAATGATTAGCAGAATAAAACTGCATTTGAGTTCAGCGAAATATTCCAACAGTTTCAGAAATTTCAATAAAAAACCAGTTTTTTTTTCGAAAATTTGGGCGAATTTTTGGAAATTCCGTCTAAAAAGTGTTGTATGGGCCTAAAGTGAAAAATGAATCCCCCAATGTTTCTATTTTTTAAGAGCTTTAAAATAAGCTATAATATGTTCAAATCGGACCAATATTTCAACAATGTAATAAATTATGTGAATAGGTAGTAATAAATTAGTCGTTGCTTCATTTTTATTTTCGATTTTCATCAGCAGAGGTAAACTGCCCTTCGTTTTTCTACCCCAAAGTTTTCAGGTCCTAAAACATCAACAAAAAAATGTTTTGATATATTATAATGACGTTAAAACGGGTGCTCTCCTTGATTTTAATGGCTTCTAAAATTCTCAAACAAAATGTCTTAAAATTTGCTACGCTTTTAAAGCGGTTGAAAACCTTTGCCATTTCAAAGCTATTAGAAGTTAACGTCCTTCGTGGGAGTAAATAACGATTTACAAGCATTTTAAAATAATCGAGTTTGATTTTGAAATGTTCGTATACACCTGTAATAGTCAAGTTTAACTTGTCCATTTCCTGCAAACAAATAGAAGGCTCTTGTAATTCTTGATCTTTACCAGAGAAAAGGTTGGAAAAATATGTCATTTGTTCCACGATTGAGTTCATGGACGGTCTTAAATTCCCATCCCTCACCCAGCACCTTAAAGTTGGGGAAAAAAATCAAGGGTATATTAAACAGAGCCTATGATTTAATTAAAAACTTTAAAAAAAAAATAATTTCACGTAAGTCTACACTTCTAATTAAATGCTGTTTTTTTCTATCAAAGTACGGAATTTAAAAAAAAATTTAAACTCACGAAGTGAGTAGCTGCTGAATTTCTATTTCTTCAGGACAGGAGGATTGAGGTAGGGTCTTATTCCTGCGGGAATGGCCAACATTATACTTTAAACCGAGTCCCCTACTTCGTGGTAGGGCCTCTGTCGGGTCAGAATTTCCCAGAAAACTTTTCCCCAGCTGAAGACGTCTTATTTTTGGTGTGTGTCACGCCTTCCAAGTTCAGGAAATATTCAAAAATGTCATACAGATTAACAATTTTATTTACAAAATATTTTCCTTTAAATTGATACTTGGCAATTGTTAATAATTGTGTATTGTAACCAATGTACTAGTTTAACGCCGTTTATTACAAAAACAATGTTTCAATAATGTACATGCGGGAAATCATGTTCTATGGCATGCAAAATATCTGAGATTTTGTCAGTATTGAATAAAATCAGTTTTGTACCTTCGAACACTTCGGGTGCCATCCAAGCTGCACTTCCCTGTGCATTCGTCATCCTGGTGGCTTTATCACGTGCGACACAAAAATCACAAATTTTGAGGAGAGTTCCCCCATTGCATAAGAGTAGATTCGGGGATTTCAAATCTCTATGGATAATTGCTTCATGTTCCATAGCGTGGAGGTAAGCGACTCAGGAGGTATACTCAACTGGGGGAGATGTGTGCAGCACTGAAAATATTATTTTTAAATGTGCAGATTAAACACTCAAATTTCTTTTACGTAGAAGTGAAACCGTTGATTACATTTTACTGGATGCATTTTTATAATCATGAAAGTAATATTACAATTGTAAAGAGAGCCGCCCTCAGCATACTCCATGACAAGACAAATCGGATCCAGACAATTCCCGTAAAGTTTCACAATGTTGGGATGGCTCACCCGAGAAAGCTGCCGCACCTCACCCGCAATGAATTTCTTGTGATTTTTCGACATAATCTTTTTAACTGCGACACATTTGTGCCAGCGACCGCGGTAGACGACGCCGAAGAAACCTCGGCCCACCACCTGAAATTCCATTCAATGAACTCACATTAAAAACTTATAGTTTGTTAAAAAACAGATAATTAATTCTACACATTATGCAGTCGTTTAGTGTTGAATTTAATAGTGTTGGTATTGCAGGTAGATTTACTTGTCTACTCACAGAAATAAATTGCATTCAACTGCTTGCTTTTTTAAAACTAATTTACTTCAACGCCGTATAATTAGAAATGTAGAAGTTTTATGTTATTTCGAGCCATGTGATCTGAGCATAAAATACATACCGTCTGTGAAAAACCAAAATGACCCATATCCAATTTAAGCTATAATTAAAATGATCGATGTCATAAAAACAAAAGAACAAGCATACTTAGCTCTTGAAGGCTTACTTGGCTCTGTGTTAGTACGGGGTAAGCTAGTCACACGGGGGTTCGTGTTGGGAGAACTGATCAATTGATTAGAAACACCAAACCCCTTACAAATAAAGTTCCTTTGACCTTTTGACCTTTTTTATGCGTGAAATGTTACTTTGGAGTTTTTGAAAAGTGTAAATTGTTCTATTCACATGTTTTTGAAAAGAGTACAATTTTTTATTTACATGTTTTTGAAAAGAGTAAAATGTTGTATTTACATGTTTTTTAAAAGTGCAAAATATTCAATTTAAATACATTCAAGACATGTTTCAATATTTTTGTAGATAGTTTATATTGTTTTTAGCTACAAATGGAAATGGGTCATTTTGGTTCTTCACAGACGATATGGTAGTGTACTATAGCTACACTAATTAACTGCAGCTGATTACTAAATATTTTTAAGACAAAAACTTTCCATAAAATCAATTTTATATATATAGGGACTTTATTCTATAAAAAAAAACTAAAACCAAGTAGTTTTCGATAAAAATTAGGTGAATATTTTGAAAAGGACCTAAGAATATAGAAATAGAATATTAGTGCAGGAATTGGTTTCTTATTTCTATAAGTTTATAATTTGACGGCCTGTTAAGACTCCTTAACAGCGTTTTCACACGTTTCACTTGAAGAATCTCACACATTCTCACACAAGTTTTGTAGTTCAGGGAGGGTTCGTCCGTAAATGATGACATCGTTAGGGTGAGTTGGTCTAGTCAGGTATTGATTTTACGCAATGCTAAAATGATATGGGGGTGGTGCGTGGAACCCACAAGAATGAAAGTTTGGGTGACATCGTCTATTGACCATCTTATATGTATAACAAAAGTCTGTTCCGTGTTCTGAGTCAGGACAGCTGACAGAGGGTCAATGTTCATTTTTTAAAATTTAGTTTCCATTAGAATCGTGCACAAGTGACGTCATCAAAAAATCCTAATTTTTGCCCCTCCCCCCTCCCGGGTACCAACTTAACCATTGCATAAACGACCATTTTTAACATGGGATGTCATCAGTAGCCAACTAGATCCACTGACCCTACCGATGACATCGTTTCTGGACGATCCATTTCTCTCTACAACACAAAGATGACAACACAAGAATGTCGAGCTTTAAAGCCGTGTAGCGTTTGACGAAAAGTATGAACCGAGTGACATTACATTGCAAACAATTACAAAATAATATGAACATGATTATAAATGTGACAATACACGTATTTATTTGTTGTCTGTACAGCAGCCCAGTAGTTGATTTTGTATTGGATAAGTAAAGCAAATAAAATTTCCAAATCCGTTTTGTTTGATCCATATACTGATTGAAAAAAAAATTACCAGACGAGCACGAATGCTTACAGTTTAATCTTTATTTTTTTATTCGTATCGTACCTAAGTACATAATTTATCAAACTTTTAAAACCTTTTATTAGCGAAATCAGACATGTGATACATTGTGATATTTTTGAAACATTAAGTATATTTATATATATGAAATTCCGCAAAAATTTGTAATTATTTGTATTTACCGTCTATCTGTCCCTTACAAATAGTATATCGTCTGTAAAGAACCAAAATGACCCATATCCAATTTACGCTAAAATTAAAATGAGCTACTTAATAAAAAACACTAACTTAATTGGATGCGCAAAATGTTAATTAAAGGTTTTTAAAAAGTGCAATATGTTACCATTTAAGCGTTTTTGAAAAGTGTAAAATGTTCTAATTACACGTTTTTGAAAAGTTTAAAATGTTATAACCACACGAATTTTGAAAAGTGTAAAATGTTCTATTTAAATATTTTTGAAAAGTGTAAAATGTTAAAATTACACTAATTTTGAAAAGTGTAAAATGTTCTAATTACTACACGTTGTTGAAAAGTTCCCTACGTTCTTGACAGTGTCAAGTTTATTTTAATAAAGTTGTCTTTCTCTTTCTCTCATACCTTAAGGATTACACGATATTCATTTATTGTTTGTAGATAGTACATTTCGTATTTAGTTAAAAATAAAAATAGGTCATTTTGATTCTTCACAGGCGATATGTGAAAGTTTGCCTTGCCTTGTATAGCGAATTAGAATTTATATTTACAGTACCCCCTCCCGTATCCGAACCTCCCTTATCCGAAACCTCCCATATCCGAATGGGTTTTTCGGTATCCGAACCCTCCCATATCCGAACAAAATTTCGGCGATGTGAACAAAATTGGGGATGAATACCAAAGTGGATTAAAACAATAAAAAATTACTAAATTTTTCCAAGCCAAAGCCAATTAGATATAACAATAATACTATGCTACTTTCAATTATACTTTCAATTATACTTTCAATGATAAATTGTTCTTAACATGACTAAATTAACATTGTGTTGCTCTTAAATATACAAATACATATTGCAATTAAAATATTTATATGTATTTCCTATGTTATTGTATTTATTATAAAAACCTCTCATATCCGAATATTCTCGTATCCGAATGGGGTCTGTTCCCAATTAATTCGGATACGGGAGGGTTTACTGAAATGTATTATAATGTACAAGCTCTGAAATGTTTCCGGAAATGTTTCAGTTCTAATTTTATACGTGAAATGAATCTTCTTGCCAAAGTAAAATAAATAAGTAAAACTATAGCAGTTTAGTTCTACACAAATAAATTCCGTTTACATTCAAAGCAAACTACATTTTTGCTTAGTGTTGTAGCATCTATTTCTGTAAAGGCTTTGGATTAAAATACGGAAATTAAGATTATTAAAACTCAGAGGCATGCTAAAGAATAAAATAAAACAAATTGTTCATAGCACAAATGAGCTTTGATGAACTACATTTTTATTCATTCGCAGCCCTCATGAAAACGCATTGTACTTAACAATCCCTTTAGATTCATTCAGCATGTATTTTAAATTCATTTTATAATAATTGTTTCTACCCAGGTACATATCACACAGTTTATGCTTACATACAAGCAATCCTAACAGTGTGATGCTTTAGCTTGCCTTCTCAGAAAACGACGTTGAAAACTTTTGCAATTACAATTAATTAGGTTAATCGATTTTTCAAACAGAATTGAAGAAGCAATGTAGAATCGGCATCTAGTACACACAAAAATATATAATATATATAAGAAGAAATATATAGAATGAATATAGAAATATATTTTGAGTTATGAATAAAAAAAAACCAATAAAGAGTTTTTTCGGCAAAACAAGTCAAGTCCATCAAAGGAAATTTTAAAATAACTATGAATAATGACTAAAAAGTTGTTTTTTTTAACTTCATTTTTTCTTAGGGTACTGTCACTGACGAAGCATTATTACAAGCAGTTTTGTAATTTTAAACTGCCTCTAAAATTTTATAAACATTTTTTACAAATTTAAAATTGCGAACTTGATACGGTTTGCCCCAAAATCAATAACTCTACATGGTTTAAAAATTCCGTGAGATAATTTTAAGCTTATTCAGTATAGTGTGTACAGCACCAGTACAGTCTAGTACAATAATGGATCCTTAGTATTATTAATTAGGTTAGATGCAATTTCAAAACAAATCCAAGCATCAATGTTGAATCGGTACCAGGTACATGTTGAAATACATTCCATCATGATAAAATAAACAAAATGGCAATTTTCATTGACAATTACCATAGTTCTAGGTTTGTAAACATTTTAGCTAAAAGGAAACGGGACCAGGAATTGAATGAATTAAATTGCAACAGCCTAAGTAGTAGTGTATAAGAAAGTTACAATCAAACAAGTTCTAAAGGGCACGGAATTAAAAATAATCTACTTTGAAGATGAAAATGTCAATTATATTAGTGATGTCATCAATCATTTTACAAACATTTCTGTTTGAAACAGGTGGTCATCTTTTGAAATTATTTTATTCCAATTTATTACATCACCATTACTATTATGTTTGTATTAAGTTAGGATATAATAAAATAACATTTTTTTTCTTTTTAACATTTAGTGGAAGCTCTAAAATGCTATGCATGCGATGAAGGGAGACTCGGGGCCAAGAAAGATGTCAAGTGCGACAACAAAATCGTGGTGGACTGCGGGGCCAAAGAGGACGTGGCGTGTTTGAAGCAGTGGCGCAATCTCGTCGAGCTCGAACCGGGTGATACTAACTATGTGACTAAAAAATGCAGCTCCTTGAAAAAACAAAAGCACGAAGAGTCGGAAGAAGAAGCCTATGATGAAGAGCTACGTCACTTTGCTTTAAGACGCTTTTGTACGACAGATCTCTGTAACAAGTGAAGTATTTCTTCCACTTTTATGGTTCCCAAATTAATAGCAATGTACATCCACAAATCAATCTTTCTCTGCTAACGGTATTTTAAGTAGGACATCTAATTCATTCAAAATTCTGGATTTTCTCTTTCAGTCATAAAATTACTCCTCCATGTATACATAATAGATTTACGATATAATATACCTTATTGATTTGATTGTATACTCCACGGTTGCCTTAGATGCATATGTATTTATTACGACATACAATATTCACACATATTAGTCATACAGGTAGTCACAGGTAGTAACATGTATTCTCATATATGTTGAAGTACTGTACGTGTAACGTGTGTAACTTCGTAGGATTAAGAAAGAATTATATTTTATATTTCATTCGTCTGAGAATGAGAGATGCATGAGTAATAATATAATAATATAATTTAATGAGTGTAGCTCGTGTCGCATTAGATAAACAAGAATGTGCTGAAGCGTGCTCAGCTGAGCTATGCATAAACATACTACATGCGTTGTATGTACGGCGGAGAATGTTTACGTCTGATCGCTGTGTCTGCGATATGAGACGAGAATTCAAGTTGAAGTTCTATTTACAATATCAATGTCAATAGACGTAAACAGTAGCGGTATTATTCTTATTTAATTACTGCGACCAAACTCTTTATTCCTTTGATTCTTTATAAGAATTAAACAGATGTGGAAATCACGAAAATTCTCTAATTAGATTAATCATTAGGACAATTCGTAAAGTACCAAAAGATATTAAATTAATGTGTCTGGGTAGAACCATTAGTTTAAGGATGTTGTAAAAATCACATGAGATGTTTTACTTAAAATTATAAAGACAATTGTAAGAATGCGGTAGTCTTTGTCTGAGACAAAACACCAATTCATAAATTATACAAAATTATCAATTATCTTTGTCAACCGAGTTTAATTCAGTGAGAATTAGAGTGAATAAAATTAATCGTGAATCTGAGTCCAATAAGCAGGAAGTCTTCTGAAAGAGCCCAGAATCCTTTTCATTTACCCTATTTGCATCCCCCATTATCTGCGGTGTCCGCCAAGTACAGTTTGCCCCATTGAAGCGTATTCACTAGTTTCATTAAACCTCGTTCATACCACTGAGTTAATTGGGCCCCCACACCTTACGTGGGCGTTATCAGCACTATCCGACAGGTCTACTGGTTACCTAACTTTTCCCGAGTATTTTATACAAAGTTAAAGTTCAAAACCTTAACAGTATTGGTCGAATTGAATAAAATTCTATTTGTAATAATGCTACTTTTTTAATATCCTCATAATAAGAAAATCCATTACCATTCTCTGTGTGGTAGCCACAGCATAACTGGCATGTTGCAGTGCACAAAAAAAAACACAAATACCTTTAAATTTAATTTATTTTACTCACTCTAATAACGAATTAAAACATACAGATTAGACAAAGATTAAAAGATTATAATTATATAAATGTGCAATATATTATGTATATTAAAATTAAACAATATAATATACATAAATAATATGATACACAATATAAAAAGTAGGTAGAAAATATACTAAAGTGTGGTTTACAAGTGGGTAGAGAATGGTATTTTTTGTTTGTTAAACAAAAATCTTAATTTTAACGCATCTAAATGTTTTTAAAATTAGATAATACAAAATTTGAAATTAATATTTTTACTAAATTAATAAAAGATGTGGTCGAATCGATAATTTTTGCAAACTCTACTTTATAAGCATTAAATATTATAATTACATTTTATGTCAAGAACAAAAAAACAATGAATGGTCCTTTCGATTTCTATTTCCAGGATATCCCAAATCCTTTTCCACTTGTGGTCTTCCATGTACTAAATGTTGATAGAATAGGGAATTCCGATGTGTAAGACAGTGGTGTGGTTAGACTTCCGCAGAACCTAAGTGGTATACAGATTACATTTTAAATTTTAAAATTAATTAATTAATTTTTGTATGACATTTTTTTCACAAAGTTTTCTAATTGTGTGAATTAGTTTTAAAAAAAAATATTGAATCTTTTCCTTTTGTTACCTGGCCAAGGTTTTAGGACCACTCCTTGTATGTATTTCATAGACATCTAATGTATCTGCTCCCGAGCAAAAAGTTGTTTTCTTCGAGTCTAGAAAGTTTACTGTAAATGTCGTTTTTGTTTGTTGGGGATTTATTACCAATGAAAAACGGTCATGCTGATGATAGGGACCAAACTTCTCCATTCCTTGTAACGATTTTATCACACAATTTACCCCCGCAGTATGGGACTCTTGTGCTGAACGTATATCAATGCGCACCAGAAATCCAAATTTGGCGATGATACTTGTGGTAGAGACCGAGGTATAACTAAGAAATAGCTTATAGTCCCAGTCACTTGACATGTATATCGGGGAGTTTTTTCTGCCAAATGAATTAGTCATTGTTATTGGAACACATTGGCATTGGACACATTGGACATAGCATTGGTTTTTAAAAGCTTTTGAAAAACTTTAAAAATTAACGCTTCGTCAAATACAAAGACATTGCATTCACTTCACCTACTGCCTAGTTTAAAATGTAGCTTTAAAATCGGTAATATACATAGTAAATATGAGGGAAATAGCGAAATCTAAATACCTAAACCACAAAACTACAGATGTGTCTCAGTTTTATTAATTTCCATATTACCTATTACTGAATGCTATAATATTTACCTTAGTTCCTTATGTGACAATTCAGTGTCGGTACTTTTACTTCTGAAATTCCAATTAAATACCGCGATTGCTGCTCCTGAAGTTTCAAAGAGATCCGTGTCTAGCAACGTTACTTTTGCTTTAACGTAGTACTTCTTTTTAACGGATGCGTTGTCAAATGTCCAGACGCAATTTTCTTTGCTCCTTGAGGTTGTCACATTGGGTTTATATCGTAATGTGTACGAGCTCTTAATAGGAAGCATGTGAGTCCGAATCAGTCCTCCACATTCTATAATTAAATAATTTTGATTACATTCAACATTAAAGCATATAAATTTATATATATTCCTTGTCAATGATTTATAGCGACGACAAAAGTACATTCCATATAATTTATAAACAGTAAAATTGTAACTTTTTCACCCAAAATAAATTCCGTCAAATTTTGGTCCGAGGAACTTCCAGCAGCTCCGGCACCTACACATACAGCACATTACACGTAAAGTAATTAGTAATTTTAATTTATTTTACAATGTGTTTAATAACCTAAACAGCATAGTGACTACCAACTATCAACCAACGTTTTTTTAGAGAAAAACATAAATAATGACTAACCCAAATATCCAATAATCAATAGGCTAATTAAAGCAATCGGTGATACAACTTTTGTCTTCATTTTGAGATTGAGTTTGAATTCTTAGCTTAGTATTATTTGTGAATTTTTATATTTTTGAATAAATATAATATATGACTTGAACGAAACAAGAAACGAAAGCGAAAATAAAATTTGCTTAGAATTGGTTGTATATATAGGTTTTTATTTGTTTCTGTATTAAAAACAGTAATACAGGACCCAGGCCATGAATGACACAACAGGATTGAATATTACACTTGATCGTATAAAACCTAATTATTATTATAATTATTATTATAAGCATGCAATTAATGTATATTAAGCTAAAGTTAAACTTTTTTACACCTTGCTTACAGCTGTCCATATACTTATTCCGGATTTATTATTTATATGTTCCATGTTTTTTTTTTTCATATCCCCACACATTAGTACTCACAATCACATAAAAATATTAGCAAAACCTTCCCTATAGCCCTCATATGGCTGTAAAAATAAGCTAAAAACTTTTTTGAATTTTTGTGTCTCAATAAATAAAAATGATTTGGGTGTCAATAAGCCCATAGCATAGGCTTTTAGCAGGAGTATTTATGTACCTACCTAAAAATGATCGACGATAGCTGGAATTATGAACATGAAACATTTACTAATTTAAATGCTTTCCATCGCGATTCGTAATACCATGCATTTCCAGAGATGTCATTTTTAATAAATTATAGGGTTTGGAAAGGTATGCATACATAAGTAGTATCTTCATCTGGATCTCATTGACAGATACTAATAGTAAGTTGCATGTTATCTATCATTTATTATATTATTTTGCAATACATAGAGGTCAACTTGCCAACTATTTTCATACTACCTACTATCCCACCTGAAGAACACGTGTGTTCAAAAATTGTAAATTGTAAAAGATATAGAGAGAGAGAAAGTAAAACTTTATTTACACTGATACACAATCGTACTTGCCAACACGACACAGTAAAAACATAATACAATTTTTAAAATGATATTACAGGGTTTTATTTAGTATATTTATTTTAATCGCTAATGAATTAGAGACATTCAAGTTGGAGTAATCGAATATAAGTGGTGGTGCGCAATTCTGTGTGTCCCGCGAACCGCTGCCAGAATAACTTCTTTGACCATGGCGTATGGTAGTATAAATTGTTTCCTAAAGTCTTCAAAGAATTTGGTGATGGTTCCTCTGGCTCCAATAAGAAGACCGATCACTTCCATTTTTTCCAGACCGTACTGCTCTTGAAAATACGGAATGCATGGATTGTATATTGTCTGCTTTTCTTGGTTAACTTCGTTTGCTTGATCTGTGTTTTTTTCAAACCTCACGGTAGGATCAATTATATAACCTATTTTTTTCTGCTGGTCATAACAGATTATGTCAACTCTTTGACTAGTTGCTGTGCAAGTGACTTCCTCATGAACCTTCCAGAATCTCTTTGCACCGGAGTAAGCTTTTCGCAAATTCTTTGCAATTATGGTACGAATTTCGTGATGTCTTGTGTTTCGGAGTAGATCGCCTCTCGGGCAGCTACCAAGGACATGACTAAGGGTTTCTCTCTTGTTGCAGTGACGACAACAAGGCTCACCTAGGCAGCGACCGGGAACTGATTTCACCGGGTATACATTAGCTGACATCTTTAAAATTGACACCCACTCTGAAGAAGTGAGACCTTCTTTATCCATAATAATCCTATTCCCCGTTGGATATTCTTGAAACATTTGAACTCCCATTCCTTTATGGGGCAGTGCACACCATTTAACGTATTCACGGTCACGTAGACTCTTTCTCAGGATTTGGCTAGGTTTTGTTTTGGGTCTTGCTAAGATCATGCCATTTACTTCTACTTCCTCTAGTTTTAACTCCTTGATGCACTCGCTCATTTCATCTTCCATATTCCGAATGTAGGGGATGAATTGGTCCTTGGAGTTTAGAAGGGAAAAGCATATGTTATAGTGCTGGATAAAGGCCTCCCAAGTTGCCCGCACAATTTGAATGCCCCGATGACTTTTGGAGGAATAAAACATTGCATCCGGGGTGTCCGCTGGAAGACCAATGATTTCTTTAACCGAGCTTTTTACTAACTTGTCCAGATCCAGGAGGAATTTTGAGGACAATTTGTTTAGGGGCGCATTTTGCAGTGGGTAGATGAGCGTTGGCCACAAGTACTGGTTAATAATTTTTAATTTACTACTATAGGTAGTGTCCTATTTTTATTACAAAGTAATATTTGAATCATGCATTTGGATTCTTACTATTGTATAATATATACATACATTTTTACTTTACGATGCTAACGATAAAAATACGTGTAGGTAATTAAATTTTTACACTGTCCGATTATTTAGCTTCTAATATTAAATATAATATCCTTTACTATACTATATAAAATCCATTTGATTCATGTAAAACAAGGTAAACTGATAAATAGGCCATGGGCGACTTTACAGATGTGCATGTTAACCGAATATTGTAAAATTATTTTACATGAAAAGATAAAACGCAGTAAATCAAATCCCACTTTTAAATACAGCTATAATCGTGCAATGGTTGTCTGCAACGTTAGTGGAATTGTTTGCATGGTGTCAGTAAAACTAACTTGACTATATTAAAATATTTAGTTTCAAAACCGAAAACATTTTTTCAATGGAAAGCTCGAATTTATGGAAATATTATTTATAGAGATTCTAGCATTCTACCAGAGTACGTTTAATTGGCACCGTATTATTATGTTCAGAAAATATTCTATGTAGCTAGATGTGCTGCTCAAATTACGATATTTGGATAACCTTCTAGTTTTCATTCCGGACAATTGTTTCAGAGTGTATGTGCTGCCTGCAAAAAACAATAGCAAAATGTATTACCTATAATTTTGTAGTATTTTTGGAATTCACTACGTTTTTGAAAATTCATTCCTCCTTAGTGTTTACATCTTGTCACAATGCTTCTTTTGTAAACGGGTTAGTCCGGGCTGGTTGTCAGGTTATGCGGTTCCCGTTTATTAATTACATGAGTTGTGATTATTGAAAACCTCTGTGAGGAATTTCAATATTGTAGAGAGTTAAAAACTCATGGATTGTGTATGTCAATGTAGTATACAACTGTAAAAACCTCTGTGAGGAATTTTACTGTGTATTTTGTATTTCTTGTATGGGAAAGAAATAAAAGGTCTTGCCAGTTCAAGTGGTGATTGAATTGTGTGCTCTCTTTATTTTTGAAATATAATTTAGACGGATTGTTTTAGAATTGAGGGAGGAAATGGTGTTCTACTTAAACAAGAAAGGTCGTCTAATTTTCAGTCTTGACGACAATAAAGAGTATGTATATAGTTTGTTAGTAATTACAAATATTGGTTTCTATTATGTTTTATGAGTGGTGAATGGTCTGCTTCTGTTAGCAATAACAGAGTCATAAAAATAGAAAAGGAGTGGGGTGATTAGGTCCAACGTTCTTAAATGTATGTGTTTAAGCACGTACGGACAATGAGAACGGCTGATGCATGGATAATTCTCTGAAGGAGAATTATCACTGCGTATTTGTAATTTGTGTCTATGTAGGTATTTTGAGTGCCTGAGCGGTAGTGTGAGTCACTACCGCTCTTACATGTAAATTGAATGTAAAAATATCTACAGATAGGTTGATTTGTATTTTAGTAATTTTGATGCGTATAATGATTACAATGACTAATTATTGAACAATAATATAGGTACATTATATGTAATAATATCATTAATTCTTTACAAGTAGTACGTTACATTTTTTTTCTTGAAACTATAAGAATAGTTGTATGACTTGAGATAGAGCATTATTAGTAAGAACGATTATTTCATTCATAACTGTTGCAGGTTACAAGAATTATTTTAACTTACAAGCTTTAACGCCTCATGTTAAATTTACAGTATTGGAGTAGGTCTTATCTATTCAGAGTAACGCTTGTTAAGTATAGAAAGTGAAAAACGGAATGATGTTTTTACAAATTGTCTGCGAAGAACCAAAATGACCCATACCCAGTTGTAGCTGAAAACAATATTATCAACTATCTACAAAAATATTGAAACATGTATAAAGAGCGTTTAAATAGCACATTTTTATTTTATACTTTGCAAAAATCATGTAAATAAAACATTTTACACTTTTAAAAATATGTAAATAGAACATTTTGCTTTTTAGATGCTGAGCTTAAGGGCGCGTATGCTGTATTTTGCGCAAATAGAACTAGCATTAAAACAATAGGTATGACCATGTAACTTTTTTTGCATGTTCTCTGATGTCGTATCTAAGGACTTGGGGAGCAATATTCCAAAAATTATTTTTATTTTGGCCACTAACTGAATTTCAAAATTGCAAAAATTAACAAGCGTTTATATAGGGAACGCAAATCGTCCCATGTTTGGTGCTTAATTGCAGCTAAGTGAAAGCAAAAATACCAAATATCTCTTCTGGAGTCCCTAGGCAAATGTATGGCCTACTCAAAAATGTGAAAATATTTTATGTAGGGGTCACCAAAATTTCGTTCTATTTGTTCGAAATTTTGTCCCTATGTTGGTAATGAGGCTATTACAAAACCCTATTCTCACAGGTTTGCGGTGGGGAAACGGCAGAAAAATTCTGAGTGGCAGTAATACGTAAGACGGCGTTAAACTACGACATTATAGCAGCTTAAATGCCTATGGCAGTGCAATTCTCAGTTTTCAAAATTCGATAGTTAACAGTTAACTGAGCGAGTTTCGCTATTTAAGACTGGCGATATTTTGGTCGGCGACGTTTTGGTCTGGCAACGTTTTGTCCCAGGCGATGTGTTGGTCGCCGACGTTTTGGGCTGGCGACGTTTTGGCCTGGCGACATTCTGTCCCTGGCGATGTTTTGGCCTGCGACGTTTTGGTCTGGCGACGTTTCGGCGGCGACGTTTTGAGCGCATACCATTTATATTTGATATGTCTGTGCATTGCTCCTTACAACGCTTTTAGTCATTAGGTCCGTGTGAATAAAATCCCTCTAACCAACAATCCGGGTTTAATAAATTCGATCCGATTACATATTTGGAAATTCGAAGAACGAATATAAATTATTTAATGAAAATTTTGTACGAAATACTTTAATCCTTATTTCTAAAAATCGCTAAAGCTTGACGCCGCTAAGAATGTATCCTTCATCTGAAATACTATGTATACCACTCTATGATGGCCCCGTATGCTGCATATTGTATTATTTTTTGAGCGGGGTTGCTCAAACACAGCATACGTCCCCTTAAGCATCTATTGAAATGGTCATGTCTGTCTGTCTGCCTGTCTGTCTGTCTGTCTGTCTATCTGTCTGTCTGTCGATGCCGTGTCTGTCTGTTGGTCATGCTCTACAGGTCGCAATTCTCTTTTTACAAACTTTTAAATAATCAGAAATACAAGCGGAAAGAGCCCTATTGCTTTTGAGGTCGATCGGACTGACCAGGTTTTTACAATTAACGGTTATATGGACCAACGTTTTGAGCGGTTGAAATAATTTTGGACAAAAATGGGAGTCGGGTACTCTTTATATGCAAATACATACTTCATAAAACTAGGTAGGTAAGTACGTGCGCAGTACGTATACCGCCCGTTCCACACTGTTGGAATACCGTGTATGTACCTAAGCGGAATACGAGACAGAGTGCTGGGGGCGTTTACAAATGATTTCCTTATTACATTTTCTGACTCTAACCTACCCACCTTTTGTCAATAAAGCTAAATATAATACAAATAGGGAATTTTGAAGTACACCTGCTTGCCGAAATCATAACATCATTTGATTAACTTCCTTCGCTTACGCTTTCTATGCTTCATTGTTTGCTTAAATGGACTAGGGTAGGGTCGTCTAATTGTGATCGCTTTTTGAAAAACTTTTGGTTGTGCTATCCGTAAAACTTAGTAGAAACAATTGCGAATGCAAAGACCTTTGAAGTTTAACAAACATACAAGTTTGAGTATTTCCTCCAAATTTTATAAAATTCTGATGGCTAATCTTTCATCTACAAGAATTTAAAGAATTCACTTTTGGCTGAGTTAGAAGTTTGTTAGGTCCGGTAATTGTGATACGTCTGCGTCTAATTGTGATCGACTAATTTAATGTCAAAAGTAATATTTTTTAAACTCTAAAAACGTAGTAAATAAACTTTATCTGTTGTATTTATGTAATTGTGAATGACTGGTCATTCCAATCGTCGTTTTTATTTTGCTGTATACCCACCAAAGTTTATTGCGTTGATAGTATTAAACTGAATGTGTTAATAACTATAAAACTCATATAACACGCTAAATTACATGTATGAAAAATTAGCCTTCAAAGTGTGACATTATAATACTTTTAACCTGCTTTTGCAGTTAAATATGCATTATTTACAGACAAATCAGCACAGTTCAGGTCAAAGTCAGCGTATTTTCCAATACTGCAGTTGCACGCTTAATAGCATTAGTATCACATTTATACGTCACACCGAAGCGACTTACGTTTTACCAAAAGAAAGACCAAATTATAATTCAATCTGAATTGAGCTTATCTTGTGCCTATTAACCATGGTTATCTCTCGCATAGTTAATATTATTGAGAATATTTTCGGAACAGTAATTAGAGAGGTTTGAATATAATGAAAACAAACTCTTCTCACTAATTAAATGGCAATCATAGATGTTTTGATTTTTTTCTTCAACAAGATATCCGAATTTCACGGCGAAGATCAACTTTTACACACTCATTGAGTCGTTGATTAAAGTAACACAAAATTCGAGCATTGGCTGTCGTTCGTTAGGAGACGGTTTCATAGTATCACAATTACCTGATTATCACAATTAGACGACCTTACCCTATGGGCTTCGCACTTCTCACTTTAGCTCATGCGTACGATATTCGTGATATCTTGTCAGGGATCGTCCATAACCCCAAGCGAATGAATACCACGTTGTTCCTACTCCGCCTGCCTACCTCATACTTTTCACAAGCGTTAAGCTCCGTTCGTGACTGTACGTACACTGAATGTTGTACTGTGAATGTTATATGGCTTTGTAGAGTGAAACGAGGGTCAAAACCGGTGACCTTTATCTGGCCGGTTTAACCCCCGAGTTCTGCACGCTCCTACCCCAAAAGTTCTTGAGTCGAGCTTTTTATTATTTTGAATTTAATAATTAATTCTATTTTAATTTTATGATTACAGATACCTAACCTAAACATTCATACATTATTTACAATATTTACATGACGGAGCAGATGGTAGAGGTGTTATTTTGGGGGCGTCCACCAAGTTACTTGAGGGGTAACTACTCCCATGGGGGATGGCAGGGATGAATGAATATATATGTTCCCTATGCCTACCTATGTTATTGGGATGATGAGATTTGCAATGTTTACTTTTGAGTTCTAATCTAAATAGAGTTATTTTGCATGGATTAGATTTTAATATATTTGTAGTTATAGAATTATTTTTAAGATTTATTTTCAGCGGATGAGTAGCTCAGAGGTAAGTCAGGTTGAAGTGCGACCACTCCATCGTCCCCACCCCATGAGCTCGGGAGGAACCGGCAGAAAGGAGATGTGATTGATTGCATCCAGAATGCCAATCGAAAGTGCAACCGATCTTCCTCTCCTTCTTCGGCCTGTGGTATCCCGTCCATCCTTAATTTTGAATGAATGAATTAAATATGTAAATTTTATTTATGCTAAGTAACAAATATAAGAAGTGAAGTTATAATTTTAAGTAGTAAACTGGTAAGAAGGGCCGACAGCGACGGGGTCTCAGTTGCTCCAAAATCAAGCCCAGAATTGGACTGAGACCGAGGAGATGGTAGACGAATCGACTGACATTAGAGAGAAGATGATGTGATCAGTGACCGCTTCCCATCCCGACTCCCGATGCTGTCGTCCCATTCTTTTTGCCAATTTGAATTCTAAATTTACAATAATGAATTAATGACCTAGATGTTGTTTATAAGAAATAATTTAATTTTTAATTTTAAGTTGTGAAGTTCGAATTATTTTGCCAATGATATCTAACTGGGGCGGCGGCTCGGGGAAGAACGCTACTCTCAGTCACGAAGACCAAGAAACAATGCCGGTAGTAGATTCAGTGAGATGATTGAGCAACATAATAAGCTAAACTACCGACAAAGTCAAAGCATCGCTTCCCCCTAAGCCCTGAAATTTTGGAAACTATTTTCTTAAGTTTTTATGCATGAATTAATTTGATTAATATGTAAATAAAAATGCTTGAGTTCATAAAGAACTCCAAGACTATCATTTTAACCTACTAAAGTGTATGAACCATGAACCGGCCGGATACATGCAGCATCACTTAACTTAGGGATGAAAATCTTACATCTTACTTACGTAATTAATGAGTAAAATTAATATGGAAAAAAAAATGAGAATTGAATTTGATTTTTAAACCCATGAATTGATTTACACAACATCGGAGATCAGTAGAAAGATTTAAATTTTACGGATAAATATTTATTTTAGTATTAAGTTATAAAATGATACTGAATCGGAAAGGAAAATAAAGGAAAATGATACTGAAATGTTTTCAAAGTTTTCCCTCTGCCAGAAGGGCAGGGACAACAAGTATTAATTTTACTACGAATTACTAATTTGATTTGTTTTCTATTTCATGTTTTTGTTTTTGTTTTCGTCCAATTTTTACAATAATGGTTTACAAAGTTCTTACGGATACCGAGGATACGGATTACACGCCAATGGTTCCGAATATTGAGTTCAGGTAAGTCAGTTTTTGGTACACAAATTATTAAATATATCTTTTTACAATTTTGGTTTAGTTTCTCGTAGACCTCAAATTATTATTACTTTGATTAATTGAAACAGATATTGAAGGCGGGAAGCACGATAATGGAGATGAAAAATATTATAAAACAAATTAATAATAAAAACTCAAAACTAAAACTTTTCTTTTTATATTTTACAGGTGCTTTCTTACACCAGCAGGACTCACAAAGGATCACTTGGCTCCTCTGATCCCCCTGCAAATCTTGAATTCTTTTAGGAGTCTCCATTATAGTCTTTCCCAAATTCCGAAATAAAAACTGAAGAGATAGAATAAGTATGTGTTGGTGCGGCGAGTGTATTCCCGCGACTGGTGAGGGCAGTGCTCTTTCTCCTGCTGCTGAGATGCGTGGCTTGGTTCGGCTCTGGAATGCAATGCTCTAGAAGTGGAGAGTACGTTGTGTTTTCAGTTCCGAACGTTGCTCCCAGTGGCGATGTGAAAGATGCGCTCGGTTGAATGGCTTGGAGTTGTCTTGTTTAATCCTGTCTTCGTTCTTTGGCTGGAGATGGCTATGGCTGTGCTCCGGCTGAAGGAAGAATCGAGGTGGAAAGCGAAGTGTCATTTTCATTTCCCTTTCAAGAGAATTTTTCAGCGTTTATGTTCCATGTCATTCTGTCAGAATCTGTTGAGATTTACGCTTTTGAGCGACGATTTAGTGAAACGAGTCACTCCCTTTCCATATAAACTCTATAGTGTAAGTATGTCACCTGAGGTCAACTTGTTTTCTCCCCTGCCACCAGAGCTGTAGTGACACTGTGACAAAAGTGAATGCTTGTACTTATGACTACTATATTGGATAGTGTGTGCATTAAATTTCAAATTTTTGCATTCACGCATTCATCAGATATCAGGGTTTGAATCGAGGAAACCGTGAACTGGTCCTATTTCATTGAGACACCTGTTTTTCGGATTTAATTTATTGCGTCAGAACCAAGTGACCCCCGGAGGTCAACCAACGTTTTTATATACCTACTAGTCAAGCGTTACCTAAAAATTATTATCTCGCCCTCGTTACCTCGCGTGATGGGAAGTTAGACCGGAAAAAAGGGGCGGTCCTATTTCATTGAAACACAGTGTACGTATGTGGCTTAAATATGGTAAGGCATCGTTCTTAAATAAGGCCATTTAAATAATATCATTCAGCTCTTTTCACTAGCAAATCCTGTATTTAGCCTACTCTTACTGGCCCTGATTGCGAGAGCTTCATGATAGCCTTACTGCAAAAGCATTGTTTACCAGTGACCAAGCCAATTTGCTGTAAGCTCAGCATCTACTTCGGGCCCAGAGTCCCCAAATCCGGCGCGAAGCGCCGGATTTTTAATTTCTTGAGATTGACTTGATTTGAAAATTTCAAGACTCTCCAGCTTTTCAAAAGTAACGATAATTTAAGACTCTTGATATCAAGACTTTCAAAAGATTCGCAAATTCAAGAATCTTGAAATCAAGACTATCAAAAGTCTTCATAAAATCAGGACTCTCGACAGCAAAAATTTTTCCACAGCCTTAATTCAGTTTCAAGATGTCGAAATGGTTCATTTTAAAACAGGGTTTGAAAATTCAAGACTTTTCGAGATCCTTGGAAATTTCAAAAGTCTTAGTCTTGATTCTTTAAGCCTATACTTAGGTTAGGTTAGGTTTCAAGCTCTTATTTTCATTAACCTTTTGAGTTCGATCAGATTATTTATTGTTTAAATTAGTTTTATGGTGGTCTTGATTAAGTATTATAAATGTATGCAAAAACGAAATTATGGAATTCGGTTTAAAAACAAATTACTGTAGACGTCTTGGGGGAGGGGAAGTGTTTCGGATATCTAACTATTATTATGCAGGGTTTTTATTTCTTTGATCAAAAAACAAATATATTACATAAAGTACATACACGAAACATGTTGGCCATTTACGAAAATAGTACATGTAATTGATAGCGTAATTTGCTTACTGTCTAACTGTCTATTAACTGTAACAGGGTGACAAAAATGATTTTTATAAGCAAAGATGAAGGAGCCCAGGCAGCATTTAACACGCGCATTGGAAGACAGTTTTTTTTCTAATGGAAAAATTATGAAATAAGTTGTTAACAGTATTTATAAGGCTGGTGGTGCTTAATACTAATATCCTATTACAGTTTGTACTACTTTGTACCTCTTATTGTTCATTAATAACAACTATAAGAGTCCATTTCTTACTATTGTCGGAATTGTTGATTTTCTGTATCTCTCAGTATTGGATTTAATGATTCTGAAATGATTTGTTAATCTACTTGGTTGCTTATTAATTCTTAGGTATTTGTTTAGCCAATTGCCGTAACGACTTGATTTAAATAACTTCTTCAATTAAATTATTCAACAATGATTTATGCCTAGTTTCGATTTTACTTAACCCTAATTTTTTGGTTACTACTTCATAATTTGTATCACTTACATAGGTACATTCAATAATCGACAGGCATCTTTTCTCTATTGCAGCAATTTAGTTTTTTAGTTTTAGTGGAATTGCTTGACTCCATACTACCGATGCGTATTCAAGATTGCTTCTTATGTATGTTTTGTATACATTTACAAGTTGACTTTTTGAAAACCCACAGTACTTGAGTTTTCTTAGCATAAATATTTTACTTGATGCTTGTTTAATCATATGGTTGATTTGATCGTTCCAGGTTAACTTGTTGTTGATTTGAACCCCTAATAGTTTTGTACAGTTGACAACAGGTATTGGCTGGTTATTGATTTTGAGTTCAATGTTGCTGTACTCCTTATTTTTTGAAAAGTTAATTATCATGACACAGCATTTGGTGGGGTTGAGTTCCATTTTCAGCTCCATAGCCCACTTACAGATGTCATTAAGGTATTCCTGCATCTTTGGGATGTTTCCATATTTGACGCATTCGGCTAATGTTAAATCGTCTACAAAGCCATTTAGAAGAGAACGAAATTTTTCTGCTTGGTTACAGTGTTTACTTTCAAAATTTGATAGTATTTTATTTATTAAGATAATAAATAACAATGGTGCTAGTTTCGTGCCCTGCGGCGTACCATTAAAAATACTCAGGAAATCAGACACTGTTTCACCATCTTTTACACACTGGGACCTATTGTATAGGAAATCTTCGATCCATTACGTCGCACACATCCACACCAATTGCAATTAGTTCATTTATCAGGATAGTATGGTCTACTAAGTCGAATGCCTTAGTTAAATCTAGTAAGACAACAATAACATAATTTTTTGAACCGTCAATTGATTTATGTATAAAGTCGTTTAGACTCACTAAATAGTGGGATGTGGAGGAACCCTTACGCGAGCCAAACTGATTAACACTAATTTTGTCGATAATTTTATTATACACTTTTTCAAACATGCACTGTTCTTGGATTTTCCCGAAGACGTTTGTTTGAGTTAACGGACGTAAATTTTCAACGCATATGTTCTTACTCTCCTTGGGAATGGGAGTAATGTATCCCTTTTTCCAGGAATCTGGCATCATAGAGATCCTAAAAGAGTAATTGATAAGGAAGCATAGGGCAGTGGCAAATATAAATCCGAATTCTTTTATAATATTTGTTGGGATGCACTTGGGTACATTAGATTTTGTTACCTTTAGTTTGTCTAAGGTTTTTAGGAGGGTTAGATCGTCCAGTTTTATAAAATCGTCTTTATCTTGTGTATATGTACCTTTAACTAATGGTTTATACGCCTGGTTAATTTTTGTGAAATGTTTGTTGATTTGATCAAGTGTCTCATCCGTGTCCTCAGTATTATTTAATAGTTTGAGTTGCGTGATGACTGATGTTTTTTCCTTCTGTTCACAAATTTTGCTGATTATGTTATGAAAATCTTTACTGTTCCCATTCATAATTTGATTTTGCAAATCGCTATTAAGCTTGGCTTTAGCTATCTTTATTTTGATAATTAATTCATTTTCTAATTCTTTGTACGTGTAACCATTTAATTTGCAGTCCAATAACTTCTTTGACAAACTTTTTATTTCTGGTGGTATCCAAGTGGGGTCAGTCGATTTTGTTGATTTTTCTTGTGTGGGGAATGCCTTATGAAATGATTGATATAGTATATCGTCTAATATTTCAGCCATACGATTTACATTGTCACAAGTATAAAACTCAGACCAATCTTGATTAGATACAATTTTGGCAAATTTTGATTTGTTTTCAGTCGTAAATTTTCGTATACTTTTTGTAATATATATTGGTTTCATCGCTTGTGAAAGTTGTGATGGATTGACTTGAATGCAGTAATGACCAGAATTGGTTACCTTTAATGGTGGTAGTTGTACTGGCGCACTATAGTATTTTACGAGATTTGTAAATATTAGATCTATTGGGGAACTATTGTTACAATTTGGTGCAAAGTACGTTGGAAATTTGATAATGGTATAACTAATAATAACTAATGGTGATAAGGGGAGGTAGGGGGTTCAAAAAATGGGATTTTTGTAGACGTAATAGATGTATGACCCCTTACCATGGTATGTCATCGTTTTTCAAGTGACCCACCCTGATCGTGGGTGGCGCTATTTGTGTCCGACCCCAACTGCGTTTCACGTATATGTTAACTCATTTACAGATATTTCAAACTCGCGCGGCACTGACGAACAAGTTAATGTAGGTAACATTTATGGTACCATGTCATCCTATTGTAACTGCGCTGCGTTAGCAAGTTAACGCTTCACATCTGAGTACCACGGGGTGGGGGAGCAGTCGGGTGGGCTATGTTAAATACAATGAAATAGAAAATTCTAAAAAACAACCAAGCAATATAATATCACAAGTACAACTTCTAGCCAAATACAGATATACACGATAGAATAGGCATGATTATTACTCCGGGTGCACCCAAAGGTTATGATTATGATAGATATGTGGGTAAGAGGGGGGGGGGGGGTAAGTAAAAAAAACAACTCAAATAGCAGCAGCACACATTGCATTACAAGTGTAATGAAGTGTATAGACATACCAAATACCCATATACACGATAATGGGGAAAGGGGGAGAGGAAAAGTGTAGGTAAAAAATTTGTCGCAGCCACACAGTAAAGATTCTTGAGTTATTGTTTTACTGGGATCGTCCATAAATGACCTCGCCCAAATCATCACTCCTTTTAAGGCAGGGTCCAGAAATGACGTCATCTAAATTTTTAATATTATATTCGGATGGTCCATATCACTCCTTAGCAGGGTCCATAAATGACGTCAACTAAGGTAGCAATTTTTTTGGGATGGTCTATAAATGACGCTGCTCAAATCATCGCTCTCTGAATAGCAAGGTCTGTGAATGGCATTACTCAGATTTTAACTATTTAATTGACTTCGTCTATTAACAACGTCACTAAAATATTCTTTTGAATGACAGCGTCCATGAATGACCTTACCTAAATTTTTACTCTTGTAGGACCCCCCTCCGTGTAATTTTCAAAAAATTATTTTGTAAATTATTTTTCATCAATACCCGTTTATTAATCACTCGTACCCAGCGCAATGGTGCTATAAAAGCTCATATCTAGCCCAATCATGCTGGCGCTATTCTTGCCAAGTCCACTGGTACTTCACTCACAGGTCAGTACAGTAAACTTTTTATACAAGCAACTCCGTGGGACCGGCCAAATCTGTGCCTTTTAGCGGTTTTCCTTTTAACCGTTTAAGGAATTTTTCTTGTACGTGGAACGTTATAAATATTTACAGATTTACAATTGAAGTTTTTATTATTAGTTGTAAGTTAAAACAAAGTCAAGATATTTTTGCAGTTATGTGAATTAAAAGGTAATAATATGCTCATAATCATTTTTATAATATGAATTTGTCTCATAGCTAATTTTAAATAGTTGATTTATATTTATATCTTTGAATTTGAAAAATCATATTTATTTTTGAAAGACGTTTTTTGTTCTTACTGTGTCTAAATGGCAAGCGTAATAGGTACGCCAGTTGTAAATAAATATTTACTTTTCTTCTTGTAGGTACTTATGTTGATTGTTTAAAATAGTCTGTTATGCTGGTTTGCTTTTGCATAGGTTTGGTTGGGACTTAAATGTAGGCTTGGAAATGGTACTAGTGATAGTAGTTCCGAGCAGTCAACAGTCACCAAGTATGATGTGTATTCTATAAATAACATGACCTACTTAAACGCATTTAGAAATATAAAGAAGATAAGGAAAGTAAGTAGGTATTGGTCAGGTACAAAGGCAGTTACTGTGTTATCTCTGACACTTCGTCCCTGTTCCTTTTAAGTGACCAAAAATTCCATAATATGGTACAAAATCAATTCCTTACAACGGTTTATTCCTTATATTGAATACCTTATAACCGGAAAATTATAAAATTGCTAGCATAGCCGGCCAACCAAATGGTCTATTTTTCTCCCTTATAGCGGTTATTCCCTTTAACCGGGTTGCTTATATAAGAAGTTTACCGTATCAATAACTCTTACCAAGCCAACTCTAATCGGTACTACTCGTTCCCAGCTAGCTCAAACCTTTGCTGCTGCTATCAAGCCCCGTCATACTAGCACCACTCGTATCACTATAACTCGTACCTAGCCCCCATATATCTTTGCTATTCTTATCAAGCCCTATCGTACCAGCACCGCTCGCGCTCGTGTCTCGTACATTTATACCTTCGAAATTTCTACCTTACTTGCTTTTACGGGCGTCAATTTTTTAGTAGTTTTGTGTTACCCATACTACACAAACATTGTTTTCCAGTGAGCAGAACCAATTCGCTATAAGCTCAGCATCTACTTCGGGCCCACGGCGGATTTTTTTTCCGTTCACCAAATTGGTTTTGTGACATGGGTCCATTCAACCGTTAATTGTGACGAAAAGGTCAGTTGAAGTAAAGTAAAAAAAACAATACATACCTGCCTGCTCGCTTTTGTGGTTGTTTAAAAAAAGTTTTAAGAAAATCGAGAGAACAGTTTGACCTGTAGCGACGGACCAACAGACAGACAGACAGACGGACATGACCATTTTATTAGATGCTTAAGCTCAGCATCTAAAAAGCAAAGTTGCCGATCTTTAATTCTCACGAATAGAAAAATTGCCGTTCTCTAATGCGCGCTAAAAGCAAAGTTGCCGTTCTTCATTTATTAGTTACGTTCCTAATAAATGGAGTACGGCAACTTTTCTTATAGCGCGCATTGGAGAACGGCAATTTTGCTACTAGTGAGAATTGGAGATTGGCAACTTTGCTTTTTCAGTATAACGAAATATAACTTCTAACAAAATACCTAAATACAGGATAGGAGTGTCATAACTAATACTCCGTCTGCACGCACAGGTTATGATTATGATTGATATGTTGGTAAGAGGGGGGGGGGGAGAAGAAGGTGAGTTAAAAACACCGAAATATCAAAAATATTTGCATGACACGTGTAACGACATGCCAAACACCTATATACACGATACTGGGGAGGGGTATGGGGAGAAAAAATATGTTTAAAAAATCTAGCGTAGCCACATAGTTATTACAAATGATTGAGTTATTGTTTTATTGGGATGGTCCGTGAATCACGTCACCAAAATCATCACTCTTAATGGCATCACCCATAAATGACATAATCTAGATTTTAACTATTTTATTGGAACTGTCCATATTACTCTTTTATTAGCAGAATTCATAAATAACGTCACCTAATGTTACACGTTTCTGTTGGGGTGATCCATAAATAACGCCGCCCAAATCATTACTCTCTAAATACCTAGCTATATATGCAAATGACGTTACACAAATTTTAACTATTTTTATATCTACGTACCCATTTAAATGGTAACATCATTTGTAAAGGCTCCTTATTCTAAAAATAATTTCTAGAATTATCCTTTCGGACCCACCCACCTACCTGTCGTCACATTAACAATGGGTAAACGGCTTGGGGGTTGGGCATAAATTATGTCACATAAATTCTTCTTTAGGGCCAACATACGCCATATATCAAATTAACATTATGTAAACGGCTAAGGGGTTGAGCAAAAATGATGTCTCGTAAATTATTTTTTAGAACGCACCTACTTACAAAGAATGATTTAAGGTGGCGGGAGTTATTGCATTATAAATATTATAGTTATTTTGTTCCTACGTATCTTCATAATGTTGACTTTACCTTTCCGAACTGGATTTGGCATGCAATATATCATTGTGAAGCTCTTTAAAAATACAAAATAAAAATTCATTTAAAACTAAAAATTATTTAATTTACTTGATTTTAATTAGGTCAAACCTTAAACTTGCGATATTTATTTAACACTTTTAATTTTTGCGCTTCGATGTTAATACTAATAATTATTGTGGTAATTGCTGTCATTTTGATCCATCACTTTTTCATATATTTAAGCAGTTATCAACAGAAATTTGACATTTCAGATTAGGGGGGAAATTCAAATCAATAATCGCTTATTCCTGCCAATATACATAATTTAACCTCCGTTTGTATTTCTCAACGGTATTTGACAAGCAATATATAATCTTAAAGTTCTTTCAAACTAAACAATATAAAATTCATTTAATGTTGAAAATTATTTTTACTAATTTCATCAAATGATAACTGCAATTTTTAATACAATGTTAATATTTGCCCAATATTGTCGTTTATGCATGTTATACTTCATTTTATTGAAACAAATTAGAATAGCATGATATATTGTAAAATTGAATTACAAATCGTTTTTGCACCGGAACTTCTCGTACCAGCGCCACTCTTGCCTAGCAATCTTACTAGGTCAACTAGAATCAGTAAATCTCGGTCCTGTACTACTGTCACATAGGCCAACAACAATCAGCAAAATTCGTACTGGCGCAACTTGTGCCGGCGCTAAACTCACATAGCCCAATCGTACCGGAATCGTTCCCATTGTTACCACACGGTTACTGAACAACATTTACCTATTTAACTTGAACCTGTGCTACTGTTACCAAGCTAACTTTGACCAGCACCACTCGTACCCCGCCCACTCCTACTATCAACACTCGAACCGGCGCTATTCTAACCAAGCCCACTCAAGATGGCAGCAAATGTACCACTGGTTCCAGCAAAGTTAATACCTAGCCAGTTTTCACCAGCGCTAACTGCCTCGGTTTTATGTTAGCCTTACTACGAACACATTGCTTTTCAGTGATAAAACTAACTCGCTGTACCCACGCGATCCTGGAAGTATATTTTTGTACGGATTAGTATATGTGTAAAAAGTATGTTGCGCGCGCATCATGTACTAATTCATGCTTACTCATACTAACTAGGAGTATGCTTTTGGTTAGCATAGCATGGCATGTCCCTGCTTATACTGCATCGTGCTGATTGAATGCATGCTAGCAAAATAATACGTAATTGTAACACTCAGTATCCCATTCTGTACTCGCTTCTGTGTGTTGTGATCATGCTTACCCGTGCTGACTCGGTGAGTACATCTTGACATGCCACTCAATACAAATTATCTGCATTAGTTAGTACTACATGTGACATGTCTTGGAATTCCCGCATTCACACTAGCCTATCACAATGAAGTAGTAGTCATACGTCATACTTACTACCTCGTGCTCGGCTAACTTTTTAACGGTTTTCTCATGAAACACACAAGTTGCCTAATTACAGTAGTGCAGGAATTTACTGTTAGTAGTTACAAAAACTCATTTGCTAATCAACCACAAGCCAGAATTAATTTTAAGTATCTTAGTATCTTACTACTGTTTTCGTTTTCTGGTGTCAGTCACAATAGATAGTGGTACATACCACTATCTATTCGAAATTTAAGTGACGATTCCATAGTGATCCTAGTGACCGGGTGGCTACAAGCCGAAGACATTAAATCTGTGTTGCATCAATAAAAGCATGCAATTCAATATTAAAATTGACAATAACATCATTGTTGTTTAGTGCCGTAATTATTATTAACTTAATAACATTCAAGATCGTGCTTCATAAACTGTCCCGTCAACTTTCGAAACACTTGTCACCATACAATTAATTTAGATTAGTCAACTTTTGACACGGTTTCACATTATGGCGTTTGACTGTGACCGTGAATGTGACCGAGCTGATGAGTTGTTACTTATTGTGTAATGTGATGACTATTTTTACAGTTCAGCGTACATGTACGTTGAACTGCAATATAATTTATGTACCTACAGGTCACTAGAATTTGCGTACTAATAAAGGCAACTTACTGATATTGATTATTTTTAAGTAATGTGTGTGTGTCGGACCTTTTGTACCCTGAGATCACTTTGTTTGTAGTAATGCACTCATACTAGCTGTTATGTAGTTGCATTGCAGAGTGCATTTTAACCCGCATAATTAGAATGTAGTGGCATCTTCATAGCAATAACATTTTTACTGTGGTTAATATACCACCCTACAGTTTTCGTTCATACACTAAAGCATACATTCGGGTATTTATTGTAAGCACGCAGATGCACGCTCGCTCATATAAATCAGTAGTATGAAGAAGCATATGGATTTATTCTTAAGCATCGTGCTGATGCGGGTAAGTGAGCGTACGTATCACTAGAATCTTGTGGTATGCGTACGTCGACGAATCAGTGGTGTACTACCGCGTACAAAAAGTGACCTTTAGGCATGCTTCCCAGCTGAAGATAGGCATACTTTCAAAGCCATACTAAACTATACCTCCGATTGCGTGTGGGTAAGCTCAAAGCTCAGCATCTACTTCGGGGCCACGGTCGCCAAATCCGGCGCTTCGCGCTTCGGTGTTGTCTTGTCCATCCCGCCCATATAATATTTAGAATTCGTACACACAACAATAACGATATTCGGCAAAACTGAAATGGGTGAATAATTTTTAAGGCCTTTGCAGTCGTGGTATCCATGAAATACATATTCAAAATTTGATCGATCAACTTATCAACCTTAAATGAATTACTACGCTTTTATGTTAACATTTCTTCCGGAGGACTAGTTCAGAGGAAGAAAAGGAGAGAGAGAAACGGCGGCTTGTGGACTGACCTTGCGGACTATAGGCGACAGTGCCAGAAGCTTGTGGAGTAGTCCCTTGGCCCAAGGGACTAAACTTCTTGTGGACTAGGACATATATATCAGGCATAACAAAAGTAGTATTAAAATAAAGAAACACTCCGCTACTAAAAAATTTAACTCAACGTGAAGAAATGTTTTATTACTATAAGTATACAACGTTTCACATATTACAATCAAAATAGATAATTCATAATCAATATTCACGCTACTAGATTTATAAAGATATACTTAATACAAATTCATCATACTCAATCTCAATCGCAACTCAAAGTAAAACGTCATTAGATAACAGTAATAATAGCAGAACTGTAGCTGTGTGCGAGGACTTGGATTTTAACTATATGATTACAACACATAGCTCAAATTCTATGAATATTCTTTCGTTTGTAGGTTAGTAGTAGCTTGAGTAGAATGGAATACAGTAAAGGAAAAAATGATTCAAAAAAATTATTATTCAAAAAAAATTTAAGTACTTTTCTAAAATTATATCGATGTACAAATAAATTAAAAACCCACTCATTTCCCGTGGCCCAACATTTGAATAAAATGTGTAGGACTTGTTCAAGGATAACTTACTAGGAAATATTAATTATACAAAAATAATTAATTACCACTACTATTAATAATAATCTTTATAATTACTAGCACTAGCACTACTTTAACCCTATTATGAAGTATGTATGAATGAAATTCTTATATTATTGTTAATTCAAATTATGACATTTCTACAGCTGGCCTCACGCTACGCCAAAATCTGTGTAAGTAGAACCCGGTGTTCGTAGTGGAGGCACAAAATAGTACTGAAACTAACTACGTAGACGTAAGACGACATATTATATTATTATGTATAGAATCAACTTCTTTGCATTCACTTGGCTTCTGGCGCCATTGCGTTCATTGTAGGTTGCATTTATAACTTATATTAATACTATTCATATATATCTATAGTTATAATAACTATGGTAGTACTTATAATGAAATGATGCTTATAAACAAGAAAAGTTATAATTATTATTATTGTTGCTACAGATTATCTTTTAAACCGGTGATTTTTGAAAATAGAGCCATACAAAATTAAGTAAGGGAAAATTATATTGTAATATTGCAGTAGTAGGAAATAATTAGATATTCTTCGCACTCACAAGACATAAACGGTTTGGATCAACAAAGACAGTTAAAACTAGTTAGTTAGAACTATTTTAGTAACTACCTTAAGTATATATTGTAATTATATTATTATCTCTCAGGTTCAACACTTTCTATATTATTACTATGTTATTATTTTACCTTTAATTGTTAAGATGAGCTAATTAATAAAAATACTTAACCTAGCAGTCATGTTAAACTCCGAGTTTTCCCATTAAAATTACAAATACAATTTAACGGCTACGCTAAGGATAGAATTAGAATAGAATACAGTTTACCTCATCATTGAATAAGTATTATAATATAAGTAAATTGTCGGAAACAAAAAATAAAAAAATCATCTTCCATAAATCTCGCTAACTCATCATTACACTGTAATGACATTGTATTGTGGAAAATTAAGTACAAAATATTCCAAGATTTGTAATTTTTCTTTAAATTTCAAAATAATTGCATCAAGCCCGTGTGTGCAGGAGAACTCAAAATATATATCGATATCGATGAAAACATTCTGTAATTCCTGGGTTCATTGTTATCCTCGTACGGTTACACTTACAACTACAGCGTCTTATAACTAATTTCTATAATTATTACTTTCTATACAACTTTTTTTTTATCCCAAGCACACTCTTATGTTTTTATTTTATTTTTGGAATGGAATGATAATATATTTTTTTTAAAACATAAGATCTTTTATTTTTTCAAGATGGCGACCCCTCCAACAAACTGTCAATTTACATTCCGCGAATAAAATGGATTTCTATTTTTTTTATAACTCTATAATATATTAAAGATATATGCGGACCCAAATCCAGTCCTAGCGGAACATTGGTTTTCGTGTATGTTTACTATTGTTTACTATATGTAATGTAATTATATATGCATACATAAGGTGTCTGTGTGGTGTCTCTTACAATAACAAAAGCTCATTTTTGATGGACAGATTTTCCTTGGCTAGTATGAAACAGACACTTTTTTTAAGAATTTCATTATATATAATTATATATATAGATTTGTATATAGATGTATAAAATTATATTTAAAGGATATTAAAATTCTAATAAAAATATAAAAATTAAAAATATTTTGCGGGAATTCGTAGATAAATTTTCTCTGTTGTAAAAATAACAATTTTTTTTCTTTCTTTCTTGGATTCCTAATAAAATATGACTTGCCATCATTATTATTTATTGTCTCATCATAAGATATTATATATATTACTATGAAGAGAATAAAGAATGTAAAAGTAACTCCAATAATAAAGTCTTTTGAAATCACTGCGATAAAATTAAATAAATTAGAAACAAAGCTATAATTTTTTATTATTTAACTTGATGCTTGCTTAATGTACTCCGGGTTGTCAAAACCTTTGGTGAAAACTGCGGTTTTTCGATGGATTGAGCGGACACGGACAAAGAGGAAGGCGGCCACTAGGGAAGAGACGACGAGGAGGAGAAGGAGCATCACGAGGCCACCAACGAATGAAGAGACTGACATACAGATCCCGTCCATCTCGGCTTTATTAGTACTCTCCACCACAACGGACTCGGCGGATGAGTTTGGTTGACCACCTAAATTGAAAGCAACGTCTCCTGGTGCTACGACCTGTGGTGAAAATTGCAACAAAAACGTTTATAATAAATTCTTTCTCATATATTTCCAATTTAAACTAAAGAAAAATGTTCCTGGATTTCAGCCGCACATGTATAATTATTTTTACAGAAATAATAAAACTAGACATAAATTGAAAGTCTATTTACTTGAATAACTCTCGTAGTATCAACATCAACCATCTCTTGTGTTTCCCGCTTGTAAACGTGACTAACTCGAACAACGAAGGAATGACCATCTTGAGTGTGGTGAGCGGATCTCTTGATTCTCTGCCTTTGTCTCTCCTCCTTGTCGAAATCCACAGATCTTGGACGTCCGCCCATCGTTGCCATAGATGGCTCCTCATCTTCCTCCTGATCTCCGTCGATGATGACACCCTCTCTCTTGACATTAGCGTAGCCGCCATGGGGAAGGGGTGGAAGCATGACATGGCTTGGTTTTCCCGGCATTTGTCCAGGGATTAACATGGGCTTGTTGAATCCGGGTGGTGGAGGCTGAGCGTGAGGTGCCTGGTGAGGTGCCTGGTGATGAGCCTGCTGTTGAGGCTGAGGAGCTGGTTGCTGCTGTGGTTGAGGAGCACTCTGGGCAACGTGTTGGTCATGATCATTTTCGGACGAAGTTGGACCCTGTCCATTTTGTTTCTGGCTTGGAGATCCTGATACAATCTCGGAATTCTCAGAATATGCTCCGTGAGGGATGCGAGGATCTAGTCAAGGTTGTAAAAAATTTCAATTACTTTTACCTGAAAAATCTTATTATTTAATACATGTCTCTTTTTTGTTTGCTCTTTTTAGCGCATAAAAACTTACCAGGTATTCCAGCGTGAGGATGACTGAGGGCAGCAGGAGCTCCAGGAGGTCCGTAGATCTCTTCTCCTCCGCATTTAGGCTCTGGACATTGGAATCGACAAACCTGGATGACACATTGGAAATGAACGTTCATGGAGTCTGGGAATTTGAAGGCTTGGAAGTAAGCGTAGGACACGACGGAGGCGGAAGCTCCGAAATTTTTGATTTTATGGAATCTTGACATGATCTTGGGCCTGGTGACGCAGCCGTAAGCATCCACGAGCTGGATGGGAGCCCGCTTCCCATCATGAGCAACACAGTTTCGGACTAACATATCGAATTTGTTCTCATCATCCTTAATGGCTAGAACCATCGTCATAGTTTGTCCGATCTTCACAATTCCGGAAACTTCTGAAGCCCATGGACCTTTCCCTACCTACGAACAGTACGCATGCACATGGTATTAAAATAATTTTCATCTCTAATCCTACAATTTTTGAATTATGATTTGAGCATAATATGAAATGGCATTCGACACAAATATGACTGGCGACCGGCATTGTGACTATGCTTTACCTGAATTTGCATCCAGCATTGAAGGTTGTCTCCCAAAAAGTTGGCAGTGACAGCGTGGAGCATATCAACTTGGAATGGACGGAAGGTGACAGACTTTTCATAGAAATCATACCAAGTGCACCGGAGTTTTCTGGCCTGATCCCAGACTTCCTGAACCAATGGGTCGTACTGGATGATGATGGTGTTCTCGACGAATGTGCCAGAGGGTGCGGGTCCATAGATTCCATTCGCATTAGCACTGGAGGTCATTCCGCAAGCGTTCAGGTAAATGTCAAAAGTAGCACTCAAATGTCCGGAGCCGGGAGCCAAATGAACGCAGTGAGGATCGGAGTAGTGCCCCTTGGAGAAGATCATTCCGTAGAAGGGTCGATCAAACTCAATATTAACTCTCATATGAGACTTTTCACACTGAACTTGAAGAATCTTGATTTGAGGCATGTCATGCTGTGTTTGCAAGGGCCAAGCTTCTTCCGTGGCTGGTCCGGGTCCTCCCGGTCCACCACCGCCGGGAGCACCGTAAGCTTGAGGTGGGGGTGGAGGACCATTGAAACCAGGTGGCGGGGGTCCGTACACTCCTGGAGGCCCATGAATTCCTATTCTATGCTCAGCTGCCATTGCTATTTGATCCGGAATTATATTATTTGGGGAGCCAGCTTTACTATTCGAGTCACATGTAGCAAACTGTAATAAATTATGGACAAAGAACACACTTTAAAAACAAAGCAAAAAATCATATGAATTTAATTCAACAACCCATTCTAATTAGGTGAGTAATTTAATTTCTAATTTCTGACTCATGTCTTATGTATTCCCTATATACTATAGCTTTTCTCTACCCTCAAGTCTGGCGTCATATTATTATATGATCCCAGGAATAATGTCAGATGTATTGGTTTTCCAACTCGTTTCCATTTAATAATAATATGGTAATAATCATAATCCGTAACAATAAAAACTTGAGCAGTCAACGCCACGCGAACGAATGAGAACGGACGTGAGGATGTGGATACAGCCTACAGAGTCCGTGCTTATTATGATTTAATAAATAAAAAATTTACGCTTTCCGAATCCTTAGCAAATATACAATTTGCTAATTAATATAATCCATTCTTTTACAGTTATGGAGAATTAATGGATGGATAACTACTCAGAAGAGACCGCCTGAGGTTTTCCAAGATACACATCGTCAGTCCGTCTTTCAGTACGAGTCAATCAGTGCACTGGGACTCTGGGACCTAGCCTTCTCCTATGTTTACCTGCTTTGCTTCCATAAATACGTAAGCATTCGTAGGCTTCCAATGGCCGTAAATCTGTTATCCCCTACCATTATTATCATTAGCTGCTCTCTGGCTGTGGCTGTGGAATAAAAAATATCCTGAGCTGCACTGCAGTCATTGATTACTATAAATCAGTTGAGATCAGATACCTATATGTGTGTGTCTGTTTTAAATTATCATTTCATTATTATGATTATTATTGCTACTATTACTATTTAGTAGAGAAGAGGCTCACGCGGTGGTGTGCTGGGTTATGGCATATGGCATGGCCATGGCTATGAGAGTCAAGTCGTATAGACTACAACAATAACAATAAAAAATTAAATAATAATCTATGTGGATCATCGTAACAATGGAGGAAAAAAAAAGATGCTTCGCTCGCTCGCTCCTCAACTCTGCTCCTCATCAGTGTCAGTTTACCATTTACAATCAGTAATCATAATCATGAACTTGAGATAATAGCTTCATAGTCCTATAGCTTCCCTATAGCCAGAGAAATCCCTATGTACACTATATAATATATCTGTTGAGAGAACTCTCTGTCCAATTCTAAATTCCAACTGTGGTTTTTCTTCACAGCTTTATTATTACGTGCCCTGCCATGTGCCTAAATATCTCAAAAGGTAGAAATATTTATAACTTTACACATAGCTCTTCTCCCCATCCATTTTGGCTCTGTCAAGAAAATATAATATTTGTAGGTATCTCTCCTATTTTATATGCCCAGTTCAGAGTTTCAGTAGAACAGATATTTGGGATTGGCATTGGATTTCGTTGGTACTGGGATTTTAGCATGACAAGACAAGCTCAACCATTACCATTTTTACCACTGCTCCGTATACTCGCAATCATATATTATGATCTCATAACTGCCTACCGTACATTTTACACTCTACACTTAACACTGTCCAAACCCATACAGTTTTGGTCTACCTTTTCCATGTGGACAGATTTTTAGGTCAGTCTCCTACCATCCACCATCCACAACAGTTTAGCTATAGTTAAAGTATTCGTCTTCATCACTTCTTCCGTCCACTCATTATTATACAGCCCAAAAGCGTTAAGCCATAAGCGTGTGAAGAGTTTGTTGTGAGGATGAGGACACAACAATACTTTTCCCTTGCAGCCAAATCTCTGCATACCTGTCCCATAAGCCCACAGTAATAGTATGTACCATCCTGCAGCTAGTGCCTCAAGTATGTATGGGCATGTACCGTAGTTAATCATGAATAGTCATTTGCTACAATACAATTCAGCTCAAGCACATATACCTCCTAATACTCAAGATTGAAATACTTGGACCCTTTCTGCCTTGGTTTCTGACTCTGGTTAAATCGAACGTAATCTTTATTCGGCTATAGAGCCCTCTTCTAAAACTGGTCTGGGTGTAAGTTGCATTTTGCATTATTATTATCCTATTACTATATTACCATTATTACTTGAAAATTCCTTCAAAGCTCGCAGAAAAAAAATAACCTTAACAATATTTTTGTGCCAAAATTATTAATCCACAGCTTTAACATGAGTTTTAGTTTTTTACGTCTGCCGTTGACTTGACATTAATGACTATGGGATGACAACATTTCAGCTTTTCAGATTCTACGAAAAACTGCACTGCAATAGAATTCAGTCAGTGCAATACTTGTTGTCTCCATACTCTATATACTACCTCCTGAGACAGTACACTATAGGTATTGTAGTAGCTACTGTCTCAACACATACCTGCTCAACTTAATAATACAGATTTCACAAATCCGCATCCACAGAAAACTATAAAACACGTCACACATGGCTTACAAATATAGCAGTTGTAATCGTTTGTAATGTGGTGGTAGGGAAGGGGAGTGTTTGGAGATATTTCATCATGTAAGTTTCCTTGCCTAAGCCTAATAATTGTAATTATGATCGTAATCATAATTTGGGTCATTTAATTTTGAGCGTATTTAACTATAGCCTAATATGTCCACCTCATTCACAGTATGATCCTGTTGTTGAAAAAATTACAAAAATCCAGTTTAATTCTTATGTGTGTACTTGTAGTATTTTGAGTCTTGCGACAAACAATTAGCTCGATGCGATTTCGCATAAGTAGCTGACACATAACTATATGTGGATAAGTACGGGTACTTATACATACTGTAGCCTTATGTGAATGTTCCTAATTCTCACTGGGCTGAGACTGATATGAGTGCACTAAACAGAATTTGATTTTACTTGTCATCGAACTCCTGCCCCTAATACAACATTGACACTTTGAGTATCATCGTGAATAAAAAAAGAAGACGCTGAATATGACGAGGATCACAAAATTGCCTAGCAGGAGATGACAATATTCTGTTTTGTTTTGATCTGATAGGAAATTTTGAATTGCATCATGTGAGGTGAGGGCCATAGTACCAGTGTCACTGACAGTCCAGGGAGCCACAGCATGTTAAATATATACAGTATCAATCTGCACCCAGAATTCAATGATGTTCGTTCTTCGTTCGTGCAATCATTTCATTCTTTGATTTTTAGTTTTGATTCTGATTTTTGATGACCCATGATGATACGCTACGAATCGAATGCACATAGCTGAAACTTTATTATTTAAAATAAACTCAAATTGAAACTGAAATAGACTCACAGAGAGAGAGAGAGAGAGAGAGAGTCAGTCAGACTCCGGGGCTTTAAGATAGTGCATTGTAAGTATTTACACAGTGTGAGTTGGTACACATACGATTATAATTGAAAGGTACGAGATATAACGGGAAACTATATTAGGTTAATCCTTCTAACTAGTAAGATTCGAATTCCATAGAGAAAACCATTCCAATTTTAACAATCCTGAAGAAGCCTATATAACAATATACTATCATGGATAGAAATTCAATTAAGCTTCATAAGACCTGTGCGTACAGAAACCTGAGCTGCACAGATATACCTGGGCAGTGTAGGCTGGACACTCCACAGTGTATTTAAACTACAAATCTTTAAATGAATGAAAAGGGTTGGTTTTGGATTTGGATTTGGAATTGGAATTGGAGTCTCTTCTAATTTTGGTAGTAGTCGGACCACGTACGAGTTTCGTGGTTCTGGTTCTGGTTGGTACACTATGAATTTTGTCTTATGTTATATATGTGAAGAGCAATACTGTGTAGAGACGGAGATAGAGAGCATTAAAGGTTTTTCTAATTCTGATTCTGACCGCGGACTAGCCTATATTATAATGTGACAAAATATCTGAGCGAGCGGATAGGATTCTCCGTTACTTCTTTCGTTGACACTTTCATGCATTGTTATGAATTTACAGATATAGCTCAAGACTCGAGACATGGAGTTTGGGTGCCTTATCCGCCATCTGTATATAGGTAGACTATAATATCATGTACTTATATATAGCCTTAGTTATTATCTGATGGAGACTCTCGCAGAGGTATGCACACTTGCGTGTCTATACTTGACAGCACAGCTGTATGTATCTCAATAATTTACTCGGATCTCAGTTCAAAAGTGTGTGAAGAGAACTGTGAATCTTATTCTTCCTTGGCATGGCATGGCACAGAAAATCAGGTGCGAGGAATAGTTTAGAATTTTTGCCGATTTAATTACTCTGTCCTATGTTACGACCGAGTGCGGCACTTCTAATTCTAATCATTCTGCGTCCCTATCTATGCTACAGTAATATGCATCTAGTTATGTATTCTTTGAAGACAAAAAAAAAACACAAACTTCATCACACTCATAATGATGCAGTGTCAGTCAAGCCGGGGATGTTGGGTACTGCGGCAGACACACGACAGAATAATAACTACTTCCTCACTCACACATAACCATTGTGTCTTACGCGCTTCTAATAACACCAATGATGAAGTGAATGTAGATACATGCAAATCTTTAAACTTTGGCTCCGGCTCTATGGCTTTGGCATTCAGTTTTTTTTCGGTCGATTTTCTTCCCGTGGGCCAGTAGAGAGAAGAATAAAAAACGGAACGAAGTAAAGGTACACAATAATTATATACTTTTTTTGAAACAGTACACGTGTAAATGCCCCCATGTTCCTATATGGATTTTCTCTTGTTTATTTGATTTTGTGAACATCAACTAACCCACAAAAAGAGAGGGAGATGCTCACGTTAAAATAGTGCGAGCGTACGGACGCTATAGCAGAGAGTTAATAATGTGTAACGTGTCCCGTGTACCGTATGTATTTTGCATCTGACTTTGACTTTGAATCGTAATAATAATACCGCTAAATGGCAGTGGAAGTAGAAGTAAAAAGAAGTAATTGTAATAATAATTTATTGTTGTCGACGTATACTATACTTGTAGACATGTACCTACTTACATATTTTGCATATATCAGTAGGGGTTTAAACGGAGAATTTACTAGGCAGTTTTACCTCTTCTTCATCTTACGTATTACGTACGATGCCTATGAGTGTATTACCTGGAGACATGTAACTTATCATAATAATTATTCTCGTAAATCTTGGCGGATGGTTGGTGAAGAATGGCTCTGAGGAATTTGAATGGAGCAATCTGTCAACTGGCAGTGGCAACCTGTGAAGCTAGATTGACTTTGTACTCTTATATTATTATATACAAAATAATTATATAACAGAGGCCTTGTTGCATTTAATATATATATATCCATAGAGTACACAGACCACTAAAATAAATACTGAAACACTGACTGACTGACTGACTGACTGATTACTCAGACGATTTCTACTCTGTTCTCTGTGGCAAAAATCCTCTCTCTCTCTCCCTCATAAAGTACGGTTAAAACAATGACACAGTTTCATTCGGAAGTAAATTAATTTTTTTTCATCTCTCCTCTAATTCGTCTTACCCCCTTCAGGCCTCAACTCATCTCGTGCTCTTTTTTCATGGGCTTATATGTACTTATCTGTACGTCCGTGGACTGTCATTTCAGTACAGGGATTTCTAATCGGTAGTAGTAGTAGAAGTAGAAGTACTTCCCTAGGATGATTACTCTGGCTAACGTTAACGAATTAATCACTGCGATTAGTCTTTGTCACACAATACCATTCCAGAGACATACGGATTTTATTGTAATCACAAAATCTCAATGTTTACCCCAAATAAGCCCTTAAAGGAATTTTCGCACAATTGTCAATTTAAATTTTGGCGGATTCAACATTTTCAAGGTTGTACTGATACCTTAAGGCCTTTTACTACAGACTACAGTTGACAATCCAAAAGTCTGTATCAGCCTAAATTTCTGTTTAAGTTTCTTGCTAAATACCAAAGGAATTATTATCACTGTGATGTTGCGAAAGTGATTTAAAATGAAATTAGGATATGAAAAGGACATGCTCCTTAACAAGGGAATTCCATATTCTGCATTGTATTTAGTGCGCTGGCAATTTCTGCCTGCTGCAGTATACAGAATGTGGAATGTAGAATGTGGGCAATAGGTAGGTATGTTGCTTTTTAGCATATAAGGGATATTCATATAGTTAGCATAAATGTATTATTTTGTGTAAAAAAAAGGAGAACACAATTAACTCTGCTGAGTGAGTATGACCACAATATACAGCCACTACATGGAGACATGGAGTATAAGACAGATATATACAGATTATATTATAGTCAAAAAGTAAAGTTATAAATTTTGAGGTGAGCCACACTGAGTGAGTGTACTTGAACTTGCTAATTTGCAACTCTGGCAATGGCTAAAACTAGAACTATGTTCTGTTTTACTGTTGACTTGGAACAACTTGCCTCATCTGTCAGCATCTCTGCTGTAGATATATTTATATTTTCCGCGTTTGTCTCTCACATTATCATTGTGCTAAAAGCTAAATGTTCGAGTTGGACTTATGGTTTGGGATATTATGGACTTGGTGGACTGGGCCAAGTAAATAGACAGACAGACAAACAGACACTGACTCACTCATATTTTGTTTATGTATGCAGGGGCATAATATATATCTGTAGGCATTAGAATTGGATTTGGAATTAGAATTAGAATAATGTGGATTGGACATGAGACATTCCTACAGGCCTCCGCTGGGACTCCACACTCATGAATACATATAGAGCTCACACAAAAAGGAAGGCACTACATTATTTTTTGACATAAATCCCACAACCCCAGAGGAACGCCATGTCCGTGGTCTCTTAAATCCACAGCGACAACTTAATGATTTCAAAAGAGCATTACTTCCATTTAAATCTCTCACTCTGACTCTACCACTAGGAAACTACTTACTACGATCTCCACAATCTGTACGATGAGATTCCTAATTAGAATTGACAATCTATTTACCTCCAAACTACCTCCCCAATTATGTATATTAATAGACTTCCTATACCTATATACCTGTTGCCAATCCAAATACTCACTTCCTCCTCTCTTCCAATATCACAGTATCAACTATGTATCCTCATTTATACACTGATAATTCCAATTGGCAATTTTGAATTGATAATGATGGGGATTCCAAAGCTGCTCGTATCCGTAGGTAGTAGGTGCTAACGATAAGATGGTGTATGGTTCCTTATATGTATGTGCCTAATATCTTCTCCTATTCTGGCTCGCATCGGCATCGGCTTCCCTTGGGATTTCTGAGCGTTTGAAACTGACTCGGATATTATTAGAGATTCTTATTTGGACTCGTAAATGAAGTGATACACATGAAGTAAGGAGCCTATGTAGCTCATTATTATTTGCTCGGGATGATGATGAAGCAAAAGGGAAGGAAAAGGAACACAATGACAGTGCAGTGTGAGATGAGTTTTTTAAGTTGCGAGTTTTGACTTTGAGGGAAGTAAATGCAAATGAGACGGAGACGAGCGTCGTGTCGCTTTGGTTCGTGTGTCTCTGGCCACAGCAGCAGCAGTCGGAGTCTATACTTCTCTGTACAGCTCCACATATTTAATGCACGTCAATATACAATCCATCCACACAGAGGCTGTACGTACATACGGCTCGTTTAAACATTTCGTTTTCCTCAACTAGGCTTGACCTCAATTCCATTATTAAAATCTCTTTCTTTTCTTTTGCTCTCTCTCTCTCCCTCTCTCTGCTTTTTCAAACTTGAAAACGACTCAGCTCCTCCTCGCAACCAACTCTTCCTCCCATGTCCCATATGTAATCCTGAATTAACGCTCCTCAAGACGAAATTTAGGTTTCTCAGTCTCATTTTATGAATGAACCCTCTCTCTCTCTCTCCGCTCATCTTTTACATCTTCAAACATTATTTCAATGTGAATGTTGCGAGCTATATCTAAATTTTGACTTCATTCCTATATATACTCTCCCTGTGGGTTATTATAACTATTCTTGTTTTTGTTACTAATGTTAATTCAAAGATTATCTGCCGTGATATGATTTTGGATCAAAATTAAAACTAGGATTAATAAGACGTGAATTAATATATAATATATTTTAAAAATATACAGACTTGATATAATTACTTGTCAAAGTCTGATCGAATCGGTTCTGATTAAATTCACTGATAAATCTATACACAGATCATACGAAAGCATTTCCCGACTCCTTTTCCCTTCGTCTCTCCTTTAGTTGACTCTATTATGGGCAGTTGCAGTGGCAGTGACAGTCCTTATGATTTCTTCCTATTATACTAGACGGTATTTTCGTAAGTAGGACACTTGTTGTTAGGGATTCGCTGCGCGTATAACTAATTACAGTCACTATGTAAGGTGCATATATATACTACAGGTACTGGTACTGGTACTGACACTGAACGTTTATGTTTGTGTGTGGGAAATTAGTCTTAAATATTGTTGGTAAGATGTACGTTCCTATTGTATATAGGGAGGTATAGCTATTATAATTAAAGCTCTTTGCTCAGAGAATAGAGGTGACAAGTAGGATATTTAAATACCATAAATTTAAGTAGATAACAACTATTTAGGCATTTAGGTTAGAAAAATCCAATGAGTCTATTGTGACTATACAAGAATAATTATTTGATAATTATAATAATATTATCATCATTACTCTCTTGTGGAGGAGGCCTGGATGTATTTGTATGTAAGTAAATATAGATAGTATATACATAGTATAGAGGAAACTTACCTGGGAGAGAATGACTAGGACAAACAGTTGACCAAAGGAGAAAAATGAAGCCATGCCACTCGGTTGTTGTTGTTGTTGTTGTCGTCGTCTTCGGAAATTAGAGGAATTTTGATAGGAAATCTTTGACATGTTTTTACTGGCTGACATGTTTTTGGCAAATTCAAAGTACAGAGTTGGGAAGAAAATATTTAAAATTCGTTGAAAGGACCGATCCTGTAATTACATTAAAAAAATCAAAACTTGAATTGTTTATGTCTATTTATTTACTAATGACAATAAAAAAATATAACCAAATCTCTAACAAGGTTTTTCAAGCCAAAAACCTGGACACACTTAACCCTTTTTGAAACTAAATCAGTAGTTCACCTGGTGAGTATAATGCTTTTTTGATCTAATCTTAATTGTACAATGCAAGTAAAAAAATATAGCCACTGGATTAAAAATTAATACTTTTTTACACAGTGATCAGAATGAGAATTCCTATATGCTTATAGCAGACGCAAGACTCTGTGTGTACAGTACAGGTGCTTTTAGCGAGTGAGGAAAGAGACCAAGTACGGATAAAGATTAGGACTGTCAACAAGAGAAACAGTCTGTAGGTCGAATGTGTTCTAGAGGGAAAACAGAATTAATAGCATTGGATCATATCCCATGACCACGACCACCATTTCCATTACCATGTATCCAATGTTTTTTTTATTTTATTTTATTTTGACTGTCAGAGTCATACTTATTCTTTTTTGGGTGACGGCGACAGTAAAGAAGACAAGAAAGAAAATGCGACAGAATAATAAGAATACGTTATTCTACGTTTTTACACTCATTCATTCTATCATTCATGGTAGTATACAAATTTTACAATTGACTACAAAATCCCTTCTTACTCTCTGCGTACTGTACTACTCACACACATAAAGCAACAATAGAAACTCAACACTATACATAGCATAGCATAGGCTGCCTTTTTTTGTATGTAAATCTGTCACTTTTCATCCCACGAAGGATTAAAACCAATTTAGGAACTACTTTCATTTCAAGGTAAATTTCACACTGTCAATTACCTACCCACTCACATTCACAATAACAATGAGTCAGATACAGGAGGCGGGATGTCGTTGTCCTAATCTCAATGAACGCTAAACTGGACTTTGTTTTTGTTGCTGTTTTTTTTTGTGTAGTTTGTTTTTTTTACACTTGACAAAATTAGGTCTTCTATATTTCAAATTCCATTTTCATTTCCATTTCAGGCCAAAGATAATTTGGAGTCAATTCTATTGCAATAATTGTAATTGTAATTTATACACTTTTCTCTTGAACAAGTTACAGTGCTGAAAAGTCACTTTTTGTACACAGTAGAGATTTTAATAAATTCCTAAAATAACACACAGCCACAGATATAGGCAGTAAGTAAAATCTCTAGGACTAGGACAATTGACTGGTAACTGCGGTACTCTACTAGGAACACATTACAATTACACTATTAGTATTAATTAAATGAGTGAAATACTTACTACACTCTATACTGTTAATTTTAATTCTAATTTTACACCTTCCACCTTCCTGTGCTAATCACTCTCTAGTCTCAAAAAATTCCAAGCTAATTAATACGTCACGTTTATTACTTTACGACTACGATTAGGAATGTCGATGAAACAACGATAATTACAATAATAATTCTTTTTAAATTTTCCAATTCTGTGAGATAACTTCAAGAAAACATCTTGACTCTTGAGAGTTTTCTAATTCTATATAAAAAAATAAAAATAAAATGAATTACAGACTGAAGAAAACAAAACAAGGAGATAATTTTATTATATATAGTGATAAGAAAAGTACACAGAATTTTTATATATATAGATTTAAGATGGTGATGGGAAACTTATTGCCTATTTCTTCTTGATGTTGATGTGTGTGTGTGCATTTGGGAAAAATAAAATAAACTTACTACCTCCTATATTATATGTCTTTAATGTCTAATGCTAATAAATTGCATCCATATCTCTCTAGTTCTAATTCTCTCTCTCTCTCGTAGACGTATGTGCCTCTCGTACACTCTAAATGTGAGTAAATTAAAGAAAGCGAGTCAATTCATAATTCATTGCACTGGAGCGGAACTCAAGAAAAAAAATGTTTTTTTTCTTCTCTCTGGCTACAATGGAATGAAATACAATGGACGTCGAAACAGAAGCAAGAACAAAAAAAAGAAGAGAATACAAATACAAGTGAGCGAACCATTGCAATTTGCAATCCAATCCAATTCATATATACACACAGCCTCATCATGTACGATTTAAGTCATGAGAAGGGACGCTAATTGTAGGTACATACTGCGTACATATATATTCTCTCTCTCTCTCTCTCTCTCTCTCGATGTGATACTATATATTCTAAGTAGGTATAGGTACATAGTATAACGCTACTGCCCCAAGATGTTTATAACTAATCGTAAGTTATAACTCGGTTAAGGATTTCTATACGTTGCAATATATTAGTCTCTATAAATTTTATTTTTCACGACTGCTGAGCATTCTAAAACACTAAATATTTTCTTTTCCCTCCTTTTGTTTCCATGATATAGCATGTTTAAATCTGTACAGATTTTTTTTTTAATTTGAATTTTGAATTGATGTGCACGGAATTTTTAAACTTTCAAAGGAAAAGTTTTGCATGTCAGGAAATTTGACACACTAATACATATACGTTTATTTAGTGATTAAATCGTTTCTATTAATTTGGTAATTACAAGAATAAATAAAAACAGGTAAAAAATGAAAGGATTACTTTTATTCGCATGGTTATTCAATGGCCAAGTAAAATAGCCTGTACAACCGGAACTATTAAACTACCAAAATCTCAGGAATTTACTATTGGTGATGATGATCGCAATCCAAAAAATATTGGATGAGGTAAGTAGGTATAGCTACTTGGAAGGTAGATATAAAAACAAGTAAAAATCAGCATCTAAAAAAATTGGAAAGGTCTGCCTCATCCTCATCCATGTCCTGTTCCTGTCCTGGTAGTAATTAACTGTCTATACTGTCTACCGTCTACAGGGCAGTCTTTACACTGAGCACACGCACACACAGTGAGTGAGTGAGTGAGTGAGTCAGTCAGTCAGTAGCTTCTTTTCTCGTTTCTCTCCTATAATACCTGTGTAGCCTGTGGCCTGTGTAGAATGTATACGGATACTATAAAAAAATTGAAACAAAACAACAACAAACCGCCTACACAATATTACGTAGACACAATTTGAGGGATGAGAGAGTAATCACAACAACAGCTCACGTTGACCCCATGACATTCGTCTCGTATTGTGTTCTTCTAATCTTTTTCTATACAACTTTACAAAACTAATAAGCTTCACTTTTACTTTGCAATATCTGTGTGTAATATCAGCGTTCCCGTCAAATGAATGGACGTCAAGTGGTCTCAGACGGAAAGGGGTATAAAAAAAATAAAGAGAAGAAAACTGGTCGATTCAGATTCTATTTCATTTCAAACTTCCAATTAGATACATAGGTATGTATGTATGTACAGGCTACGTTTCTGCAAGTACGTACCTATATACACTATGGCCTACCCTGTCGTTTTAGTTCTTGCATGAAAACAAAATTTATTTACGAGGGAATCTTGTACAATTTGCGTAGTGGCGAGTGAACTGTACCTATACTACCACATATATTTACTCAGATTTAAGACTGAGATGGAGAATACAGAAGACTTTGGAATACCTTGTAAGTTACATTATAAAACAAGTTCCACCTGATTAGACTTGAACTTGCGTGCAAAATTTATAACGAGTCTGATCGCAACTTGCTGGTTCACTTCTCCCTTCAATGAAAATCCCTAATGCTATACTTATATATGTAGTAAGTGGTAGGTAATGGTAATGGTAATGATAGGCACACTCTTCTAGTTGCCTTTGTTAAGCCAACGATAAGAATGTATCCAAGTTAGAGGGCGGATGAGACATATAGAAAATGGTTTCAATTTCCATTTCAATTTTCGATTAAATCCACGATTAAGCAATGCAATGGTAATTATTATGCACGTTGATCCTTTATATTTCGCTAATCAACGTCCATATATACTGCCCCATTAGATACTCCAAATCCCACTAATGGCCCCTAATCGTCATTCGTTGTCAACTCAATCGGAAATCGAAGGTGGACAAATATTTTCATACTTTGAGATTTACATAGTGGATAAATTGGTAATAAGCGTATCTCTCATGCATTGGAAAACAATGACAAGGGGATTTTATTTTGCACTATAGAAGGATCTACGCTTCAGAGTTGAGCGCTATAATTGACAAATTAAAATTACCTATACTACAAAATTTAAGGTATTAGAAATTAAATTAAATTATAGTTCACCTTTACAATGTTTAATTGCGCTAAGTTATAAGCAAAGCAGCAATTTGTAATTTTGTTAAAAATCCAAGTTTCTCTCTTGTATTGTATTTTTGTATTTATCTAAACTGAAACAGAAACAGTAGGTGAGCTCACAATTTTATATAGAAATTAAAAAATTAAAAAAACATTTATTTTCACGAGCACTTTTTAAATCAACAAAGATATTTCACTGAACGGACGAAGACACCAAAAAATCACAAAATCATGTGTGTTCAAGTCAACAAGATTGCTTCCCAAGCTCCGTCTCTTTTACAGTTGAAGTTGACCCACAACACAACGTACGTCAAGAAGAGAAAATAACTCCCATCATTTTCAACCCCATATAGGCAGGAATACGAAAAACCTCAACACATTAAAAAAACGATGGAACGAACGCTTATAATGGAGATTTGATTATATAAATGTAAATTTGTCACTCAGTAGGTCAAACTTGAGACAACTAAAGAAACTGATTTAGAAACCAATTCACCACGATCGCAGCAGCAAGGAATAAATTCTTCAAAGTATATATGCAGAGATGATGTCCGAAATAAATTATTTGTAAAAAAAATACTTAATTTTTTTTGGTAGGGGAACTTTTTGAAAAATAAAATAAAATTTTTGGGAATTATTGAAATCGAAATTGAAACCGAAATTGGTGTAGTATAGTTGTAGTTGGAGATGTAGACAAGAATCAAGGAGGACTCAAGTCAGAGGTAGACTGGGCGAGAAGGAAGGAGAAGGAGTGAGTGGAGACGTTGAAGTTAATCGAGGTACTGACTCAAGTGCAGAGACTCGCTGATGTTGAGAGTGGATGCGTGAAAAAACGACTCCTTTGCTAATGAGACCCAAATGTGGAATATAATATTTAAAGGGTTGTTAGTTGGACAGACAAAAGTGGAAGAATGAAGAAACCCTTTGGTTGAGTCTCCGTCTTCTCTCTTTCTTTACCATCATCCCCCTTCTATATACTCAGTCATATTCTCTTGTGCGCCTCTCAAATAGGATGTGGATCTGTCGTGGATCCTCTCTTTCCCTTCCCTTCCCTTCCCTTGCTCTTCTTATGCAGCACTCTGTGGTAGCCTACACCTATTCCTTCACTCATATTCCCTATTCTTACATTTCATTTGTTGGGCACAGAAAGTTTAGAAAAAAGGACTAACCTACATGGAGAATGTAGTGTGAAGTTAAAAGGGTTTACCTTTCCAAATATCCAAATCACATGCTCACACGACCATACCATCCAAAACGAGAGCCAACACCAACTACATTACATACAGAACTATCCCACTATAGTTTAGTGGAAGCTACATTACATACATATACAAACCCCCCCATCAAAGGAAAATCCTCAATTTGGATAGTGTCGAATATATAGTATTATTATGGTAGTCCGTATCTAGCGTCTGCACCCCCTATTCTCTCCTCTTCAGGATGACCATGTATTTGATGCTACTTTTACTCCACTTCTACTTGCACTCCTCACTCTATCTCCATTCTTCCATAAGTGCTAACAATACAATTGAGACCTGAAAGACATCCGTGCCGTAGTTTGAATAGTTTTAATATCTATATTTGACTCACACAGTAGGACACGCTACTACTACTACTGTTCTCAGCCCTTCTTCTACTTCTACTTCTTCTCCTGCGACAACTTCTGCCTGTACGATGTATACAGTTAAAAAAATTCCACATCACATAATTTATATCTACTAGTATTACACAAGGAAGCTGAACAGATACAGAGACTCGTGTGACCCATCGCAGCATCTCTCCTATCATTACTTTTCTATTAGGTATTACACCCACACATTACATTGTCTTGAGCAGTTCTCATCCTTAGCCTCCTCGTTCCTTACATTCCTTCTCCTACGAAGGGAAAAGTAAGAATGAACCAAAGAAGAACGGGATCTCCAGATCGTGTGACAATGCAATCCTCCTTGTATCTAAGGATAAGATGTGAGGCCTTGTAGTACTGCTACTACAGAGTCATATTTTACAACTTGTACTCTACAACCAAACGAAATCTAAAATACAGATCACCAGAATCGGAAGCGAACACCTGTGCCTGTGCCTGTGACAGTAGTGACAGGAGCTAACACGCAGTAGGGTTGACTCTTTTTTTGAGGAGTCTCTCTCTCTCTCTCTGTCTGAACCAAATCAGTACAATGGGAGAGAAGAATCGATGAGATTATCTTATGATTGAGGCATGAATACAGTAGGATGCAGGAGGAGATCACACTGCAGAGATGACATTTTAAAAGACTAAATTTGAGACACCACCTCCACCATCACTGCTACCACCATGTATAAAATGAAGGCGCTACCAATATGCACAGCTAAGTAGCACTATAGGATTAAAAAGTGCGTGCGATAATATATTTGTATTTATTTTTCTTTAGTATAACATGTCAAGTAAAGCGTATCATTTTTGTGTGGTGTGGTGTGGGTGAGTGTGAGTTGTGGAGATAATAAAAATGGTAAATTGTAATGAATTGATATGAAGAAGTGCGTGGCTATGTATTAATATCGGGCAGACTGGACTGGATGTAATATAATATGTGGTGCACAAAGGGAATATGGAGGGAAGGGAACATCTAGTATATTTATATCTCATTATGACCGTGTACTGTGAGTACCTGGAACATAATAATAATAATAGGAATAATATGTATATAGTTGGAGTGTACAGTGTATACAGATTATATAGATGTGCCTGATATGGGTCTTTTCATCCCTCGCCATATAGTTATAGAATGCCTTATTACCATGGTAGTCATGGTACATGGTTACATGCGTGTACGATTCATAATAATAATATAATCCTTATGACTGACTGAGTGGATGGATGGAAAATGGAAGGTAACGTGTACGTGTGTGTGGAGAGTCCCGTTACTTGGCTAGTGTGTCAGTCTGTCTAAAAGTCTCAAACTCGAGAACTTCACAGCTCCAACGTCTCCAACGAAGAGGCAAGAGCAACAGGTAGCTTGAATGCACAGGAGATATAGTGATGAGGCTTTTCCCTTCGCGTTGCACTCACTGCACTGTAATCTCTGTAATGTGTCTTCACATCATACGAGATGCGAGCAAAGATTTTTACATACTGCTACCAACGCCAAAGCCAAAGCCAAAACCAAATCCAAATCCAAGTTGAAGGTAGTTCATCTATCCTTCGCTTTAGTTATTGTCCTTTCAGGCTCTTCCATTTCATTCTGACTCTCAAGCTCAAAGCCCTATTCGTTTTACTCCTTATTAATGCTTGGTTTGGGTGTGCAGGAGATATATGTGTGTGTGTGCAGTGCACATGTACGACTCACTAATTTTGAGATCCAGACCAAAGGAAGCATAGACTCGCTAAAGGTTCTCCGTTTTAAGTAATTATTTTTGCTTATCCTCCATCCTGTGATGTGTGATTCGAGCATGTGGGCTACTATTTGCATCCCAGCACCTACCTACCACCTATATATGAATTAACGTTATTCAAGTCCTGGCTGAGCTGTGCGGTATGAAGCATGGAGACTGTGTACATAGTGAGTTGCTGTGGTACTAATGAAGGTGTTGATGGTAGTGTGTCTTTAATAATATAATTCCCCTGCCTCTTTCTCGTTCTATATAGTACTCTTGCTCCATGTGTGTGCCTGCTCATCTTCGTCTTCGTCGCCGTCTTCATCTTCGGCATGAAAAATTATTTTTGAAAGATGCTTTATTGGACTTGGACGCAAAGTGAATTACATGGCTCGGCATAGCATGGCAAGGCATGGACATGGACTCCTGGCTACGTTGCTTTTGCAATATTTCTCGTCCTATTTCTGTCTCTGTAGCTCCTCATAGGTGTACATACATACTTCCTCCTACCTGATAACATCTCATTCAGATGATATGAGTGTGGTTAATGCATCTTCAAAACTATATAATTTATTATTTCCCTTGTCGGCCAGCAACATTATGAAATACTGTATGTAGATATAGCAGAGACATAATATTTTTACCTATAACAGCTGTAACAACTTTGTTATAGCTCCATCATCACCACCACCACCACATGTTTCAACTTTTGAAGAATGTCAAGCGAGACATATGAGGCAATTATTACTATAGGGATTATTATTTTTGATTTTATACACTTTAATCGGAAACTTATGGGAAGGGATGACATACAGAGAGAGAGGGAGACAATGGAGAAATCCTGTGTGTATCTGGCTGGGCAGCCTTGAGTTTGTGAACATGAATTCTCGTAAAAATCAGATTTTTCTACATTAATAATCATACTTCTTGGGTACTCCGGTCCACATATCTATACTATCTGCATAATAGGTCTATGTACCTACCTATGTAATATACTTGAAGAATGATGACTTTTGTCATCAGTCATTAATTTTCTCTGTTCCACACGCCACGCACGCGACATGAAATGGTTGTCAATTTAAATATTCAATTTAAATTTTAAACAGATGTAAAAAAAATAAAAATATTATATGACTTGTCCGAGGATTAATTTCGCAATAGACCTCGCAATGCTTGGTGTAATAATATTATTATTGTAATTGCATTCAATGTCAATTAAAGCCACGCTTAAAGTATAATTTATAGCTTTTATGATTACTAATTGTCATTGTAATTGTGATTGGGGGGCTGGACCAGGACCAGTTAGTGAGAGATTCCTGCATTCAAATGGCTCATTATATATAGTAATTATTTTGCATAATACCTACTATACAAAAATAGGTCAAATGTCAAAAATACAAAAGTGATAAGGATCCCTAATAGCGGAGTTTCTCAGTTGGGGATCCATCCTCATCACCTCAAGAGTTCATCGTCATAGTACTTAATTAGCTTTTGATTCATGACTTAAATACTGCAGTATAAGAAAACATAGGCATGTTCACTAATATACAGATTTTAATTCATGGAGATGGAATACCCCTACAGCCTACAGCTAAATGATTTATCCAAGTAAACAAATCGAAAAAAAATGTATAATTTTAGCACACAAAGTGAAGGCTCAATTAACTTGTTTCTTAAATATATTGAGGTTTACGAGATTGCATAAATTAAGTGTAAATATTTACAGAAAGCTACAGACTACAGGTACAAGCTCAGAGCCGTACAGGCGCATTGCAAAATAAGCTGACGATAAGTTTTACATTCAAATGTCAAGAACATCATATCATCATCATCCTAGTAAATACCGCTATACACTGTAGTACGATTTACTCTCTATATCCACATTACTGTTATAGTCTCAAAGATGGTCAAGATATATAGTAAGATTTTTTAATGCATAAATAAAAAAAAATATATGAATAATATATTTGTAAATATAGCATGTTCCTTCGTTATCGCTCGCGTTCATGCCATGTCAATGAGTGATGAGTGTAGAATGTCAAGCAGAGCATAAGAAGAAGAAGACGAAGAACTGAAGAAGATGTTGACTATGTGTGGATGCTAGACTGTAGGTAGACTGGGGCTATGCACTCAGAATATAAATACAAAATTCGGCCAACACACAACACTATAATGTTTGTCCTGCATGTACACTTAATTATCCAATAAAATGCTTAGCATTGATTTCAAACTATGCGTATTTACGGCTACGGCTACATGGCTATGATCATGCCCATGACCATCCATACACAAAAGTATAGACTTGCCTGTGACTGTATAGCCTCTGGCCTGTAATGTAATCCATATCCACATATTCCCCTGAGAGTATAATGCTCTGTAGAAGGGAAAGAGAGAGATGCGAGGAATACTAATAATAATAATAATAATAATAATGGAAAAAAAGTTGAGAGAATGAAAATCAACAACCCAGCGGCCAAAGTCAACGTCAGCACCCATGATGATGCGATGCATATGAGCGACTTAAACTGTGGGAAGTCGAAGTCGAAGTCGACGTTCAAATTCCTGAGGACTCATCATATTCTCTCGTATCTTCCTGGTTTACATACCATTTAGACTATTTAGACTGAATTAATGCATCCCAAGAGTTATTTCAAGTTTATGATGTATGTATTACACCAGTCTCAGTCTCAGTCCCTGTCTCCCTCCTACTAGGTGCCACACAACACAACACGTCCACCGACGTCAGCACGGAACAGAACAGAACAGAACCGAGCGGTCAGCTGGGAGTTGATGAGTACAGATACTGTATATGGTGTAACATGCTTAATTTTGAGTTTCGTTCCCGTCTCCAATATTAGCAGTGTGAAGTTTGGAGTAAGCCCCATGCATATATATAGGTAGGATTGCAAATACATAATGTTATGATTGTTGATGCTGATGCTGTTCAAAATTGATCTTGGTAAACGAAACTGCACTCCATTCCACGACAGGTATAGTATAGTGCTTATAGCATATTATACCTTAGGTATAACCTCCCTAACTCTAACAAAGTGTACATGGTGTATGGAGTTTAAATATGTTGAAGACGCTCCAAATAAGAAAATAAAGTAGGTAAATAAGCTGAGCGTTCAGTGAGCGGAGAGCATGTCCACATGGTACATCATCATCATAAGTAATAAACATTATCTAGTACGTGTGCCACTCATAATCATCATCCTCTCTCTCTCTCTCTACCTTTCCTCCATCTCGTCAGATGCAATACAGAGCGAACGGGGAGATGACATGCATGTGCATACTATAACAACATGTGGAACCTAATTTTTTGGTATAGTACATGCATGAATTTACAGTCTAGCGTAGCTACCCCTTGAGTATAGTCTTCCCCTCATTTTCATTTTTTTTTGTATTTATAATAATTTATATATATTTTTCCAAAAGTAAAAAATAATAACTTTATAAAAATAAAAACTAAACAACACCACTGCAGATACAGAACGCATGAGCACATGTCTATAGTAGGAAGGGAGCCGTGTCCGTCTGTCCATCCACCTTCTATTAGGCGCATCCATATCTGTACCGTTTCAGGATTTGTATATGTAGTCATAATAATAATAATATCATCCCTTTTTTATTGTTATTATTGTTATACATATTTTTATATCTATTTTTATTTTGTAATACAAAACTACTGATAAATCGACATTACTCCCTATAGTGACTACATAGGTGTACTGATATACCCATGTACCTTCTTTGAATTTGACATTTATTTTCTTCCTATTATTTAATCAGAGAGAAGCCGCTCTGGATTTATAAAGCTTGGATTTGGCTCTGACTCTGACTCTGGTCAAAGCAAAAGGGGAACTTATTAAAAGAAAATGCCTTGGTATAGCTTCATTCTTGGTATGGTTGTTGTTTCTGTGCATGACTTATTACTTCAATTGGCAGGTAATACGACCTGATTTCTCAACCATGAGGTAATGCTCCTGTACTTATGTATGTACATGTGCATCTCGGCTGCGTTCTTGTTTTTTTTACCCAATTAGATAAGATTCATACTTGGAATGAAAGACACTGTACTCATCTCCTGACTTTGACTCTAAGCATCTAAACGTATATGCTTATACACTTAACAGATATATTCGCATGAAATATAGATATCTACTTGACTTTGCCCTTCCCCGACTTGAACGTATTTTCGTATAATATTTCTTTGATTATTTTCTTGCAGCCTAAATTGGAGGGAGTGAGTGTCGAACGGAAAGGAATGTGTAATTGTGAGTTTTGTGAGTAGAAAAAAAAACAAAACTACCCAGAACAATAACAATAGCAATGAAAAGCCATCAACCTAATTTTAGCTTAATTTCTTTCGTCAACTTTTCCTTTAGCAGTATAGAGATTAGGTATGCTCATTATATGTACCATTCCATTTGTACTGAAATCTGCAGTGGTGGTGGAAGTGGACATGAGGTAAAAATTTGTGAATGCTCACTACTACTACGTCTGGGACAATTTATTTTGACTCATTATACGATTGTGTATGAATGCTGAGGCACGACGACACTCGAGTAAAATTGTAAATCTTTAACTAAATGTAGAACTTTAATACAGTGCCGGCTGGCTATATGTAGGTATTCATAATAATTACCTAGCTTACTAACCTTAAATTTACATATACGTACAACCTCAATAAAAAGCTTGTGCGTGCTCTTATATATTTCACATTCTCAAATCCCACAAAAATTCCAATGCTTTATGATGTACGCACCGCACGCTTGACAAATTTGCATATTTTGGAATCATTTTGATTGTGCAACAAGTAAGAAGACAGCCTCACCGAATAAAGAAGTTAAATCGTAATAATAATATTCTAATATTTTATAATAATATAATTTTCCTTGAGTTCCGTTTTGAGTTGCTCTTTAAAAGCTAGCCATGCTTTTGCAGGTATTTGTGTGTATTTACACACTTATTGATTTGCTTGGATTTTGATTTGGTATTGGCCTGTGTTTTGATTGCATCCATTTATTTGAGACAATTTTTTGTTGTCTTTTGGTGAGCCTACAATTACTTGTGGCCGGAGATACCGTTTTTGGGATGGGGGACACAATTTCATTGGGAAGGAAATCGTTCCTTTTTTTAACTATGTACCTAAATGTACGCAGTTGTCTGTTTTGGTTTTTGCACTGCATATTATGCTATGTTGTTGTTGTTAGTATTATGCTGTAACATGGTTTTTGTGCTGATTTACTAAACTTCCCTGACATTCCCTACAACTACTACAGCAGTCGTCATCAAAGTCGTAGAAATACCGAACCATTTTATGTGTGTGTGTGTGACTATATAGGAAAGTAGGAAAATCTGAGAAGGAACAAATACATATTATAGACATGTAATAATCACATAAATAAACTTTAATAGAGGATCATACTACATTTTTGAGGACTACTTGTTGTGCACGAGTGGATGAATGCAGGTAGATAGAAGAGTCTTTTGCTAACAATACCAATTTAAAATTAAAACTTACTATACTGACTTCTACTCCTGCCATTTTGTACTAGCTATGCCATGCTTATGTCTCCATTTGGCTTTATTTTAGTCTCGAATTTTTTTGTAATTGTGTAATTTTATAAATAACATCTATCATGTACCTAACCTGCGTGCCGAAGCCTACAACTACAATATATGACAAGAACAGAACATAGCTTCTGTCTTATTACTCGCAATGCAATACTCAGGAGTATTACGTAGCGGTATATGTAGACAAGATATTATTATGCTCACGTTTGTTAGGACGAGTACGAGAGAAAAAGGAGGAAGCTTTTGGTTTTTGATTTGATTCGATTTGGGCGAAAATGATGGGGTGGGAAATATATAAATATATATATTATATAGATATAGATCATAATTCAAGATCAGATCCTGTATCAACCTGTGTAACAAGAGATAACAATATATAATTATATGTAATGTGGCTCAATTCACAATCACAATCAAATGTATCTACCTACTGAAAAAAAACATTACATAAAAATATGAAGATAAAAACAAAAAGGACCAAGATCGCTAAAATGTTGACGTCCACCGTCCAGATTTAGTTCTCGGCTTTAAGATTTAAGATTTGCAATTTGCAATAAATTTAATGCGGATTCTCTTGTAGAGTAATTAGGTGTTATCATTAAGATTTGAGAGGATTGCCCAGAATCTTGAAGTGATCTCTGATTACTCATGATTGTGCTGGATATGCTTCTTCCCAAGTGTGTTACAAATACACAACACACATACATCAATTTAAAATGAATACATGTCCATACAGGCCATGGCTACACGTCGTCGCGGACGTGTGTGTTTTCCTCAGTTTTTTTATTCTTCTTCTTCATCTTCTTCCTCAGTGTAATTCACTCTAATATTATGTATAGTGGTACAGAACACAAATATTACACGCAGACGGCAGACCTGTAATAACATGTAGTACTAGTCTGTCTACCTGCACAGGAGTCCACAGACAGGCTCGTAATCGCCCTTACAGATATATGGACGGGGGAGTGCATTTCACTAAAAGACTCAACACCAGAACCAGAATCATATGTAGTTCCGACGGGCCTACTACTACATTACTTGCACACACACACACACACACACAAGTCCTAGAGAATTAGCAGGGCGGAAAGTACTGTACTCATGAAGTGGAAATATTTGTGCTAATGACAGGACATACAATATAAAAGTTTTCCTTTTTTAACAATAACATAATATATAGGGAATCTCATCTGAATTATTCTGCAGCAGTCACTCTACTCACACGCTGCATAGTCTTCAATAGTCATCCCAATTCGAATTCAAACGCTCTGTTTTTATTTTACAACAACAATAAGCAGCATCAGATGAATTTCAGAAACTATTTAATAAAAATATTATTATTGTTTTGACTGCCCACCTACTATCTGTACTTGTACGTATGTACTTACCATACGATTAGACAAAGAGACGTGTGTAAGCGTTTAAAATTAAATTACTTGCAATATAATTTGAGAATAGGTAGACCCAGGTAGGTAGGTATTATTGTTATTGTAATGGTCTTGGTCGTGCTCATCATTTACAAAGTAAGCAATAATTTATTATTATTATTTTAAGCTAACTCAACGACATGGAATAATATTACCAACGTCATTTCTTTTGTCATTTCATGTTTATCAAAGAAACACACGAGAGAGCTAAATGCTATGCGTATGACACATGATATTACTGAGATGAGAGTGAGAACTATTTTCGAAATGGAAAAAATAATTTTTTACAGATTCCAGGACAATTTAGCCGCAGGTATGAACTTAACTATCTCAAAACGCGAGAGATTTAAAAATCTTATACTTATATCAACTTGTGATAAAGTAAAATAAAAAAGGACTCTGTTATACTGCGTAAGATTATTATTATGATAATGTTTTTTATCGGAACGAATTAAATTAATGAAGATCCCTTCCGTCTCCGTCCACTGTCCACATTATCATGACTCTCACGTGCGTCCTACATATGGTCCGCCGAAAACTGAAGCAAAATATCCATCTCTCATTTTGCACTAGTCCATGTGAAGCATTTATCATCTGCACTATTTAAACTGAGACACCACCACAAACGTAAGAGAGAACGTGGAATTTTCAATTTAATCAAACAAACAAAGAGTGATTCAACATTCAAGAAAAATGATCAAGTTGATTGAGATCGAAGGGAGCAGCTGGAGTTGGAGTTTGGAGTTGGCTACGAACGAGAAGCCGCTGAGCAGTATGAGATCCAAAAAGAATGAAGAAAGAAAATAATTCACGACGATGGGATGTCCTGTGCTATATGGACCATACGCCATACGCCATACTCGATACTGATGCATGGACTGGGAAGATTGAGCATCCCAAATTGAAAATCATTAAGGTAGAAAACGCACGAAAATCTCAAGTGTCCTCTTCCTATTCCCATTAACAACATTAGGATACTGTAACTTGTGACCATCATCCAGTGTATTGTTTTGAATTTGGATTTGGACTCTATATAATATTATGCTTTGCTTTTTTACTCACTATATAGTCAGTCTGACATGCTGGCGGATGAGCTATGGCTATGGGACTGTGTGCAGTCAAGTTTTATGCAGAGCAGAGGAGAGAGGAGGGAGCCAGGTATTGAAATTGCAATCAGAATCAGACCAATAACAATAACAATGTGGAGGACGTGCATACGAAATTCACCCAGTCAAAATAAATCAGCTATGACATGACAATAGAGTTAGTTCGTAGGTCTCTGACTGCTTGTAAATTAAATGCGACAAGCGTGTATGGACTGATTGTAGTCTAATTGTACAGCATGGTTCTATATGCATACAATTTAAATCAGTTATAATTTAGAACACTGTACTACAGTGACTTTTACTGTACTTCTTCATCTCGCACCCTCCCTACAAACACAAACAGATGCATAGCACACACACACAAACTGCTGACGATCAGTCCATCCTTACGACCGGGAGATACTGGTCAGGACTTGGAAGTTTGAGTTGTTGTTTTACTTTAAGAAATCATATTATCACCATCGCTTATAGTTCCCTGCCTGCCTCACCATTAAGATGATGCCTATGATATGCAGATAACGTGGGTAGTTGGTCCAGGCTGATGTTGATCATTGTTAAAAAAAATCACAGCAGTACCTATGTATCTATACAATATAACTATATCCCTACTGTGCTCCCAGTGCAGTGCATTCGGCATTCCTTAAGAAATCCGTACTCCCTAGATTCTAAACTCTACAGTCGGCTTTTTGCATTGGGAATTTGAATTAAGGATCGACAATCGAAGACGAAGACGACGGCGATGTCGACAGGGAAGTTTCTCCGTCGTTTTAGCGTGAGTCACGGTTTTTACTTGTACAATCAAAATTATATGATACAGCACATAGCAACTTCAATATCAACAACAAAGTACAGTGTATTTTGAAGACTGTAGAGCTCAACAATTTCTTTACACAAAATAGCAACGTACCTACCTTCCTATCTACATGTAAATTGGTGTATCATACTAATTCCACAAAACAATTCCCAAGACTTGCCCTTGTGTACATAAATTAATCTTAATCAGAGATTTAAATGTAATGCATTAAATGCGCCAGATATTCATTTTAATTGTACTGACAGTGTTTCCATTCAGGATTCGCAGCGCATGCTTATAATCTATAGAGTGATACCTCTGATTCCCCATTACAATTCCCTTTACTGTCTACATCCACAGCACTATAGCTCTTGTTATTGTTATTGTGATTTAGATTAAGTGTTTCACCTGCGAAATAGTCTCATTCTTGAATCCCCGTCTTAATCTTTAAAAGTCTATAACGGAGCATTCATCTTACTGAGTAGGTAGGTACTTATTTGATTCGTCTAAAATGTATCTGTACATGCTTCCTCACTAGTCAGTACAGTCACAGAGATGTAATATAGAATCTATAGTTGCTCGAGTGTAATTCATCGATCGTGCAGTTCTCATTGTTTGTCTTTCGTCTTTTCTGGTGCACCGTGTCAATTTCCCATTCCATTTCTAAACTTGAACTTAATACAATTATGATCACGTAGCCAGCATTTAGATGACGCAGGCTGATAATATAGACAGCGCTTTAGTTAGTTTACGATTAGAGTTTATAGCTCAGCCACACAGATATACATTGGGGGTACTTTATCATTATTATATTATTATTATTATGATATGATGGCCATATTTATTTTTCTAGGTCGGATTTTTATACAAGCTCACAACATTAGTTTGTGATTGAGAATTTTACTCCAATCTTATTAAACATCGCCTCCCCATCATGGCAATGGCAATAAAGACAACACTCACAATTTCTGAAATTATTATTCTGTAATATTATTATAGCTTTTTAAAACTATTAGGATGACACGAAGGCTGGTTTCAAAACTCAATCCACGAAGAAAGGAAAGGGATTAACCTCATAGATTGGATGTCATGGCGTGGAGTGGAAGACAGTGTGTGTAATTAATCGCATCTCTCTCTCTCACCACCCTCAATTCCGCAACAAACAACAAAATATTCAAAATCCGAGAAAATAAATAATCTTCCATTGTAGTAGAAGCAATGGATCATTCAGACTTCAGACAATGTTCAACAAATAAAATCAGAATAATAAAAGGACACTGCTGCTGGCTGAGGCTCTAGCTCTGACATAAAGCCGCAAAACAATACAACAGAAAATATTAATGTAGTTTTCCTAGAAATGAAGAAATGAAGCTGTAGGATGGAAGGGGGGAGACGGAGACGGAGACGAGTATCTAGGTCTGACTGATTTCAATTTCATGCTCCTTCTCCTTATTCTTTCAAATTGAATTTATATCCTCAATAGTAGCAGTAGTTTAAGACTCAAATAAAGTCAAGTGGCAAAATGACTCGGCTATGTACAATCACAATTCAAGAGTAATTCAACAAAACAAGGAATACTTAAATGCACAAATAATAATTAGGTAGGTAGATTAAGTTTAGAGGCACACAGGACAGAGTGCATTGTACAACGTAGTTTGCAGAGAGTAGGTCTTGTCTAAATTTAAATGCACCCGAATACTCCACTATAATGTGTGAGCACTTGTGAACGCAGATTTGCATGTTTTGTTCTAAATGGAAAGGGAATGGAGTTAAAGTGGAAGGGCTACGGCTACGGCGTCAGTCTTTCATTTTCCTCAGCCTCTCAAACTTTTTTTTATCCGTACGTATAGTTATAAGCTTTGAGTGGAAACATTGAGAATTTTGCCTCAAAAATTTTCAGGATCAGTGTCAAACCAAGCCTCATTCTGCCAACTGTAAACAATAAAAGCTAAAACCATAGTAAATCAGTTTTCATTAGGCTGGGGGATATGACGAGATGAGCTTCTCTTCTATAGCTATAACTACATACGAGTATGTATTTCTGTAGACTTACTGGTACCGTCGACGGCACCGGCACCGGCACCGGTATGCAGAGACACATTGTAGCACAAAGTATATTATGTACTATACAAAAACCTATTTGTATACTGCTAAAAAGGTTTTCCGCATTTGCTAAAATTTACAAAGAGTGAGAAAGACAAGAGAGTAGTATGCACATTTTTCAATGCCTCTCTGTCTCTGTCAACAGCCTACTACTACAGATAGACAGAGTCGACTCTAATAAACACCTGTGAATTGTGCACAGCATTGTACTTTAAATGTACATTGTAACAGATGTACAGTGGTGACCAACCATCTAGCTGCCACGGTGTGGTAGTGGTATTGGTATGGTAATACAGAAGAATGCAGGTAAAGTATTATGATTATTTGGTGTGTTTAAGTCCAGTATTAGAATTCTTTCGTCCTTATACATTCTTGTAATACATGAAGTCACATTGGGATTGTCACTCCTCTCCCTCCGCAATGAAAATGGAAACGACGGAAAACGTTGAATGGAAGAGTGAAATTGTGCCATGGCATCGGCATTCTCGTCCCATTCACATCAGAAACAGAAAGAGCCAAACTTGGGCTAGGCAAACGTATGTATACTAAAGACTCATCGTCACTACTTATTGGCACCTACCTACCTACCTAGGTACCTACTTATGCACGCTGTTGGTTTGCAGTATAAGGTTCGTCGCATCTCTGTTTGATTCTGCTCTGTTGTTATTGGATTGCTGCGGCGACACCGGCGAGAGATACTATATGTAGTATGTAGGTAGGTACTTCCAAAGGTGTACCATACTCATTGAAATCTGAATATTTTATGAGTCTTTGGTATTTATGTGTGTCGTCCTGGCATAACAGGAAAGTAGAAAAAAAATATGCGTGGGGGGAGGTTTTCCACAAAAATGGACATCCGGTAGAAAGTGTGACTTGACCGTTTTTGCAACTTCGTCTTCTTCTTCTTCATCATTCTGGTTTTTTTCTTACCGCGCTCACAGCTTGACGTTTACTTTTGGCTGCTACATTGGTAATTCCAATTCTAAACTACTAGCCATGTAACCGTGTAACTTGCTTACTCATTGATTCCGTCCGAGTCCGATGACGAAGACGGCAAGAGACACAGAAAAAAATACACACAAACAAAACAGAAACAAAAAAACAACGAGCTGACGGACAACGAGAACGAGAACGACAACGACATCGACAAACCAAAGAGAGCAACCTCGTAAAGTATAAGTATACCGCTTCGCTTGCGCTTAAGACTTATGACTAATTTGACCGGATTTTGCTTTTTATTTTGCATAAATTCCTGGTGAGTGGTCGTGGTGGTACATTAGAAAACTGTATAGTATGTAGAAAATGAATTATTGGGAGTTTTTATTCTACTAATACAGTGACAGAGAGGCCTACCATAAATAGAACTGATTTCTCAGTTAGACGGACTATGTGCCGATTGTCGATACTTTAAATATACTAAAATATCACGCATATATACTGTCTACATCTACATAGGCACCCTCTCATGCAGTAGCTTTATCTTTATATATCACTGCCCTATTGTTGTTCTACTTCAAACCTCAAGAATAAATCGATAAATATTACAAAAATGTGTTTGTAATCTTTACCGCAAATAAGCTCGCAGCCACCTGTCATTTTTGCCTCTGTAAAAGGTCGCATTTTATTTATTAGTATCCTACATTCATTTAAATACTTAGTGTCTACTTTTTTGCACTGATTGTTATCACATTCTGTTTAATGTTGAAGATGACAACCTTAAATGTTGGAAAAGGAAAACTGGATCAATAAGTTAAAGTTAATTTGCTGACACAATAAAAAATGGACTGGCAAATGACTGCGTAAAATCTACGCATTATTTATCATGAGGGAAATAAAATTTAGAAAGGGAAAAGACATCAATTGCAAGTTACAAAGTTGCATTTTATTTGTAATTGAATCAATTAGGATTTAACTTTAGACTTTGAAAAGGTGCAATTACAAGTAGGCAGCCATATAGGGCCATATGTTCATACAGTGAATCTATATCGTACCGTAATTCGTAATATGAAGCAGGTACCTATACCTACAAAGGAAATGCGTAAGCAATTCAAATTGAACCTCTTTGTGTGTATAAATCCTCAAATTAATTTTCAAGGATGCAAATGACAAACTACCAAAATAGCAAAATAGAAAATGAAATTTTATAATCATCTAGATTGGGGTTCAAAAGGCCATAGCTGTACCACTCTTACGACCACAAACAATAGACGTCAATCCTAATGCGATGGAATACATTACATTATACAAGTATAGAACAAAACAAAAACGACCTCCCACTCCTAACCCAATGCCCATACCTCAGTATAGTACCTCAGTCAGAGTATGTATATAGTGGTGGTAATACAGTAGTAGCTTGAATTAAAATCCAACATTTAATTTCAACTTGTGTATAAGCTCATGCATACTCTCTCCCATTCAATTGTGTTCTGTGACCCATCTAAAAGCAGCCCAACCAAAGTGTCACCGTATCCCTTGTCTCTCTGTCCCAAGTCGAAACCAAAAAGTACAAGTGAAAAAATTTCCTATGGCGCAAAAAGACATCCGGTAGAAAGTTTCCAAATCCTGATTGTGATTGTAATTATTGTAACAGAAATAAAAAAAAAGGACTAAATCCATTTCACGTCTCATGACAGTTTTAGTAAGTGTAGCATAATAGGTACCCCACCATAATTAATAGCCATATTATATTACATAGAGCAGCAACCCATTGGTCTTGCTACGTAAATAGATACAAATACATTGGTAGAAAACAAAAAAATAATGGAGAGTAATTTAATCAAATAAAGCTCAGCCAATGCCATAGCCATGCGAATTACTATAGAATAAACCCTATGTATGTATTACATTTACCCTCTTTCCTTCCCAGATGACATGTAGCACGCAGACAAAATTCAAATAAAACAGAGAACAGTACAGAACAGAGGACCTTAAGTCTCAAGTCAACGAGAGTGTATGTTCAAGTGTGTACGTTAGCGTAACGCTATATAGCGCTTGGATTGGAGTCAACGAGCGTATCAATACTAATTTAATTCTTGAAAATTATTATTTCATAGCATTGTTACTACCAACTGGGACTGTTATTGTTTAAATTGGGCTTGTGATGCTCTGTAGAATGGAGTTAGGATACAAATTGCAGTACTGTACGCAGGTAGTATACACACAGACGTAATTGGCTCAATTCAAATGGGGGATTTCTTATTTCTTTCTAAATCAGACAGTGGGACAAGAGAAAATCAGTTGTCTTGTCAAGGAAAATGGCCTCTGTCATCAGCAAGTGGAGTTGATGTTGATGTGGAAGTTGAAGTTTTGCAATTTCCAATGTTTTTCTTGGCATCACAATCACAATTAGAATTCAGAGAGGAAAGAAGAAGAAGAAGAAGAAGAAGAAGAAGAAGAATGACATGGTTTGACTTGTAGAACAGAATCAGAAACACCAATACTAATATACCAAGCACAATAAAAGAGATACGCTCATCGATGTCACTTTCCTACAGAACACCGGTAATTTTCCCTTCCCTTAATAATGGCACTTGTATATAGTAAAGGCATTGTGAGCTTTGAAATGAATTGTAGGGAGTCACTCAATGGGAATTGAAATTGAAGGAAGGCTAAGGATTTTTTTATATGTTTTTAATGTATCTAATCGTAAGTACCTAGTTTAATTAATTATCATCAGGATTAGCTAAATGGTAAATACACGGACACTTGTCCACATCCGCACGAACTGAAAAACAAGAGATTTGAAATTTGAAGGAGGTACCTATGCCTATGCCTATACATATGCTGGGAAAGGCAATAAGATTTGCGGTTCGCTCATTCTTTGATCTCATGATCTGATTGTGAACTCTCAAGAAGACACAATGTGCTAAAATTTCCCACCGTTTCTGTCACTATAGGTGAGCGGTAGTGGTGGTAACCCAGGGTAGGCGTGTGCCACGTGCATAGGTAGGCACAGTAGGCATTTTCAATTATACAATGCTCACAAATTATTCTCTATGCTATTTTATGCGAGCTATTAAAATTAAAACCAACTTATTAAGGTAGGCATTTTATGTAGTAATATGTAGGTAGAAGGATGTAGGCACTTTACGCTCTTGGTTTGGGTTGTATGTTTATTTCGTTGTTTTTTCCCTTTAGGTACAATTCACAATTAGCTCCCGTTTTAATTTCTAAATTACAGAAAAGCAAAAGTACCTACATACTGCACTGCAAACAGATCCCAGAAAGAGGAAACTGTCTACTACCTCATCCCTACTTACGCTTTACATTCCACTATGCACTCAACTATTATTATTATTTAGAAACTAATTGGGGCAATTTCCTTAATTTCGGCAGATTTGTCACTCACAGATTTTCACTCTAGAAAAAAGTAAGATGCCTTAAAGAAATTATCCTCCCTGAACTACTTACGCTGACGACGATGAAACTATACGATACTTCATAAAAGCTCCGAAAAAGGTCAATGATATGTAACAGCAACACTAACAAATGGGCTCATTCATGCAATAGCTATAGTCCATATTTTGACAGCTCCTTGTCTGTTTTAACATTGGCTCACTAAGTTCCACACATGGATCCAAAAAACTGTGTTTAATTAATCACATAAAACTTGTAAAAGGTCAACATCAATTGTTGATTTAGTGTTATAGTTTGGTAATGAGCTCTTGTTGTTGTGTGTATACTGTATAGTTAATGCATATAGGGCGATACACTTTTTTGGGAAAAAATTTTAATTTCCCTCGGGCCTCGGAGCGAGCAGCGGGGGTAGCACCGTAGCACCCGTTTGATACTTTTATGATTATTATTATTACTATTATGAACTTCTACTAATAATTGTCTTTATTATTGCCTAACGTAATCACGTAATGTAGTGCCAAAAATCACCGTTAGGCATAAATGTATTACATTGTCCCTATATAATTATATAAAAAATTGCATAAATGCTATACTTCATATATAAGTGGTATAGAACATACCTCACATAGTGGTGTGTATATATTTATTTTTTTAATGTTTATTTTTATTTCCCTGCTACAAGTGCCTGGGCACCTATGTAAAGATGAAAGATAATTCTCTCTCAATGATAATGCTAAACTTATGGAAGATTAGAAAAGGATAATAAAATGGATTAAGGAGAACAAGAAGGAGCAAGATGGGAAAAAATAGAAGAATAGAGGCACAAGACTCAAAGAATAGGGCTAGGGTAAGGTTCAAAGTCAAAAAACTAAAACAAATTGTAAATTGTATTTAGAAGAAAAAAAAACAAAATAAAGAATCTTGGAAAATTCTCATTGGTTGAAAGAGAGAACGGGAACGGGAAGTGGGTTCTTTTTTTTGTCTACTACTATTATTACATAAGATACGATTCTGTCTCCTCTTCCCCCCCCCCTTGTGACCGTAAACATGTCCATACTCAATATAAAATTTAATGATAATGATGTTATTCTAACCTATAATGTAGAATGTAGAAACTTGCTCTTATTTTTCTCTCTGTTATTTTAAGCTACACGTTTATGCGTGTAAGCCCCCTGAACATATTAGAGAAGATGATGATCCTCATTTTTGATGTACAGATAGAGTACAAGGTTGAATATTCTCATAACTGTGTGAACTCTCTCAATCAGCCCGAGTCTACTTGTCTTAGCTCTGTCTACTACACCACTTCTACTATATGGAACTAACCAGGCTGTATATACGGACTTATTCGGATACGGTTACGGTTTGAAATTTAAAAACAAACTTTACTCAGCTTATTCATTTCAGACAGACTACTGTATGTGTATGTGTGTGTAGGACAACGAAAACTACAACGAGATCGAGATCGAGAACGAGAACGACAAGGACCTTAACCATACCGAACAAATACAACAAAGTACAATTACATGAACTACATTGAGAGAGAAGAGCTCTCAGCATGTTGTCTTGTTCTTGTCCTACACCGAGTGAACACATTGCACCGCCACTGCGACAGTCACTCCGACTGCACTCTCATCTTTTCGTCTTGAAAAAATAGTAAAAGCTGAAATTATTTACAAATTTATAACAATACACGGAGAGTAAGGAAAGGACGTGTATCACCATATCTGCATTTCTATATACTCTGCTTTGCACCGATCTTCAGAATCGCAGATTTAGCAGAGATGCAATTTGGGCAAACAGTAACACAGAATGTTTATATTTACTGACTGACAGTGCATCGGATCGCATCACATCATCTCTCTCAGTCAGTGAGAATGAGTTTGTATTACCTCCAAAAAAAAAGAAGAAAAGATGTGTGTAGGTATATAGAGTTTAAAGCAGTCAAAGCCAGAGCCCAGAAAACGAAGACATGTGCGTCTCCACTGACACTGACTGTTTAGCACCCCAAAAATAATGTCTTCTCGTCTCTAATTCTCTTCTCAACTTCCCTTACTGACACGATTTTTTCCGCTCCCATGCCTTTACACAGTTCCACCTACAATCTACACATAGTTTTTTTTGTTTGCTCTTGAGCCAAGAAATAAAAAAAACGACAAGATAATCTTGTACTTTAAATCATTTTTGCACTGCACTACTGTCTGTGGACTATGCTATGCTATGCTGTATGTGCAGTACATGTGTAGGTAGTTTAGTGTAAATACTCTTGTTTAAGTTTTACTTTATCCCCACTAACTTCAATGCAGCGTAAATTCTGCCATTATTACACTATCCTATATTTTGTGAGAGCAATTTCCCCTTCCCCTCCTCGCCTTGAACCAGTACCATTTTTGTAAGTCAATCAAAAAATAAACTATGAGCGGATATTAGTGGAAAAGTGGAGGAGAAGTTAATAGGCTACAGCCCAGAGGGATTAGCGATATATAATGATAAGGATGCTCATATTTTTTGCATTTTAAATAGAAAAATAATAATAGTGTTGAGAGCCTGCAGTTCATTTAGTTTTAATTTTGCATCGGTTTGGACTCGGGCTCGGGTCGCTTGGCCTTTTTTGTGCTAGAAGTTATATGGAGGGAGGAACGATACCGGTACCGGTACCGGCAGCGATACAGGGACGCACGTTCATCCGTCACAAAATCATGGCACAATTCAGTGGTCACCCTAACCTAATTAACATTATCAGCCATCTATTATTTAATCCTACAGAATTGTTGTTTGTTACGCGTCGTGGAATGAGAGAGAGGAAGGCATGTAGGTGCATATATATGTGAGTTCAGAGCTATGCTCTTTTAATTATTTTAATACTCAAAAACTTTATACAGACACTTACAAGTTCATAAGCTATATCTATGCAGATAATTACAAATGTAGGTATATGTATTATGATTTGGAGTTTTTGTGGTTGGGGCTGTGCGGCTGTAGGTTCTCCCGTCAAAGTCGACCTCGTCCCCATCATACACGAGGCAGGAAAATGAGGAGGAGATATAACACTATTACAATTTGGGTCCTAATTAAATGTTTGGAGATGGATGACTCGACGGTATTTTTGTATTAATTTTAATTTTTATCTTCAGACAATACAGAGTGTGTGCATAATGGGGAATTCTCTCCCTCAATCTCTCTTGTCTTGTCCTGCCTTGTCATTACAGTGCATAGCAGATGCCTTGTGTGTAACTATTATTTGCTGGACTCAAAGTTGAATTTGAATTTAGATTCCAAGTCCAAACTCGGACTTGAGCTTGCGTCAGCGAAAAAAACTTATAGGCTAAGGCAGACTCACTAGTCAGACGGTAATGAAGACAAAGACGAGGACGACGATGAATACTTTTGTCTGACCACTTTGAAAACAATCGTATAAAATATACAGATAGAGGAGGATTGGACTCCTTTGAATTATATGTGATATGGTTGTGTATGTTTTTAGTGTACTGAATATAAGCAATGGAATCCATACTGTATTATGTAGCTCAAGATTTAGTCATCAGCCATATATAATACACATCATATTGTCATTAGCATAATCCCACACGCGTAATACCTACATTTGTAATGTAATATACCTATAAGTGAGGAGTTTGCTAGCAAAACGCGTTAAGTCCATTTTTTCAGAAATTGAGATTATTGGTGTTTAAGAACGACTTAGTACATATAATTCACACCGTGCAATATTAGGGGTCAAAGGTCACTGGAACTATTTTAAATAATTCGCTCAAAAACTGTTTTCTGGCAAAACACGTTAAGTCCATCAGTCGTTTTTTGGCAAAACACGTTAAGTCCACTAAACACAATAAAAACAACTGATTCTTATAAAAAAATATCCTTATTTTCCCAAAACTGCTTCTTGTAATGAAACGAAATTTATTCGCTGCAATATCAAATTCACGTGTACTATTTGTAGGGGATGGTCCATAAATGACGTCCCACACATTTTCACTTTTTAAGGCTAATCCATCGCCATGTCATCACTTTAACATTGCGTTCATCTGTTATCTTTCCCACGGCATGACATATCATTACTACATGACTAGATTCACATACCCTACCGAAAACGTCATTTACGGACGATCCTTAACAGATCGATATGCAAACTAAATTTCAATTTGTTTCGTACATCTGGAAGCTCTGCTGTTTTAATAATACAGAATGGCATGGTTTACGAAGTAATTAAGAAATTGTACAAAAGAACAGTCGCGTTTCTTATGAAGAAAATAAAGACGTAAGGGGTGGTCCACAAATGACGTCATTGGTAGGTTCAATGGGTCTACTTGGCAATCCTAGGCTAGGGATAGTCATTTACGCAATATGATTAATCTGGTGACAGGGGGGAACATGGTTTTAAAAATAAATACTTTTCTATGACGTCATTTGTGGACAATCCCTTAGCAAACAACTTCTTTAAGGAGTAGTAGATTTGCACTCGAAAATTCAACATTGGAATGCAGAATTGTTTTAATTAATGCTTACTGTTGTATTTACATGTTTTTAAAAAGCGCAAAATGTTCTATGTACATGTTTTTGAAAATTGCATAATGCTGTATTTACATTTTTGTAAAAAGTGCATAATGTTGTATTTACATTTTAATGAGGTGTACAATTTATACTTCAATTTTACAATCAGAAATTAGCATGCAATTCAATATAATTCAAAAGGTTAATTTTTTGCATTGTTTCCTATGGGTTTTTTGGCAAAACACGTTAAGTCCAAGATTTCAAAATTTTGAATCATTTTTAAAAAATTACGACGCTGCGTCAGATTTGAGTTATTTTGGCTACTAATACACCTAGTAGTATGCAGTTACTGAAAAAAAAATTTCGAAAAAATATTCACGTTTTCGCATGATTATCAAAATTTGCGGTTCCTGTAAAGTTGGGCAACATGGACTTAACGCGTTTTGATAACAAAGTCCTCAAGTAGTAAGTGTATTTTATACAACTGACTATTAATGGTGAAAATATTTTTTTTTAAATTGAAAGAAGTAAGCAATTGTAATTGCATAGTTATTTCCCGTTTACAAACATAAATACTTTTTTAACTAAGGATGAGATTATGTAGGACACACGCATGATGCCCTGTTATTTATGTAGGTAGGTAGGTAGGTATACTTCTATAAGTTTTAAGTTTCCATACTCATAATTAGTCTTAGAGATATTGTGGGTTTGAATTTAAATACGCGTGCCATTATTCACAATCACCGGGATTAGACAGGTAACAAATAATAAATCAGTTATTAATTTCAGTCAGTAATCCTCCCTGCATCCTCATTACATTGCGTTGTAATTTGTAATGCAATGTGCAATGTACCTACCTACATAATCCACTGAATACATTTTCAATTATGACAGACGCAAGTCAAACGCGTGTAGGTACGTACATTACAGGATGGGACAACAATTTAAATTAATATTTTTAAAATTACAAAATTACCTATACATTTTTATAAAAAAAGTAAGAATGCAAAGAATTCTGCAGCGGTTGGTGGAGCGGATATTTTGATTTGCATTTTGTAATGACGTCATCTAAAGTTTTATGATAATCTCTGGTAATATGCGAGAAGAAGGACGCGCATCATAAAGTCTGAATCTTATTCGTAGCTAATCCTTGTCCGGAACTCACAAGTATCGTTTTACTTTTAACAACCATTTTGTCATACTATAATACTGGCATTTGACTTTTCAAAACGTCGCTGTCTCTGCTGAGAAAAAAAATGGAGAATTCAAAGATTCACAAGTAATGGGAAGGCCAATGATCTTAGACTTTTTGATCGTCAAATGGTGACAATGGTCTGGAGTGCAGGTCAATCCAATTCCAAGTAAACATCACTAATGCAAAAATTAAGGATTGGTAGAGGACGAGCTGTCAGCTGTAGTCTGTAGTACCTAGTAGTGATAATAGTTGTAATTGTAATTGTAAGAACGGTATATGTACAATAACAATAACTAAGGATGAGCACATGTGACTGACTTGGAAGTTATGAATTCTGTAGTGAAGAATGTAAATTGCATGGTTCTACAGATATTAAAATAATTATAATTGTATTTATGTGCAATAACAATAACTGAGGATGCTATAAACATAGTAATATGACAATGTGACTGTGTAGTACAGACAGATCTGTAGACGGGAGTGGGAGAGACTCAGATGATTTACTACACGTTGTTGTAATCTAACAGATCAGTTACACTTTACACTTTACTGCAAGATTAGATCTGACGATGAGATAAACATTTTTCCTTGTCTTCCACTAATACCCCTTACCTTACCTTACCATACCATACCGTATACCATAGGCCGTATCATAATCAAGTATAAGATTTTTACGTAAGTAGACTTTTATAATACACATAGGTATGTCTACAGTCTACGTAGCATTCCCGTTGAACTATATAGTTGGCTGGATTTGGATATGGCTGAGCATATATCTGTACAGCATGAGCCTTCCTCAGGGTTTCCGCCTTTGTCGGTCAACAAAATAATTTTTAGCTGGATTATTTACTTTGTATTTTAATACGCTCATAATTCTTTAAAAGATGATGATACATGGGACTATAGAATCGGCAGTGTATCATATAAGAAGACCCACAGCTCCTACTTTTCCTTTATCATTAAATGCATAAGTAGAGGAGAACATTTTTTGCGTGTTTTTTAACCATTCTATGAAAATTAAGGGTGTGTGGGGATGTGCATGTTTATTTCTGTGTGTAACTAACCAACTTATAAGCTTATATGTAGGTAGGTATATACTTTGTTTACTATACTTAGCTCCTATACTTATGCCAGTCCCAGTACCAGTGACATAGTACCAGGATCAGCATGCATGCGGCTTAAAATATTGAACCTTATTAAAGTTTTTGCTACATTTCCTATATGGGCATACATCTGTAGGTACTTATGTTCCTATGTGCAACGAGTACAAACTTTTGAGTGCAGTGCAAGTTTTTAAGCCGTAATGAGTTTCACACAATTATTATACTTTTATATGAAACCAACTTTTACCCAGCACCAGTGTCCCAGCCCCAGCACCCTTTAGAATTTAAAGAATTCCAATGTATTTATGTACAGGAATAATAATAGTAGCTATTAGCTATATACTGCACTCTTTACTCTTTAAAAGCTCACTATATGAAGGGAAGATACATTCTTAATTGGAATTCCACACGATTTTCAGATTATTATTATTATTATGTGTTTTCGCCTTTAGAAGGCATACACACTGAAATTTAACGTACGGAAGACTCAAAATCATGAGCATATCATATACAGTCAGATTACTATTATAACAACTAGTGATGCACGAATACTATACAGTAGCCACCTAGCTACATACATATACATAATACAGTTTAACTATGGAGGTTTGAATATACTTGTTTACAGATAAATAATTAGGTGAGATATATACATAATTGCAGTAGCTGCCTTGCCATAGTTTGTATACTAAAATTCAACACAAAATCGCCTCATAATATTTATCGTTTTGCATGGGGAGGGCGGAATTCTACACCCATAAAAAAATGCAACCGTGAAGAAGTCAGTGTAATTGTTTTTTATGGGAACCGCGTAAATAAAAAAATATCTGTATCTATTCTAGAACGTACACTAGTCTAATTGTGAGTCTCCCTCCTCGTATAATAATATGGGTAATAATATACACAAAATTAATAATCATATATAAACTAATGGGGAATAAGTAAGCAAAATGCAGTGACTGAGGAGAATTATCTGTGAAGTGTGAGCTCTTATAATTATTATTATTGTGGCAGTTGTACACGTATGTATACGCCTGCAAGGTTGTGGGGAGTGACTCTGACATTGAGGATGAGAAAGGATTACGACTGCGATTACCATTGCGATTATACCCTCACCCTCCCCACTGTGTGTCTGTCCATCCCCCCGGAGATAATTTGTTAAGTAAATCTTTCAACTTTGTAGAATAAAGTGGAAGTTTATGAGACACCAGAGCAGACCAGAGAGTCAGTTATAGGTAAGTATGTAGCTAGTATTGGAATGAGACACGTGACCTCATTTTATCCTCAGCTCATAATATCATATACTGATATGTGTATGAGATGAGTCGAACAGATGGAAACGTTTCCTCTCATGCCTCTGGCTTAATTTGACTTTGCCTTTTAGAACGTCAGATCATGAAGCATCTCAAACCAATAAATGGTTGAGTACAGATGAATTAACGATATTTTGACTAATTCACACGCCTTGTCTAATTCAATTCTGAGAGATAATCCATGTATCAAGTGATCAAGAGTATTATTCAATCCAACTCGTGTACTTTTGTGCTACAAGCTATCAGTATTCCCTTGTCCTTGTCAGTGTGAGAGAGTATTGCATTTGAATTGGGATTTAAGTCAAAGCTATTGAAAAATTGAAATGTTCAAAATGTATCTATAGGAGCAGGAGTGCCTCTGTGTAGTGTAGCTTTATGGACACATTGCAAACAAAAACAAAACAATGTTGACGCTTCACACGGCTTATTAATTCTCTTCAGTGCTAAATGGCCCATAAGATTACACATGTAAAAACGTGTAAGTTACTTACTTACAAGTAATCACTTAGTGCTCAAGTACCATTAGTACCTACATTAGGTCAATTTCAATTCGTGATAATTTGCACTATTCATTATCATCTTAATATATGTCTGGCCCAAATTCCATTTCTACTACACTACATAAAAATAATAAAAACTATATCATTTATTATAAAAAAAATTAATAAAAGGATTAATTTCACTTGCGAATTTCATGTGACGAAGCCTAAAAGAGAAAATATCTTTTTTTAAACTGAAATAATTTTTTTTAAAACGAAGATTTCTATAATGTGCATCAATATTATATATCAACATCAGTACTAATCACCATGCTGAGCTCTAAGCGTTGTTATAGTTGGCCGCCATCGTCATCTTTCCGCAATGACTGATCAGCACAGGAGGGTAGAAGAATAACACACACACACTCATAAAAAAACAAAGAATTGGAAAAAGCTTTTATTGAAACCACATAGGAAAGCTCATTTCTATAACGTGCCTAATAATCCTCATCTAATCCACTGAACAGTCAGAGGGAATTAAATGAGCCACTTAAAATTTCTATCACGTACTGTCCCGCAGTTAATCTAATGTACAGACTATACAGCCCTAAGAATAACCCAATTACCATTTAGCATTCAAAAAAATGCGCAGTAGTTTTTACTCTCGATGGGAGACAAGAACGCGACGGCAGGCCTATAGAGACTTTTGGTATAACTAATGCTAAGTACCTCCACCTATCTATCTACCTGCAAGAAATTTTCAAATTCATTTTCATCCCCTGCGTGTTTTTTTTTCAACCCTCAATAGTTTTCCCTTTCAGTATTTCCTCACTACAAAATGTTGGCGGAAGAAAAAAAATACTTGGAAAAGAATTTTGTTCAAAGTTGTTTTGACTTTAAATGTAACTTGTCGTCTATTCTGCATTATAATAGAACGTATACCCAGCAACTTCTAATTGAGTAATGGGAGGATATCGGCGTCTGTATATGAACATCTTTGGAGGTACTTTTTAAGTTACTTATCTACACGGTAATTTCAAGTTAAGAAAAAGCGGAAGATCTTTCGGGCATTTTCCCCTCCAATTACAATTTAGAATACTAAATAGACTCGGTACTAATCACAGGTTTAGTATTCTAAAAGCCTGTGCGGCTTAAAGGAAGGTTTGTAGTTCACTAAGTCACTAGGTTTTTTTCTACAGTTCCAGAAGTTGAATTTGTCGGCTGAGTCATTCAGATACACGCAAGAATTTTAACAAGGGCTCATCATCATTAGTGAGCCTAATCATGCCGCAACACTCAAAATTCATATGTAGGTACATGTGTCTGTAGTAAGTATATGAAAAAGTATTAAAAATATTACAAGAAAATAAAAATATTTGAGGAACGCTTTCAAACGCCTGTTTGAGAGTGGAATACTTTGGAGTTTTATTTCATCGATTCTACAGATAATTAACTCTGATTCTGCAATAAGCAGTATTTGTACAAATAGACCAGTCGTCACTGTCCATCAGCAAGAAGGGAAGAGATAAAAGAATCTGATAAGACAATACATTGATCGATGAGAGATGCAAGATCCACTGCTCAAAATTTGATATTACAAAACAGTAGTTGTAGGAATTACAAACGATGGCGATGATAGGCGAAATACGCATAAGCTAATTGTTCATAAATTGCAAAATACATAAATATATACTCCTGGATGCAGGCAGGTAGTGCGAAATGAGGCATATATGCAGAACAGCTCATCCTCCGTAAGCCAAAGCTTACTTAATATATTGTAATAAAATAATTCCTATTTCCTTATACCTTCCTATATACTGGTACTTGTTTGTGAGTACAATAAAATTCTATCGGTCATTCTTGGAAGTAAATTCCTTGCTACTTTATAATTAGTAAAGGTACACGTAGTTACCGTTCTCTCGTCGTTATATTGTCGAAACTGATGGGTCCCTTGTGCCTTTTGGTTGGATGTATGGCCCCGAAATGGAACTATGTATAATATATATTTCTTGCGTATTGTGCATTGTCCAAGTACAAATTACCCATTTTATTTTTCTGATGCATCATCATCGGAAAATTATGCCTTGTTCTCCCTCGTCTGCTCCTGTTTTACATACATGAGCTATCGATTCGGAAACACTATCGAGTCTTTGTCCTTGCCGTAATAATGGTATGTCATGGCAGTGGTGGTATGAGGGGAGGGGAGCCTATGACTAGGCAAAAGACAATGAAAAAAATTGCTTTGAATTGATTTTGAATTTAGATTGGGACAACCCTTTTACTACTTACTTACTACTGTATATATAGACCTTAACTATAGAATATATATGACTGCTCTGCTCCACGTGCAGCATATATAACATGAGCATGATGGCGGTGACATGAGGCCTGATCTAGTGTCCCACTACTGTGAAAATATGAGCCCCGCACATCACCTCACACACATCCATCAGCTTCAAAAATATCGACATGTGAATGTATTATTGAGTACAAGTACAAGTCCAATTCCAATTCCAAGACTATGCTGAATTGGAAATGGAAGTCTGCTGCTTTTAACTACAGAAAAATGCGACTCCCTTCTGCCTTCTTGTAACACCTCACAACTATAGACTATATTCTATAGCTATAACTCCAACAATAGGTATATCCACCTACTATACTCTTGCTATTTGTGAAGAACCGCTAGGAAGAAACTTGGAAATAAATTTACCATCTTCACACAATTACTCCATCAGTCACGTATCAATCAAATTGAAATGACCTCAGGCCGTGTCCGTCTCTCCACAGTTGTCGCTATCCCCTTCCCATTGACACTGCTGTGTCATACTCCTCACCTATATTTATACGTGAGAGGTACTTATGCATACTTACCTATGTTTATGGGGTGAGAGAAAGAGGAACGGAGCCTCACACTTGAACGTTCATTTTACATTTAGACAGAGCCATTAAATTTAGCCAGGAATTGAGGGATGAATGAATGCAATGGCAATTGCTACGGCATGCGAGATTGGCATTGGCAATGGTGGTATGGCAGAATATGGATCCCTCTAAAAATCTTGATTACAGTGACAGGAGACCAAGTAATAGAATCAAATTTTGATGGAAGACTCAGAGTCATAATGATTTTGTGTTTTTCTAATCGTACGACGAAGACGACATCCGCTCGCTCAATTCACATGATGGGTACTGGGTAGGTACGTGTTCGTAGAAGTAGTGAGTAGGTACCTACATGATGAATGGAGTGACTGCCTCTTATTACTATTTTATACGATGAGGACGATAAGGATAACGATAAGGATGAACGATGAACGATAAACGATGACGATTGACGATGGGACTTCATGCAGTGTAATTTGCAGTAATATGCAATATTAATACATAGAATGTGGACTGGATGTGGATTGGGGATTGTGATAAGACACATTATTTGTATTGACAATTCCATGACATTGATTCATAAAATGCGAGAGATGAAACTCTATAGAGCCTTCAGCGAGACTGCCGCGCGTAGCCTACACCACCACCACCACCGGACAGACTTTGTACAGATTCGAAATGATGAGATTCTTGAAGGTAATATTTTACCTGGACGATTTATCTAGTATTACAACCGTAATCACAATCGTAATCGTATTTAGCATAGTAAAGTTTAAGAAAAGATGCGGCATGATTATGTGGAGTGGAGTAGCCATGTTTCAATTCATGATTGTTGAACACTTGCGGAGGGAAGGATTAAAGACATGCAAAAATGTATAGATGGATGAATGGGCATGAAGAAAAAGAGGGTAATTGTTTTTGCAAGGAGACTCATCTCATCCCATCTTATGTTATGATATGCAAAAAGTTGCGAGGATCGACAGGGAGCTTGAGGCCTCTCTTATTATTAATAATAATCATAATAGGAATAATAATATTTTCCAATGATGATGTATCATCAATTCATATTTCAAATATAAAAAAACGGCAGCTGTCAAGAGTGTAAAATAACTCATCTCATTCACATTCCAAGTGAACACCCCACTGATAGCGACAGTGCTAAACAAATCATTAGCATTAGCATAATATTATACCTACTACTCCTATACACTATATATATACTGTGCAATGTTTACATTTGAATTTTAACAATGCCCACCGCTCCATGTCACCCAATACTAAACTACTCACTCAAGATCTGTGAAGTCAGTCGTCGTTGTCAGTATTGAGACTATTTGATATCAGAATCAAAAGCTCTATGATCCAGATATGTGCATAGTAATTTATTATTATAATCAGCACGTGAGCACAGCCCAATTGGAAACAAATAGTGGAAAGAGGAAGATGAGGCAGTGATCATATTATTATTGTTTGGAAATATGTAAAAATAAACAAGCAATAAAGGTCTTTCAATCTATTATAGTCTTGTCGGACGTAGTTTCATTAAAATGACTTTGCATTTCTCTCGGTGTGTCCATTTATAAGACAGAGCTGTGTATTCATTATTCATAAAAGGAAACTAGTGGCAGAGTCATCACTTTGAAAGCGTGTAATGTAGAGGTGGAAAGGTGCAAGATGAAATAAGGATGAGACCAAATCTTCTGTATTTATCTTCAAGTCATAGTACTAAATTTAAATTTAAGCTAATATATGTACGTAATGTCCCAGTCCGAATGCTCTAATCACACTGTCAATATTATGTTTGACACGAACACGAGTTTGTGGATGAGCCTTTGTCTGCCAGAGCCAGAGTCAGAGTCAACCGTGAACGTTAGAGTGAAGCTAGGATGCCGGGGCCGAAGTGGAATATAGAGTACTAAAGCTGACGCGAGATTATGCAAACAAAGTTGAACCTCAATTTTGTAACCTAATAGCAACGCCAGGATACGGGGTTTATTTTTTGATTGTAGGCCATGTAATTTTGAACTTGTGTGCAAAATTTCGTATCTATAGCTTTAAAATTGCAGTGAAAAATAAAAAAAACAAAAAAAGCCCGCTTTCGGGGCTTTCCGAACATTAATGCCCGTGTAGCATCAAGACGCGGAAACTCAATAAACAGTGCATATTGTTTTTAGATAAAGCTATTATTTTTTAAGTAAATTCAGTTTGAAAACTGATTATTTTCCACGATACCCTTCTTCCGTTGCAACCAACGCAGTTCCCTTCCAAAAAAAAAATCCGGGTATTTTACAAAGGGTGCCCGCTTGACATGTCATCTCGGTACAAAGTCCCAACAAGTAATAGAAATAAGTGAATTAGTATTTTATTTTATTGTTGGAAGACTAGTACACACTTGACTAGTTAGAATCACTAAGAAACCGGCCACTGGAAATTCCTGTCTAAGTTAAAAGCAACTAAACCCGAAACATTAGCTCCCGGGAGCTCTATGGAGATAAACACGCAAGAACAAATTTCATTTTTGTATATTTAGAAACGTATGAGTGGTCTTTTGATATAATTTGAAATAATGCGTTTGAATTCTGGTTGCTTAAAAAATTAGTTTTAGAAAAAAGGGTCCCGTCCCTTAAGGACTTTCGGAAACTTATACGGGGAGAGAAAAATACAACTCTTTTAATTATGGGATACACGAATGTAGTTTACAAGTGGAACTACTAGTTTCTAGAACCAAATTAAACGAAGAACACGATGAAACTACTATATGGAATCTGTAATAAAGATTTGACCTCTAAAATTGAAGGTCAACTTTGTTTGCATAATCTCGCGTCACCTTTAGTATCTCTAAGATAGTGTGTCTCTGGGACTCTGGGCTGGGAAGCTTCCAAATTCCAAAATTCATCATCGCGCCCAATTATTAACGAAATACCAATATGCCGATGCCGACATGAATCTTTCCGACAAAAGTATCACTTTCCATGTAGACACGTTACACAAAGACACAAACCAATACCTATGTCAATAAGCACAAACCGCGCAAAGTAGAGAATGAGAATGTAGGTAATTATGGACATTTTGGATATAGGCATTTATATTATTACAATAGGTATTCTACATATCTCTGTCCAGTCTCAGTCAGTAGAACTGGTTACACGCTTCTTTGCCACTTTAGGGGCAGACAAACAAATAATGGAAATTAGGTTTCATGGAGCTGACACAGGTGCTGCGGTGCCTCTGTAAAAGATTGAAGAAATGCAAGTGAGCTGGAAGAGAAGGGTTAACAGTACTCGGAACACTCGGAAGTGGGATGAATGGAGATTAAATTATCAGGACATCCTAGATTCTGCTCAAGTCCCATTTCCTCCTATGTATTCTGTACGTACTACGTACCTATATGCTTCCCTGCCTGATGTTGACCTACATTTTTATCACAGGTAAAGAGTAATCTTTAAGGGACAACAACGTACCTAAGATTGTAAACTTGAGGATGAGGCCGTAGCATGTCTTTTCTAATTTCTAAATATATACTATACTCACAACAAGGACGAGGGTGTCTACTAATATATTACAGTGATTAAATTTCCCTCAAAATCCAGATCTACAACAATTTAATTAAGAATGGACCCAATGCCTAAAAATGTGAGCTACTGCTCCCTTCAAAATTCAAGCCAATAATAATAGCGACCAGTGGCCAGCAAGCCCACTAAACCGCGGGTCAAGAGATGTCTTCATTTCTCTCTATTTCTGAGGGCGAGACATACAAGGAAGGAGAATTAAAATTAAAGATTGGTAATTGATATGGGAGCAGAGCATAGCGGACTATAGTAGCATAGGGGAAGGAGAAGCAGACATGGGATTAGAAAGGTAGATGACAGGTTAGCGTTACATTCACGTAGAAAACAGTATATATGCAGAGGTATATCCTACACCTACTATGATGTCCGCGCACATATAGAAGTAATTCTGTCTTCGGATTTATCCTCTATATATGATGGGAATTAGACGAGAAATTACAAATGAATGCAATTAAAATACCGCTGATGCCTCAAGTAAAGGACGAGAACGAGAAGGCCTCTACTACACTCTGCTATACGTACGATCTGCGATTAAACCAAGTAGCACATTGTAATTCTCACAAATCTTGTCTATTCTCTGTCATGTGTGTGTCTGACGAAGGAATTTCATTGTTTGAAATTTAAATTTGGAAGGAAGATTTTGGGATTGGGAGATGCTTTAGTAGCTTTAGGAATTTTCAAGAATAATTATATCCTCAATTCACAATTTACAATTTGGACTCTCAGCTCGGTCACCGGTGATGTGATGTGATACTGCTTCTCATGACTCTGGGATCGTTTATCATTTTCAATGCACATTAACATTAATCATTTAATCATTGACTCCCATTCAAATTGAACTCCTCCATGATCGATTAACACCTTTATCAATTTCAAATTCAATTATGAGGCGCTAAAGAAATGTAAAAATAATATGTAAGTAGAGAGCACAATAAAGATATAGATAGAAAGAGCGAGTAGTTATTCTGCGTATGGAGTGCCTACTCCCAATTCCTTGTCCATGATAATACAGCATACAGCTCGACATAGAGACCCAGACCGAATTTCCATTCATAAATTGAGAATAGTTTTGGACTCACACGAGCCCATACATAGCCTCCTCACATTGTACTACTACACACTATATAACTGTTTACTATTTCAAACATTTTGCAGCTTCTTCCCATCTGGTCCATATTAGAAATCCATCCAGCTTGGAGAGTCAGTCAGAAGTCAGGAGAAGTTTTAGAGAGAGAGAGAGAGAGAGACAAGTAGAACTAATCAATCATGTGTGTGAATACTGAGAGACAAACCTCTTTGAGTTTCCACTCATCTTTATGACTTGGGCCACAAAACTACGACAAATCTTTTTTTGAGTATCAAGAAAGAGGAGAAGACTAACTACTACCAGTAACTACAAACTACAGATACGATATTCTGTGTAGGTATAATATAATTATAATTTCCGAATTTTAGTTCAGAGTTTGAGTTCACTTAACCTCCATTTACTTTTGGCTAGGATCCCTCAAACATTTATCATGTATTTAAAAATCCATGTCCTATACTATGCTCTATATACACCGTATGATTTAAACCTGTAGTCACTTGTGCCTTACATAGTTATAGTTACATTGTAAATTGTACTATTTATGAAGAGCACATGGAAGCTGTTAATTCCCAACAGAAATACTATTCTCGTTGTCGTAATCGTAAAACGCCTAAATATATAGGTACCTATGTTATTCTGGTGGGTGCATGCTCCATTAGTTTAGTTTAGTTTAGTTCTACTTTTGGGGAGCTCTCATTTATGTGTTTATTATTATTTTGACGAAAGTAAAACTGGGTGGGTTTCACTTTGGTTGGATGTGACTGTTGCAGGTCGTCTTACCTGGACAAATGCAGATATGTGGTATTATTATGTAGGTACGCCTGGTCGTAAAATGAAGATACGATGCACCGCTCACAGTTTACAAACACAATGGAGGGTAAGACGAAGTTTAGTTGTTTAGTGTAAGTTTTGGTAGGCAGTATATAGGTGGATTTGATGCTATATAGTTAAAGTTAAAACTGACTGACTGACCTAATTTACCTACTGGTACTGGTACTGGTACTGGTGTCATTCCCTACATATTCCAGAGCATATTCTGCCTATGTGTCCGCATTGCTGTTTCTACACTGCGCTGTACTGTCACTGTTCAGAAGGGTCTACTAGTGAGCTAGTATTTTGGAAGTAAATAGAACAACGTGGCTCTGATGTTGATTTATATTTATATATATTTTTTCTTTAAGTCTATTTTTAATTTTACAGGCAGGTGGATCCAAACAATACAATGACTCTACAACATGTCAATATAGGTTACATAAAAATATAAGTACCAAAATAAATAAAATCTATTTTTTTTTTGAACGGAAAATTCTCTCGGTATATTTTTCCTTGGCTGCCTGAGTATTCCAAAAAATTAATTTAATACATTGCATATTTTTAAAGTGCTTGCATGGCATTATGACATATTTCATTGGGCAGGTATTTATCCGTGCTTGTTCGTAAAAAATTAAAATCAAAAGTTCCGTTGACCTGCATAGGAATTGCAAATAATCGCTTATGTTGGAATAAATTGTAAAATTGTAAACTGCCCCAGGAGCCGGCACCTTTCAGATATTAATACTATTAATAATAACTAGGTAGGTAAGTTTGACATAGCTGACATGAATCATTATACCGTGTCCACATTTTTAATTTTTAATTATTATAATCTGCATATAACTACTTACTACCTAATAATTATAATGCATATGAACTTTATTTTAAACATTTATTGAAGGACCATACCTATGTGAAATGAAATGAACCTTGTAATACAATTATGTAGATGATGTCACGTAGGATTTCATGGTTAATCGTGTGTAAAGCTGGTAAATTATAATCGCGATTTTTTTATTTTATCGACGCGGGTATTGCCACTTTCTAGTATTGCTATTAATTTCCAATTAAATTTAAATTCAATTAGCATATTAGTACGTTTGAATTTATAATGGAAAAAAACATGTAAAACTGCACTTGTATTTTAATCTTAATTTACTGATTAGTGGAATTACGTTAAAGGGTGCGACCTTTGAAATATAGTATTTTGAATGACTGTTTTGTATCATTGCATGAGTATAGGAATCCATGCACCTACAAATATGCAACGGGAATGGATGGCCAGACCAGACCAGTACTTGAGTACAATGCACTTGAATACAATGCAGTGCAAAGGCAAAGGACTGCAGAAAGGAACGTTGAGGATATAGGGAAGTTAATATTAGTAAATGAAAATGAAGAATATACATACTTAATGAGCAACACCTGCCATTGTAATAATTGAGTAATTCACGGATGAAATCGACATTTCCTTACAGATTTGTCAAAATCTAGGTCATACTCTACATTCCAGTCCACTTGGCTCACCCTTACTTTGAATTCTGAATGGCTCTCCACAGATTACACAGCAGAGATGGATGTAGCTCCCACGGACTCAAATGGGAAAATGTAAAATACCTCTATGTGACTCTAACGTCTTCGTCTTGGACGGAGACGAGATACATACTGCATGCCAGTTGGGATTTGGATTTTTTTGTACTATAACCTCCTCTTCCTTCACAGGTAGGTAGGTATGTGTAGGTATATATCATCTGTAGTCCGCCGTCCGCAGGTCCGTAGTTCCTTCGCACTTGCACTAAAACACTATAACGCTAATGTTCCTTCCAAATATGTATAATTGTAATGTAGTATAATGTAAAACAGCTCGGGATCCACTACTTCCATGGGGCTACATATACTAATACTTATGTATTTTACTGTCCACTACCACTTAACTTCTCTACATGACTGCTTCAACATCCCATCCTCATCCCCATGCCAGAGCCAGAGCCAGAGCCGGAGTCCCAATCCCATTCTCTTAATTTTGCTCGTCGACCCTTTTGTACCTACCTACATCGTCCACGGATAATCCTTTCAAAACTCAAGAACAAAGAATTTCAATTCCATAAGCCACCGAGAATGATTCGAGGCTCACGCTTTAAGATTTAATTAAAATGATGAGAGCTTTGAAATGAATGCTAATGAATTAAAATTCTTTATATACTTAGTAAAAGCTTAAAGAAAATATTGTAGCAATTTTGTTTTAAAAAGATAAATTTAGCAGATTGCAAAATTTAGTGTGGTTGCTATTCAGGATTTTGATATTTGACATTTTTGTCCTTTTTGCTATTTGTATATATCGGTTATTTTGCTCTAGTGTTGGTATATGCATTAATAATGTTATCATAATTAGCCATACATCTCTATTATATTTCCATTGTGCTTGTCCTCAGTAGTGTACTGGCACTGGTAGGAAGTCCCAACGTACGACTACGTGTCGTAAGGAGAGTAGGTAATTGAATTTTAATTCAGAACCTGTCAATGTAGAAGAGGTGGATGCTCCTGACACTCTTAGAGCTGGACTAACTGTTGTTCAGAGTGAGAGATGCTGTTAAATGCTAAATTGTTTTTAGCCTCAGCTTCATGACTCCTTCATGTCTCTATCAGACTCAGGATCAGCTGGCCTGGCTAGCGATAAGAAAATAAATCACAGGATTATTCCATGCCCGACACCCCATTCTGCACAGACGGATGCATATTCAGAATGCAGTCATGGTGAAAAAAAAATTGAATAAATAAATAAGTTCTGAGCACACTTTTGTTTTAGTTTAAAAGTTTTAGCTATACACAACTCCACGTGCTCACCGGGACCGGCAGAATATCTTTTTGTTTTTTTTATGATCTTGTAAAACAATTTATGTATAGTTTTTTCTTTATGCAACAGTAATACACATGCATGTGGTGCAGAAATTCATGTTGAACTGAGACAAAAAAATGCCGATGATGCGAGGAAGACGTGAATGGAATTGGAGATCAACTGTCTGCAGTCTCCACATATGTATAGCTTCTACATACTATGAATGGATTGAACCGCCTGGCTTTTGACACTCGACAGCTACAAATAGACATTTGCTTCCTTAATTCTACCGTTCATAATTTCGACACATGCATAATATGGTAAATGTAGAAACATTTAGCCAAATTTCAAATTCCAAATTTCAATCTTGCAATGGATAATATATATAGAACCCGTTGCTTTGAGCCTTGAGGGGAAATTCAAGTGTCTCGAGCGAACGTTCTGAATAAACAGTGAGCCAAAAAAAATAATATTTGTTGTTGTGACGTGAACTTCTCCATAAGATGAGTTCATGTGATAATTAACTTTGTGCCGTCTCAAGTATATTATTTTTTTCCCCTCTCTTTTGTCCTCCTGTCGAATGTCGACGACGACGACGACGATAAAAAAAATCTCTCAAACAATAATGGTGACAGAGAGATAGAAAGAAATAAAGAAAGAAATTACTTGCTTAGACTCATGTCCTCGTGTTGACAAGTGTGATTAATTATACCGTCAATGCCTCATAATCATAATCGTAATCTTAATAATAAATACACATGCTCACTCCGCTCACTACTGACACTGTTTTACATTTATGGTTATGGCATTATAGCGGAGTGCGTGAAATACTTTTCGTTTGCATTAAATCTTGAGACAAGTTCAAAAGTAATAATTACAAGTACGAGTAATTAATTTTATACTATATGCTTAATGTCTACCTAATATTTAGTTATATCCTTAATGGCAGAATTTATATTTTTAAATCCCAAAACAATTTTAGGTATTGTGATAATGAAGAAATCAGAATTAGAATTCAATCACATTTTTTTGTTGAATATCTTGCTAAAATCAAAACAGTTCCTATCTTATGTTCTACATATATATACATATAAGGAATGACATTATTTAAATAACGACTTTTATTTTTAAACTTTCCATTGCCATCACTGATTGGAATGGAGTCCATAGTATACAGCAGTACAACTCATTGCAAATATGTCGAAGTTTGTTTTGTTTTTTTTGTAGTATTTGTGCAATGTTTGTAGAATGTGGAAAAGAAGGACATATACTGCTGAAGGAGATGCAGTACAGAGAAAATAGAGAAGTACACCATTTGGTAATCTGATATGCTAATTTACTCACAGTGTTAAATAAAGCTTATAAATGCTTTGTCGTGCCGGGAAAATTTGAGAGCGGCTCATTCATTCTCTCTGGCACTAACTGGTTCTGCGGCTAAAGGAAACTATGTATGTGTATCTCTGGGTTAATAGGGAAAAATATGTGTAGTGTGTGCAAAAAAGGGATGTGTCACATCATGATGACTTGACTAAATTATAAATATAATATCCTCTTTTCTCAAGAATGGAAATACGGGCATGTTCAGTAGTACAAAGAGTCCCATGCTGGGCCACTGATATGACTCTACTATGATATACACACAAAGTATATAGAGAGACAGGCGGACACACATTTCTTCCTTATTATGTCTCAAATGAGTCGAGATCTTCTTGTAGATACGCATATAGATAACCATGTAGGTAGATAGTACATAACGAAACCACAACATACGCACAACGACAACTACAGGGTGATAATAGCAGTATGTATAGAATGTATAGAATGTAGAGAGAGACTATGGGTGGCGTTGAGCTTGGATTTGGATTTAGAATTTAAAGACTAAATTAATCACATGGGGACTCATTTAAAACTACATACAAAAAGTTTTTGAATAAATGTTTCTTGGGATTATTTATTTTTATTATTCATACATTTTCTTTTCACGTACAATTAAGACGCTATTCAATCCATGTGCATATTGTTAGTTAGCTCGCTAGCCTCATTTCCTCATCCCCACTCAGCCCTTTGCCTTTGAGTAAGTCCACTAAGCTCCCTATCGAGTTTCTAGTTCATTCAATTAAATAATTTTTCCCATTTCCGATTCGAGTACACTGAATTATTGCAACTACACGCGACTTTGCAAACAGGATTAAAATATCTATAAAAGATTTGATTTGCCTCCAGCAGTGACAGTGTTTATGAATGATCTGTGTGGGTTTAAACGCAGAATTAATCCCTTTTTTTAATAACAAAAATTCCTTTCGTTTTCTGTTTTTTTTAAATTGATCTAAAGATAGAAAATTTTAGCGAATTATTTTTAATTTTTATCTTTTATTACCTATCTATATAATTCAGCGGAATTTTCACATTTTTTTCCTGCGTAATAATTTACCGTTTTTGAGAGAGATAATAAAATCGAAAATGTTTTAAAACGTGGCAAAACTTTTTTTAAACTATATATATATGCTATGCTTTATTGAACTAAACTAAAAATGAAACGTGCTTTTTATTTCAAAGCTAAGTGGAAACTGGAAAGAAGGCTAAGTCATGTCATGTTTTCTCTTGACATTTTTATGTACCAGGTACTTACTTTGTAGTTGGGTTTCCTTTCAATTTCGATGAAAACAGGGAATTAGCATTGGAATATCATGTATGGCTCAACAACTTGAGAGCAGCTTTTCATGACCACATTTGTAATTTGTGCCCTCACCACCTCAGATCTCATTGATTGCGCAATCCCATTGCTGTCATTAATGTCAAAAGTTGGAGAGCAACAGAAAAGTCAAGCCACAGACTGACGCCTAGTAACGCCTGACGCATGCATATCCTATTATGCTTCTCACAAATTGCAAACCGTGGTCTTCTTTTGAAAAGTCAAAGTGAACCGTAGTACACCACCGTAGGACCGTAGTAAACTACATGCGGCAATTTATTAGCTCGACCAGAGGTTGAGATAGTGTGTGGACATTTTACGAGAGAGAACGAGAAAATGAAGACGCGTTTCCCTTGATTGAACATTGCACGCGAGATCCGGCTATGGGCCTATGCCTATACCCCTACCAATACCGATGCCGACACCGACACCGACACCGACCAAACCACTTTCAACTTTTCCATCCACAACCTCACATTTTTGAACACATAGAAAAATCCCTTTCAGTCTTTTGCGTCATCACAATTACTATATACAATTTGCCATTGCTATATACATATACAAGCTATAAAATTCGATGAATGAAATACGAAAAAGCGAGCAAAAGTCACGTACATACGTACGGACTACGACGGCCACTGGCACAGTTCGAACGTATAGATGGTGTAAAGGTAATCATCCGTTAAGAGCAAATACACGACTAGGACAACATCTTGAGTCGTGTGTGGAATGGCTTATTTCCCAAACTCGCTATATAACTAATAAAAAAAAATTATCAAATAGAAAAACTTGACTGACCTTGACCCTGTGAAATACAGTCCAGTGTGTCCGCTAGGAGAGGATTTTATTTGTATTAATTTTTTGCTCGCTTCGTGCTCAAGTAGTAACTGTTAATTTTCACAAATGAATCCCGTATCTCTCTTAGTAAGTATTAGTATCCTACACGCCCCGCCACACGATGATGATTGACTTTGCTCGCGGAGAAACAAAAATCTTGATTTAGATGTCTAGTATTGTAGTAGCACTTTCACTGGAGCTTCGACCTCTCACCCTTTTTTCCTTGATTTATTTTTATTTTATCCAAAAAATAAAATTCAAAAAAATTAAATAAGAACTATTCCGAAAACGAATGAATTTTCCACCAATTACAAAAGTTGAGGATGAGTTTTGCTTTTGAGTTTAAAATGTTGTGCTTTTGACAGCTACTAACTTTGATGATGGAATAAAATTGTGGTGAGATTATTAAACTTTGTTTCTGGGAGTCCTTTTGGAGGTCTAACTAAACGTTGAAGTCGAAGTGGAAGTCAACTTTTTGAAATCGAGAAGGCGAACACGGCCGGAGGAAGAAGAACAATAGGAGTGAATATATTATTATGATGACTATATTATGAGTAAGTAAATGAGAGAGGAGACAAAAATATTTTTTTAATGAACAATCAAATGTTTCTCACTGAACAGTCCGCGAATGAATGAGGTTTTTAATCCTGATGAACTCCTAGAAGTAAACTGAGAAGATGGTCTGGGCTGTATATATAAAGATATAAAAATATTAAATATGAAGGTGTATAGAGGTGGAGTGTACAGGAGGACATAGGGCCGGAGGATTTTCTTCCAACTAAAGTTTTAAGTAGGTAAAAAATATTTCATTCTTTTCCGTTATATACGATGATGAGGTTTAGTAGGGCATACAAACTACAAACTACATTTACCCAAGACAATGCAATAGGAAAAAGATGATGGGGATGAGAGAGAGAGACGTTCACAGTATACGCAAATACGTTTTGGTGAGTTGGTCTTATGGTGTGCTATGATGCTATTGCAGTGTGTTACCTGTGTGTATGCGAGGGCGAACGTCCGTACCACCGTCATACTTGTACAGAGAATGCATAACTATACATAACGAAGACTATGAGGGTACATGAGTGTAAATAATAATCACAGGTGCGAATACGGATATCTTGAATCATATCTTTCCCCCTTGCTAAATCTCTCCAAAAGTATATATATTAATATGTACACACCACGAGAGCTGACTCACATTAATTTCAATTGTGACTTACGCCAGTGCTGTATGTATGTAGTGTTGGTGTTGGTTTAGTTTGGTCGTTTAGTGTGAAGAAATGATACACGGAGAATGGAGATGCCTCAAAACATTAATGTATATTTTTATATTTATATCTCTATATTTACTTATTTTGCATTTATTTTTAGTCTTATCCCGAAGACTTGCAATTAGTATGACTGTCAATCTTACCCCTTGTCTTCCAAGTGTTAAGGCTTATACTAGTGTATTTTAATATTTTTACACCCTCGCTGAACCAGTGTATTTAATCAGAGTGTGTGGAGGGAACATAATATTATTTTGCTAAACATTATATTTACAGATATTTCCTACAGGCATTTGTATTGCATATACTCCACGGTAACTTATGCACAGCTGGGAGATATGAGTTGTGAGTTGTGCTCTTTGAGGCCAAGGAGGCGTTAAAAAAATAAATTCATTTCTAATATATCTTTGCCTTCTATTTGTCTTTTTAATTTCACATTTCTTAAACAACGTTTTCTTCTCTAATAATACTACAGTGTATTTTTTTGGCATTAAGTTTGTTTTAAACTATACGGTAGGTCGGTACAGGTTAACTGTTTACTTATATAGAGCATTTTAATTTTTCAAATGCCCAAAGTTTACTAGTTCAGTGTTTAAGATAATTGGTAAAATATGAAAATCATCTCAAGTGACATTTTGATATTTTTCTAAAATCCATATTTATCATTAGTCAAAGTTAATGAAAATTTCAAGCGGGTAATATTGTCTCTTCAACCAAGAAACATCATAGATTATTTCCATTTGTATTTTGGACTTGGTATTTACTTAAGCAGGTATTCAATACACAAGTCTGCATATACCCCATTTTGTCTTCCTTTTGTAGCTAAACAACCCTGTAAAAATAGTATAACTTATTGTAAATATTAAACAGTGTTGACAGCGACAGCCTTTCTTCTGTGTACACGATAGCTCATAGTGGGATGGAGACTCATCCACGTGGGTCTTTTTGCCTTCGCAACAGGTTAAACACGTCTTTAGAATGCAACTCATAATTTTTCCACAGAACCACACAACTTTCACTTTATTATGATGCAGTCTCGTCTCGTTCTTTCCTCTATCGCGTCATTGACTCCTGTCTGAGAAAATATTTATTGTAATTATTTGGAAATTAAAACTTGTGTCTATGTGTAAAACTGCATACGGATTACAGTTCCGTTTGGAGAGTGCAGTACACACACAACGTCATCCGCATCCTGGCACTGTGTGACTGTCCCTGCCCATGTCATATTATTTTGGTGGAAAAATGCAGGTCAAAACTATGTTATGTTATGCTATGTTATGGTGGTCGTGGTCGTGGTCGCTTATTTTGAGGAATGTACATTTATGAGACGACAATAGGGGAATGACGCATAACTATAATATAACCGGAGTAGCTATATTATGGTGATGTATGGAAACTTTCATGTCCCAAAATCATTCAAGTTCCTGGTCACTCGGCTGCTCCTTCGTTCACACACTCATATATTATACTCTTATTAGTATTTATATTGAATGCATAAAAAATGTTGCTAGACGGGATTTCCTTTTCTTCACTTCATCTCCGCTATATATTAGCAAAATTCTATAGAGTATTGAATTGAGTCTTGAATTGGGCTCTGTTCACTTTGGCTTATGCGTTTTCGTTAATGTCTAAGTAAAAACATTGACAACATTCACTTTTTTTAATTTACATGATATTACACGCTCTCGTCTCAAAAAAGGGGGATCCCGTCTTACGTTGACGTTATTATTTAAATATACATGTTAGTAGATACTATAGCATTTATTTTAATTTTATCGCATCCGGTCCGGTCAACTCTAATAGCAGCACTACTACTGCCACTCTCCAACGGTTGTAATAGTGTCAAATTTTGAGCGTTTATCACTATCCTTTTATTGTCCTATATTTATTAACGAAGCCGTAACGTATTTATTTTGACTATGCTTTTAAACGGTCGCATGATTCAAAAGTATTCAAATTGAAACACTAATTTTTGCATAATTTATTGCAATTCAATTTATAGTGTCAGTATATTCATACATTCTCTACAATATTGTAGAGGGGGTTGCCTGCGGAGATTTTGAGGAGATAAACACTATTTTTAAATATAAAATAAATTAGTTTGTATTTAAACATACATTAATTAATGGCTTTAACCCCAATTATATCGCGGTATGTATAAATCAAAGGAGTTCTGTAATTGGGCTCTATCAGTATGGCCCTGTAGTTTGCGGATGTTTATCTTGTTGAGTTCTTTAGTAAAAAAAATTAAGAATAGTATGCTATGTTGAGTGGAGTAGTTAGTTGGAGAAGACTCAATTTACTGCCAAATCTATGCCATAATCCAATGCCAAAGCCGACAGCAGTGCACTGCTGAGGAGTAACTCTGTGATGTACTGTCGTTGATCTTGGTTTCAGTGCAGTGGTATGGGGAAGAAAAAATAAAACTGCAAAGCAATAAATACTATTCACGATCATCATCACAGTATTTACTTCATGCTAAAATATTAATTATTGTTAATATGTACTGGCATGCTATATTTTAAATTAAATAATTTTTCTTAATTTAACATTTAGCTCTTTGCTATGATATGATTTGATGGAAAGATGAAAAAAAAGTGCTAATGAATTTATAATATTTATATGCGTTGTTCCAAAAAGATCCTTTTAATGATCTAATAAAAACGTTTTATTGTTCCTCCTAATCTTCAAAAGTAGGCTAGATTCGGCAAAGATATTTATTGAGCGATTCCTGTTACTTGTTGTTGTTAGTGGCAAATCGTATCGTATCGTGTGTGTACTAATTCCTAATTTAATACAAATACCAACAACATACCTACTCTCAAAGTTGTCTCATTTGCATGCTCAACCATGCGTATAGGGTTTTCATCCCCTTATCCCTTTTCGAGTAATGTCTTGAATCTTCTTGACTTAAAAGATTTTCTTCGTATGCTTTATTTTGAATTTAAAAATTATTTGTAAGTACTTATGACCTACAGCTATATGGCTATCAGAAATCACAATAAAAACACATTTTCCCTACACAATCCAAAGACCTCATCGCTTTGAATGTTGAAGGTTGATGGCAATTATTACTGATTTCAATGGCGGGCCATAAAATTGATGGAGACTGATGTATATATGACAGTGAGATAGAGACAATGTGTACATTACTTGTAACCGTAAGTAATTCTTACCAGGCACACACAAATATACAGTGTGGTATACAATCTCTAATATTATGACTATTACACTTGTACGAATATGGAATATAATATTTCTTAATTTGACAGAGCACTATACAATAATTAAATTAGCAGTATGGAGCACCAGTAACCCAGATCCAGTTTGAAGTTTGGCTTTCAATAAGTTTTTAAATTTTGAATGCTGATTACAATCTTAAACTAAAGGGCAGGTGGTGAGAGGGATCTTGATAGGGATTGCATTCCAACTCTGATGTTGGTGATAGGGACGATGACAACAACGTATAAACAATCAATAGAAATTATTAGCATAGATCCGTAATGAGTGGAAATGGAAGTGTGCCTTAATAATTCTTATTCGTCTTTTCAGTTTTATTTTGTATTAGCAACCTAGGCACTCAACATACTATGCTGTACTGTACGGAATGTGTGATACATACATACATAGGTCCATTACAATTACAAACACACACTTTAAAAATGTCTATGAATTAAATTGACAGCTTTTGAAGTTGGACTTGCAATATAATAAAAGTGGACATTTCCCGAGATTGAGAATGGATGGGACGGGGACGGGATGATGGGAACAAGTCCAAAAAATTCAAGTCGACCAAAATGTTGTGTGCAGTATTTCATCCTCAGTCTGCGATTGTGAGTCTCAGTCAGTCAGTCATTTCTCCATTGTTCATCTAATGATATTATTATTATGATTCCAAATTGTAATCATTAAGGTGGAAACTATGTGTTGGGCTATTATACCCATTATTAGGATTGTGTAGCAAAATTGGGAGTCTCAGCTTATTACACGTTACCTTTAGTATAATATACAATTACATTAATGATATGATTCATATAAATAAAGTTAAGCGTAGCTAAGCTTGTATATAGAGAAATTTTTTTTAAAGCTGGCTCAAGTCTCAGGTGCTTGGCTTTTCCATGTATTGGGGTGTTAACATTATTTGGAAGGGTTTGAATTTTGAAGATTCAAGACAGGGCAGTTGAGCCTTAAATGGGGAAGTGCATTGTGTTGAGAGGATCCAAATAATATTCGAAATATATTGTGGACGTACGAAGAAGAAGGAGAAGACGGATACGACATTATAGTAGGTATGTAATCTATATGTGTATTGACTTGGCGTTGGCGTTGGCACACTTCACTATGTGTGTTCCGTAGAGAACGTTTCAGTCTTGATCTTACAACTACAAAAATCTGAAGAAGGAGCGGCGGATCATTATGCACCTATTCTCTCTCCAGCTGACCAAAACCTCCTCCTATATCACATATAGATAATTCAATTGAATTTTTTCCCCACCACCACCACACATCGTTAGAATCAGAGTCTCAGAGTCAGGATTTAAAAAAATGAGGAATGAATACATAAATGTGCAGATACGGTTTACCTATTTTCCTTTCTTAAAACACCATAAAGACAAACGAGAGAAGGACCGATTCCAGCTGCCAAAATCGTAGTGCTTGGATGGAGATGTGGAAGTATGGCATCAATTTATCAATTGCCTTCTTTATTATTCATAATATTTATTTGTATCGCGTAGTCTTAATTGAGGCTGCAGTATGCAATAAGCCAAGCGCGAGCACAACACAATATAAGGTTTACCACTTCAATAATATATGGGTACTCTGAATGAATTAAATTATACGGCGACGGCGATGCTATAGCAGTACTATATGCCGTATACGGTATGCTTACCATACTATACAGATACAAATCATTTCTACCTATACCTACCTATATTAATGTAGGGATATCTGTCATCTGTAATGGAAATATATGGGAAATGGAGAAGGCCAAGGTAGTTCACTACTCTCATTCCCTAGACTTTCCGGAGTCTTTCAAGCACAATCCCAATCCCATAGGCACATCTGCTCTGTATACTGTCTCCATTACAATAAACGATTGAGAAAAATATATTTTACTTTCTTCCTCTTCTGCGCCTTCATCCATCTTTTAGTATTTCTAGGAAATTATCATGTTATTAGTTTATTAGAATGAGTAATGCTCCAGACATGGCCCAATTGTACTAATATTTGTGTTGTATTACAATAATGACATTAAAACCTCGGGTAGTTGGACTAGTTGATATGTTGACGGTGTGATGATGGTAATAATTGGAGTGAATAATGCGCAAGTACATATCGTCGGTGAAGAGTCATTCTGTCTTAAGTCCAGTGCACAGCTAAAATCATTCTGTCTCAAGTCCATCCAATTCTTAAAGTCATTCTGTCCCAAGTCCATCCAATTAGTAGTTCCTGTCGTGGTCGCACCCGCGTTGTCCTATGCATTAGGGGGGGGGTGGTATGTTACTGACTGCGTTGTACTCATGACGTAAACTTAAGGGTCTTCCACAAAAGAAGTAATGTTTTACTCATGATGTACACTTAGGGGTCGTCCACAAAAGACGTAATAAAAATACTATTTCCAGAACATTTTACAATTACGAAAAACATGCAAATCGAACATTTTGCACTTTTCAAGAATGCAAAATGTTCTATTTACATGTTTTTTAAAAGTTCAAAATGTTCTATTTGCATGTTTTTTTAACGTGCAAAATGTTCTATTTGCATGTTTTGCAAGAGTGCAAAATGTTCTATTTGGATGTTTTTCTAACGTGCAAAATGTCCTATTTGCATGTTTTAGTAACCCGCAAAACGTTCTATTTGGATGTTTTTCTAACGTGCAAAATGTTCTATTTGGATGTTTTTCTAACTTGCAAAATGTTCTATTTGCATGTTTTTCTAACCTGCAAAATGTTATATTTGCATGTTTTTCCAACCTGCAAAATGTTCCATTTACATGTTTCTTCAACCTGCAAAATGTTCTATTTGCATGTTTTTCGAAAGTGCAAAATGTTCTGGAAATAAAATTTTTATTACGTCTTTTGTGGACGACCCCTAAGTTTACGTCATGAGTACAATGCAGTCAGTAAAACACCACCCCCCCCCCTAATGCATAGGACAACGCGGGTGCGACCTCGACAGGAGCTACTAATTGGATGGACTTGGGACAGAATGACTTTAAGAATTGGATGGACTTGAGACAGAATGATTTTAGCTGTGCACTGGACTTAAGACAGAATGACTCTTCACCGACGATATGCTTTTTATTTCTATTGCTATTTCAATTAAATTAGAGTACATATTATTTATGAGGTTATTACATTAGCTTACATACAATTAACGTTGGCCTTCAGCCAATACAATCCAATGCAATGGAATGAAGCTATTTTTCATACTGCTTCACTGCTTATAGCAACACTAGCAGGCAAAAAGTTAAGTGAGGAAATGTCACATGGAAAATGTTTATTAATCTTTTTAATTTAACGGCATGTTGTACGTGTACATTGCAGTACTGTATGTGTATCTAACTAGTAAGTAGAAAGCTTACCCATCCGCAAGTTATGGGTATTGTACGCAGTATTACTTTGCTAATGAATTGGGATCTCGCAACAAATCAAATCGTAAGTCGTAATTATTATTGCTTCAACATTTAATTTCAATTACTAGGGAAGTATGAAATCAAAATCAAAAATCAACATGTAGAAAATAGTGTGTAATTTGATAAATGGCTCTATTGTACTACATACGACATGTCTTCTATTGTTGTTTGCATGATAATGAATTCAGTGTAAGGGATATGGTGGAAATAATTAGTTGTCACATTGTAAGCGGATATATCATAATCACAATCTTATCGTTAGATCTGGTTCGTCGGTCATAATTGTAATAGAGCTAAATACATAGTACCCAGTGATTGATGGTAATTGTTGACATCACATAGCCAATAATGTAAATAATAAAATTGTTCGAGTCAATGAATTTTATCGAAGCATAAAGCACAGCTTCTAAACTATGTACTTAAGGACCTACCTATATGCCCAGTACGACAGTACTACTTACAAACTACACATTAACATGCAACTAGGAAATAATAAGCGAACGATTTATTTATGTTTTTTTTCTATTCCAAAATTTCACAATTTATAAATTCAAATTTCTATCTTCTTGGTATAAAACTGTGGGATTTTAAATAATTTTCATTTAAATTCACAGTAATGTTCAATCGCACTTCCTTGTAAAACTTGGCTTATGAATTTGCATATTTTTTTGCTCCAAAAATTGTGTGTATTAATGTGCAATCGAAGTAGAAATCTAGCATCTTATTAAATCCTAGTGAATTACTCAAAAATCAGTAGTTTCCCACTTTAAATAAATGGTGACATGTGCTATGTAATTTGCTATTTGGAATGTTGTGTATTAAAGGGAGTTTGTTAAATGGGGTAATTACACTGACAAAATCCCTAATTTTTTTAACGCATTACTTTTATTATTTCGACTCCTTCTTGGTAGTTGTTGTAGTAGTAGGAGTCATAGTAATTATCATGAAGTTGTGTGCAAATGTAAACATACGAAAGTAGAATGACGATGACGAACGCTACATCAAAGCAAATGAGAAAAAAATATACCTATGAACAAATAACAAAAATAAAAAAAATAAAGTATTTTTTGTTGGTCTTGGTTTACATGCAGGTTGATGCAGTTGTGTGGTGTTCATGGATGAATAAAAGACACGGTAGTCTTGGTAGTAACTTAACTATAGTAACCTCTTAAGCATATTAAGCAATATACTGGCCTCGTAGTCAGACTGACTAGGGACTACTGTGAGACAGAATCAAATTACCTACATTACATTACATACCCTAGTGGTCCCAATGGTCTGGTCCGGACCACAAAATATGGGCTGGTCCTGGTCTGGTCTGGTCTGGTCTGGTCTGGTCCGAGGATTTCGGACCAGACCACAATTTTTTGGACCAGACCAGACCAGACCACTATTTTGTGGTCCGAATATTTAAAAAAAAGTCGTTTTCAGAATACACTAAACTGACTTAAAACAACTTGGTGTTTAAAAATATTTGCTGTATTGTGAATGTAAATATTTATAAGCATTAAGTAGTTTGAAAAGTCCATTTAAACTCAATATTATAAGTACGTATATCGTATATATTTAGCTTAAGAATTTTTTTTCAGTAATGTGGTCCAAATGGTCTGGTCTGGTCTGGTCTGGTCCGAAAATCCGGACCAGACCAGACCATAAAATTGGGACCAGACCAGACCATTGGGACCACTACCACACGTTTCATCGGTAATCTTTAGTGTGGAGTATACTGTGGCGTTGTGCATTGCGTACGTTGTCATGATCGTCATATGAAGCGCGTGCGAATGTTAACTGTAACTCCAGATTTTTTACAGAATTCAGAACTCAAAGAAGTAAAATTTGCATTAGTTTGTCTGGCATTGCGTCGCTTTCAAATTGTTTTTTGCATATTCTGTTCTAATCTAATATGTAACCAAAAGATTGACTTGACTAGGTCCTTTTTTACCTCCCATATATTAGTATAGAGGTAAAAAAGGTGACTGCAGAACTGCAGACAAAACAATAACAAGACAATCACATATTGTATAGTTTGCTCAGATTCAGCACCCACCCCATTTTTGATCATGACAACGACAAACGACAAACGCAACTATGAGAATGTCAACTCAAAATTCAAAATTGTAAATAACACAAATTACCAAGTATATATACAATGTATAGAAATATAACTCTATTTTAATTTACTTCGTATGAAGGAATACAAATGCATTAATGAAGGTAACTAATCGCAAGAAAAATGTGACATGTCATCCGGCAACGGGAATGGCAACAACAACGACAACGAGGCGCGCTAAATAATCAAATGCAATTTTGAAGACCTGGTTTCCCGTCACGTAATAAATCCCATCTACGTAAGTATGTACAGTCTACTGAGTAAGTAATAAGGAAGTGAACAGCATAATAGAATCAACGCAATGGTGTAGCTAAGGCTGAATTCTGAATGGCTTTGGCAATCTTTGCTTATTTTTAAAAACAAAAGGAATGTACCACATGTGTTTTTCAAAATTTAAAGGAAGGCATATTACTCAAATGGTCTGTAGCAAAAAACAATCACTGCCAGAGTTATTAAATTATTAATTTGCCGACTGGATAAATTTAACAAGATGGATGAAAAGTCCATAATTTTTTGTGTGCTTTTAAAAATTTGCAAAATGTATAATTTGTAAAATCCGGAAATGAACAGGTAAGCCTTTTGGTAAAAACACCAAAATACATTATTTAATCTTTGAACAGGATAAAAAATCATGTGGCTGGTATTAAATCTTTAAGGATGAGTCTTCAGGTAATTTGTAGCTTACCCAGTTACTAATACTATATGCTAGAAATAGGACCATAATTATAATAGCAATGGCAACATCACCTTGTAGAATTTCTCATTTGGAACCAATTAAAGCTCAAAAGTGTGTGTTGCGTACGTAATACCATAAATTACATTGCGTTTGACTTGACCGATGTCAGCTAGAATAGACCAAACCACAGAGACCAACCACCGAAGCCAGTGGCCAGCCACAGCTCATCACCATGATGCAGTACTCCATGCCATATACTATATATAGTTATGTAGGTAGTACATACCAGTATATATATAGCTTCCTTCTTCAATCTAATTTTGCACTCTGAAAAAGTGGAGCAGAGCAGACACAAATTAAGTTGTATTTGTATAGACAGTACACATATGGGGAGTGAACAGAGAATAATATACATGCAACAAAATTTAAAAAAAAAAAAGATGCATTTCGTTCTCTAATTAAATACATACACTATACTGCGAGGAAAATTCCCTATGATTTTAAGAGCATAATAACTTTTATTCTGATTTCCCCTTCCCAAGAAGAGATGATGAGTCGAAACGAAAGGAAGAGACTGCACAGATTGTAATGTGAGTAGTGACCGATTTGGAATGAACATAAAAATTTTTAACTAGTCAAACGTTGTGGTTCAAGGCTCACCATTCATTCAGTCATTCAGTCATGAAGATTGTCGATTACCATATAGCTCGGCTGTAAAACCAAAAGGTACTTAGGTCCATACATGAGGAAGCATTTGTGCGTAAAATGTAAGTTCATTATTAATATTAACACCGCATATCAATCACTGAAATATTATGAGTCTGGGTTTATATATTATGGCTCAACGGAATAGTCACATATTTTTACAACTTAATTTTTTAAACGAATCAATGTAATTTTATTGTGAACGGGTAGAGAGTAGATAGGTTAAAAAATGGTGGGATTTGGGATCGGGAAGAGCAGACAGACTTTTAAATATTATTTGGGATATAAAACTCAAAAGTATCCATCATATATCATTGCAATTCCATAAGGTGCGGATTACGGATTGCGACTCAATGAATGACTTATATATGCATGCCCCATATGATCCAGTAGTACCTATACCAACATCGTCTATATGCAACATCGTGAGTCCCATATTAAAATGTAAATTTATAGTGAAATTTTTATTTTTGTCGGGTTAGAATTAAATATGTTTCCATGTCCACTCTAATTCCTTCTTGTTCATCCTTCATCGTAAAATTCGCTAGAATGTAAATCCTCTCATAAGTTTTCTCACACACTTAATGTTACCTAGAATGGAGGTATGCGTTTTGAGTGCCTTAAACTGAAGACAGAACATGCCATACATAAGGATTTATTTTTGTTACATTTCCTATTTACCATTATGCTATAATATATATGCACATGGATACTTTATAAATCTATCCAGTAGTCAGTAGTGTACATTCTTGCATTGTATGCAAACGGTACGGGACTGATACGGATATACCTATAGGCCATACTACTGCTATCGCTCCTTCGAGTTAATGAAGATGCTGAGCAGGTACTCCCATCAACATCAACCACATGGAGAGCCAGAGATGACGAGCCGGAACTATATACTTTGGAGTACTCAGAGAAATAGTGTTAAATTGGGCATATATGTACTTGGAGTGCATATATGCTACATGCCAGAGGAAAAAATCAACATCGAAACTTTATATTATACAGTTAGGGTTTCAAACAGAGCTTAAAGTTTAAAGCAGTAATTGTTATCGTAATTGTAATCTGTCCGAATGAAAAAATTTACATATTTAAGAACATATGTATGTAGGCACATGTCATTATACACATATTTTAATTACCATTTTATAACGATCTCAAGCATCAACACAGACAGAAGCTGAAGCTGAAGCGCTCAAAAAATACAATGCAATGGGGGAACAGTACAGTAACTTCAGTTGCAATAGCAACCTCAAATAATTGAAAAATTCTAAATTGTTGTAATTTATTTACAGCTACTCACAAGACCAATACATATCATTCATAACTTCATAACTTACCAAGGTCAACAAGTTTTGAATTTTTTTCCCATTCCAACTCCATAACTAACTTACCTACGTTAAAAAATTCAAAATAAAATTAAGGAAATATCTCTCATTTTAAAAAAAAAGTTTCCAAGCCAATGTAATGCAATGCAATAGTTAAAGTCAAACTGCATAAAAGGTCTTGTACCTTCAAGCCCACAACAAAAACGGCGTAAAAACACTTGGAGTTTAATTCGTCTACTGCATCTGTTGTATGCCCAATTCTATAGACAATCTGATCGGAATCGGATTAAATGGATTATATTATTGTTGTATTTTTGTTATGGATTAAAGGGAGACAGACGGCCACTCTGTGACTCCTCTCTTTGTGGGACAAGAAGAATGTTTTCTAATACTAATAATAAAGCTCCATATAGATAGAGAAAGGATTGGATTAAAAATTAAAAATAGAAATAGACAATTGATAACAATGAGAACAGCTCAAGTTTTCTGAGGTCGAGCTCATATAGTCAGACTACTGACTTGTTTACGTTTTGGCTAAGCAGATGACGAATGAAGTGACTGTCGACGTTGACGTGGACCGTCTCCGTCTCTATGCCTGTAAACATCCATAAAATATCTGGATTCATGACACTGACAGATCTTTCAAACTCACATTCATCTGCATCTCAATGAAAAGTAGGTCTTCTAGTGAGGCAATAGATCAAGACCAAAAGCAAGATGTAGCAGGGGAGAGAAAGACAGACGGATTATTTCTCATCTTTAGCTCTAATTTCCAAATTTCAACTTTTAAACACAAATCAAAATCAATCCTTCAACTCGCATGGACTCAAAAAACTCCCAAAAAGAAAAAGTTTCTCCTTTTTTTATTATTATTTCTCTATTCTTTTTTTTACTATATTTATTATTTATGTACTCTAACAGATACAGACTACACAAAGACAGAAAGATTCGAAAATCGAACATATAACATTAACATAACATCCGAATTCGACATTATTTCAATTTTCAGTAGTGCAGTGTGTCCAAATTTAAAACTGTTGAAAACTATTTTTACATTTTTTACGATTTATACAAATTAAGTGAGTAGTAGTAGTAGTAGTAGTAGTAGTAGTAGTAGTAGCACAGACTGCAGGCCACAAAATTGCTACTGTACAACTGTCGTTGTCACAGTATACTATACAGTATAGATAGAAGATAGAACTAGCAGAACCATATAGCGCAAACAGGATACGCTTGTTTTAATTAATAATAAACCTAAAAATGAAATAGTAAAGCTATTCTTGTATTGAGCAATGTAGGACACGTTTTCAATTTCTATTTTCTTCTCCGTTCCAAAATAAAACTGCGAAACTATAAACTCATGATGATAAATGTGAACACAATATTTTAATACTTTTGAGTTTAGCCTATATGCATAATATTTAACGTACATTAGTTACATAATACTCGTAATATTCTTATTAATGTTGTTGGTGTCAGCGGTGTCATTTTTAAAAAATAAATAAATTTTTATTGAAGTCAAAAATGAACTCCATTAAATACTTACATAATATTGTCATGGCCAGTTCCATTCGGGTATTTCAGTATTTCAAAGGAAAATTTAACCAAGTAATTTAAAAATATGACACAGTAAAAATTACAAGTTATTGTCCATAATTAAAGTGAATTTGAGTAACGCTTAAGTCTTTGTACAATTTAAATGGTGTGATGCGGTGTACATTTAAATTATTTTTAAAACATTTATTACACTTGACAATATAAAATTGCCCGCTTAAAAATTGTCGTTGAAGACAGACGAAAACGACAAGTAATAAAATAAGCTATAGGTGGAGTTAAAAGTTGAAAATGACAGCAAAATTATTCAATGTTTAAATTCATAAAGGATCATTGTCAGATGTAGTTTTCTAATTCATATCATATTAATAATGGTAAAATAATTTATTGTATAGGATGTAGTAATTTATTGCCGACGAAACAAGTTTCTAATTTTAATAATGGAGATAAAACGTATAAGTACTTAGGCTTGAATAATAATAATTACAAAATTTGCCAGTATGAATTTGATTTGATAATCGTCGTGTAGCTCTCCAATTATTCAATTACACCTCAAGATAAAAAATACACTTCAACTCATGCACACTACTACACACTGTTGACTGTCCTGCCATGCCATGTCATGTCATACAGTCATCAACTTAAGGACACTTTTATTCTTTTTTGTATTATTATCCACGATTTATTTTCTACACTACTCAAAGAGATGAATTATTTAAAATGGAAAATTGTACACACAAAAGCTACTTAAACACAGTTTTATTTTAAATTAGATTATACATTATACAAACACTACAATTAAAATCATACTCAAAGTTGTTAAGCATTATTATACCTATTGCTGTTGTAATCACACTTACACATATATTTTCTATTTGAAAATTCAAAATAATATCTGTAACTGCATAGGAAAAATTACTTTAATGAGAAACTTAAACAAAAATTACACAAATGTTTTTAATAATACCAAATATGAATTGGTGTGGAGTAAATAAGCAAAAGCTTTTACTATCCTATATGTATAGTATACCTACGAACACGAACACGAACTCACTGCTCATGCTCTAGAAAGTAAATATAATAGAAATGAATCAAATAGAAAATGAAGGGAATTTTTTTTTCTCGGTGACACCCCATGTCTTACTATTGTTATAGGTCGTCGTTGTCATTGTCGCTATGTACTCCAAGTCGTCATTTTATTCTTTGACAAATTCAAATGTAGGTAAATATGCTAGGGAAGCGATCCTTCGCTTTACTCGTCGCTCATAGTCGCTAATTCATCCTTATAAAAAAAGTAAACAAATGGAGAGTTACTTATATGTACATAATATATACTCAACAGCCCAACCATTGAAATTTCTATCACGAAAATATATACATATGTATGTATAGCTAAAGCAAAACCGTATACTATAATGCTGTCTACATTATTCTCTCCCGTCCCGTCCTCGTCCACATGGATTTCAACATTTCAAGGTAACTCCGCGTCTAGTTCTCGTTCAAATATTCGAATGCCTTTCAGTTACGTACATATATGGGATCTGTACGTAGACACAGACTGCAACCGATCAGACGACAGATGACAGCCTAGTATAATATATCGTTGTCATTAAATGAGATGTTAAATGGTTAGCTCTACATAACAAGTCAAAATATAAAATACAGTATTAGATTACAATGTGGAAACTTAGACAAATAACTAAATGTGATTTCGACGCTGTGTATATGTGGTGTATGGTATATGGTGTGCGGTGTATGATGGTGTATTTAACAGATTAAACATAATGCTATCTGTAATCCCTGCAGATGATCCCATATCCGTCTCATCCATATCCAGACCATGTGTGTAGCTCATACCTTAGTTTTTGGTATGGAACTTATACAATTATATTTAGAATAAGAATTAGACATATCCCTACCATAATATAGTGTGTAGTATTTATATACCAATACAATAGAATGACTTGTTCAAAGGTAAAAAGTCAGAGTTTTTTAGAGCCTCAGAGAAATGCATATGGACGCTTTAAAATTCTAAAGTCAAAGTCAGTGAGCTTGACAGAAAGAATGCCGTGTTTACAAATCCTTCTCAGTGATCTGCCTCAGAGAAGTCAAATTCACATTGCGTAGACGAAAATCAACCAATACATAAATGCAGATTTGTATTTTTCAGATGCTGTGTATATAGTGTGGAACCATAAGAAACATAACTATTATGACTGCAACCATACTTACTCTCACAGTGTGTACCACCGCTATACGCCTCGCGAAAAGTTGTTAGTGACCAAATGCAAAATGCCAAATCAACAAAAAAGAAAGGGAATGATGGGAAAACAAAGAGATACTATACCGATACGACTAAACCAAGAGCAAGAACAAATAGCAAAATATTATGTAGAAGAGAAGAAAATCTGGCTGAAGTTGTAGACTATACCGACAGAGAAAATGCTTTCTTTTCAATTCCAAAATTCCAACCGCCATTGTTCATTCAGCATGTGTGTGTCGATTTTGAGGAAAAAATTATGTGTGTACTTGAAGTCATAGCACAAATACACTGTGCTACATATACAAATAAAGCAGGCGTGCTTGGGTGAGCGGTTAGGACTGCAGACTGTAACGAAATTTACAGCCTCAGACCTGGCTTCGATCCTCGGCCACTGCTAATCGTTTACGGCTCGGTGTTGTACGGTAAACGTCACTGGATGGTTGATTGAAACCCAATCTCCTTCGGTGCTCCTTAGTGACCACTACTTACTGTAGTGTGAGAGGAATTAGTCAACTCCTCCGGCAAATATTAAGTGATGTCAATGTGTTGGATGATTGAGATGGTCAAAATAAACACAACTATCAATAAATGAAAAGTGAACACAAGAAATACGGTTGTTGGTGGTTTTGATTCCGCATAAGCTTTTAATCACATAAGAATCGAATTTGGAATTGGTAAATGTCCAATAAATATAGCGGAGGAAATATAACGCTCGGATTTACACGTAAGTCCTAACGATACAAATAATCGGAGGCGCTAAGTGGAACATTCCACAATCGAACCAATATTATCGTAAATTACCTTGCGTGTATATGTGAGCTGGCAATTATCCAGAAAACTCCTGGCTGGGATATTATCCAGGAACTGCGTTGTAAACTGGAGGATCTCCGGTTTTGTCCTCCGACTCCGTATGCGATAAACCTCTGTATCTTCTATGTGCACTGTAGCTTCCTACCTTTAATACTTTGTAGTTTCACAAAAGCTACCTAGTATAATATTCAATACTCAAAATAGAGAAGCTAAAAGGAACGAATCAACGGCCCAATAGCCAGAAGAATAGTTCTCACTTTAGATCCTTATGGGACGAAGAGAAAATAAGAAGTGTGGATTGTCGTTCATCCTTGTCCTCTTGCGGGGCGAAGGATTTACGACAGCCACTGTTGGTCTGTTTATCTATTTCTACTTTTACCTTTCGGATCGCCTTTGTCTGAATGGCGCCGAGTTTATCCTTTATTATAATAATATACAAATATATGGAAAAGAGCGAAGTGGCATTTCTACAAGCTCACAAAACCTTCACACCTATCCGCACTGTGCCCCTACAGTGCACTCTGGAGTCGGAGATTTTCGGAGTTAATGGGTTAAAATATCCCGTCAATTTCTCATGTATCTATGTGCAATTGTCGTTGTGGATTTCGTGATATTCCATTAAGCTTACAATAGTATGTGTACGTAACTAAATTAACATCAAAATATTTGTACAATTCAATTCATTTCATCAGTGCATTCACAAGTATTTACAAAGTATTCTGTCTTGTGACGTGGCACAAGATTCCACACATTTCATTCGTATCCTCTTGCATCGGAGGAATTTCTATGATTAGTCATAGATACATATTGAAAAACTTTCCATCATAATGGATGACATATTTCTGGAGGTATTCCAGACATAAACGTTCATGAATTCATTACATATCTCAATACTTAGCAATAATAAAAATGTATCACCTCCACACCAGGTCTTTTAGCCTGTGTGTGTGATAAATAAATTCATAAATAAGAAACTAATTTCTGTACAGTTGGACTTTCGCTTCCCAACATTCCCTACCTCAGCATTGACCCTTCGATCTACGGCTCTCACTAGCTCGTAATAAGTCCAGTGTCTCGAATTTGTGTTAATTCGCTGGAACGAGTCCGGATCTGAGTGAGATCTGGAGGCCAACACTGACATAGGTAATAGTGGAGTAATAAATTATATACATACGTGAAAAAAAATTCAAAAGTAAAATAATTAGTACAAGGTACATGTCAAAAAGTTAAGTTTAATTAATAAATAAATAATAAGTAACTAAAAATTCATAGTCACCTCCACACCAGGATATTTATCCTGTGTGTGATGGGTAAAAATAATACAAACAGTACAAAAATATCTGAGTAAACAGAAATGTCCACCCATACTCATCAAAATGGTTGTACATTACCACGAAAAACAAAGTGTAGAAAAACAAATCCACCAAAAACGTGAAAACATACAACAACATAAACATTATGGCCTGGCGTCAATCGGTGCGACGGTTCGGTTTGCACCAAAAGAATGGTGATCTCCGACGAAAACTATTCTGTCTTGGAGGAGTGTTCTCTGGGGTCGAAGGTGGGTCGTGAATGGGACTAAACGAAGAATCCAGGCTGTTCTTATAGGAGCAAGTGTCCTGGCTTGTCTCTGAGGTTGTTGGTGTCCTCACGGGTCTGTCGATTGGCAAATTCCGGAAGTAATCCATTTGTGGAAAGCCGGACGGAACTTCTCCACTTTCCGCCTGACTGATTCGGTAGGCTTCCCTAGTAACGTATCGGTCCCGAGCAACACCGTGGAAGTATCGTTCCACTTCCCTCTCCAGAACGTTGAGTTCCCCGTAATTTTGAGGATCCCAGTGGAAGAGTGCGAGGTTTTTCCTGGCTCTCAGGACCTCATCCATAGGTTGCGTGACCTGCCTTAGATTCTTCGGGTATTGTCGGAATCTGATGGGGGTAAAGAAGATGTCCCCAGTATCCGCATCCTCTGGGAAAGAAACTCCAACGCGGAATCCCTTTTCCCGTAAACGCTCCTGTCGAATTCGTGACTCCTCGCTCAGGCCAATGTCGAAGCGTTCTCTCATCTCATCTGTCAGGAAAGTCGTCTCCCTGGCGGTCTCAAAGGAATCCACAGTATCGGATGGGTGGAATCCGGGAAAGTCATGACTGGGCCTGACGACTGTCTCCTGACTTTGATTAGAAATCCATAACAGAAATGTGGGGTCCACTGGGATTGACATCTCCGTAGTCTCAGTGTTGGTTGTGGAATCCCTGTCCTGGCTTTGACTCTCGTCATCTCCCAGGTTGTCCGGCAGTGTTGACTCTGCTCCGGCAGTGTCATCCGCATCCGAAGGAGTCTCTGTCTCGGTGGCGGAAGTAGAAGGGGGAGGTGGGTCATCTGGATCGTCATCTCTCTTCTTCTCCACGTCCTTATCTGGCGACGCGCCATCGTCTTCCTCCTCTTTTACCTCCTCCTCCTCCTCCTCCTCCTCCGTATCCGTCTCCTCCGGTGGTTCGTTGGCTGGCTTATAATTTTGTCCATCCATAGAATCGACGATACGGTGTGTCTGTTTAATAAGTTGGTGGTGCTCCGGGTAGTGGTGGCTCCGTGCCATTTAACCTTCCCTGAAAACAAATGACAACAAACACACTCCCTCCATGGTTACATATTTGCCTTTATGCCATATGCCATCGCCGTCGCGGATCGCCCCAAATTCTTATTATGTCTTAACCTACTTAAATCTAACTTAAAACTAAACTTAAAAGTAATCCCTACCTAAAGTTTATGGGCTAAGAGAAAATGTGTATTTTTATTTTGTTTCGTAAATACTATTTTTATGGATTTTTGCCATACGGTCCATGGATTTATGCATTATTTTTGGTAGGTTTATGGCCTCTACATTTTTGGATGTGAAAATAATTCCAAAGTAGATGCTGTACACAAAAGTATCTGGGGACAAAATTCCCCAAATTTTGTTCATGGTCGGATAAACATACCGACAAATCACCTCATTACCTGTGGATAATTTTGATCCCTTTACTGAGTGAATTCCGGTATTTCGGAGATATTTCTTCGCCATAGGTACTAACGCAATGGGATATCTCCGAGACTGGTTTCAGTCCCTTCGTTTACGTCGGTTAAAGAATCACCACACTTTTTTCTTTATTGGCAAATTTATTTCCGGTATTTCGGAGATATTTCCTCGCTGCCTCGTTTCACGGGATGCGATATCTCCGAGACTGACTGCAGTCCCATATTTCCATTCCACCAAACTACGAGTGAGCTCACCCTCGGTCAACTCACTGAAAGATTTTGCGGTTAACGAATCCGCCTTGCTACAAGAAAGTATAGGAATGTACAAAGTGAATGTAAATTTTGATAGGTATGTCACCGCAATTGCGTGACACTTGCTCCTCAGTGCTCGCTTGATCAAGTCAAGAACGTCACTTCCGCGGAACCTACCGCCATTAACATTTCCTAAAGAAGGTTACCAGAATATTTAAATATATGCAAAATTTAGGTATGAAGAAAAATAACCTCGACAGGTACGTCATCGCCATGGCATGACCTTTACTCCTCAGTGCTCGCTCGATCAAGTCGAGAACGTCACCTCTGCGGAACCTGCCTCCGTGATTTGTCTCATACTCACTATTTATTTGGAGAAATGAAAAAAAGATGGATACATTTATACATGGTAGGCACGGTATTGATGTATGAGGCAGTATTTACTTTGACAGGTTTGTCTACGCCAATGCGTGACCATTATTCCTCAGTGCTCGTCCGATCAAGTCGGAAACGTCACGTCCACGGAACCTGCCACCGTAGGATCTCCCCACACATTTGCCCTATTCCCTAAAAAATTTAACAAAAAAAATCCATGAATAAAAGACTGTAACAAAAATATAAATATGGCATACTTATGCTCGCGTCAACAAAAAAACAAATTAAATTTAAATTTTACGGTCAACCTCAATCAACCCGATGGAAACATTTGTCCTCCCTCCTGTCCAATGATTAGATAATTTTGGCTAGTTTTACGTCTTGAAGCTGAGATAATTAAGTATGCAGCCATTCTCCTATTAAGGTTTATACACTCCATGCCTTCCAGTACTTTAAAGGGAAGGTTCTCAACAAGGTACACAACACAAATTATTCAATGGCCTTAATATGATGGGTAGGTCGGATTTTCTGGCCGACGGTGGTCTCGTGGTGAATAATCCACTAATTGCTCCTCAAATTACGCAAATGAGTGTTTTAAGGCTCTTCAACGGACTGACTGCACTTTTAATCTCAATCTCAACACTGTTCACATTACTTTGTGGACTGACTAACACGTATATGGTGACACTAACTTAAAATCTGCTAGGTACATATATTACACCGTGTTATGAGAAAGAGCAGGCCCTGGAACTCGAAAGTTCTCGAATATCCTGTGGTAAGTGCAATTTCAGTCGCTGGCGCCAGTATGCAACTCAATGGTCGGATGGGTACTAGCCGTATATTATGCTCGTGCCTGTACGCAACCTTTCCAAACACAGTACTCATGCTAATTAGGCCATTTGATAATGTGTATCGGTCTCGTATATGGAAAGGGATAGAACTTTAAAAATTCCAACCTGCGATTTTACTGTTGGATACAGAACTGCACTAGAAAGCAAAGACTTGGCATTATTCCAAAACTAGGATTCTGGCTGGCAAGATATCCAGCGTACCTGAATATGATTAGTTTTAATTTTCCACGATTTTACAAAGGACAAGATAGAGGACGACTGACGTTATTTCTACCACAGGTCAATAAGCTGCTTGAATACACTTAAAATTTATGGCTGAAATTCAGTGACTCCGTGTATTACCCCTAACGACTTTTAAAATGTTATACTTGATACTTACTGTATAATAGTTACAAGTGGCTCCCATCCACAACTACATCCTTAATCCTCTACTTACTTGCTGAGTGGCCCATAATATAATCCACAACCACGCACGGTCAACCACTGGGCCGTGAACAGACTAATTTTCTTTCAAATTATGTAAATCACCTCCACAACAATTGATTTACGTAGGTAAATGAATTTGTGACTCGAGTTTCTGGATTTACCTTCACACCAGAATATTTATCCAAATCGAAAATTTTAATTTTTACTTTTAACTTAATTACTGTGACAAAAGGGACGGAAAGCTTCGTGCTTATCAGTTTCCCCTCTAAAAATAGCTTAGTCAAAACGACCCACTCAACACTTGAGTAAGTACTTACTATTCAAAGAAAGAAAATATCTAATGGAAGTTTCCTATTCCTTTTATCGTAATCCCCACGGTTCTTTTCCTACTACTTAAGTAGAGGACACAACGCTTCCTCTGTCTTCAACTTTTCTTTAAAATAAAAAATATCTACTGTAGGATATACATACAAGCGATGCCTACAGCCAAATAAATGTATAAGAAGTCTAGACCGATGCCAAGCTCAATACCGCCAATGAAAATATACCAATCTAATGTACCGTTGATAAATTCTATTACCATGAGCCGGTTGAGTGGTTTCATGAATCCACAATTTTACTTTGTCCAGAGTGGTAAAAATGGACGGGAATGGTGACTGGATAATGATCCCAGTGTAACAACTATGACACAATCAAAAATAGGTAACCCTTGTTCCTATGAAAATATGAATTTGGGTGGTGTGTAAACTCGTAAGACAGTGAGAAAGACGGATTTCACGCAACTCTTCACCAATGGAAGTAAAAGAAGGGTTGTTACCTACTATTAATTGGGACACTGCTTTGGTAAAATTATGAGATTTCCCAATTCTTGATCGACGAGTGGAATTACTAATCCACCTCAACCTTTACATAATCGAATGACAGTAAAATGACCTACCAATGATGCATAAATCCGGTGGCAATATGAGGCAACTTATCCTCAAACCTGTAGATCCGTTTATAACTATTTCCTTTAAATTCCGCAATTTTCACTTTTTAACGCTCGGATAAAATATTCCCGAAATATTTCCGTAATACTTTTAATTTCCAATTACATCCATAAAATAGTTCCCAATCGTTTGGATATCCTTTTCCCAAATTTTTCCCAAAACTTCAAAATTTTTCGAAATTTCACAAAATTTCGAATTTCAACTAAAATTTTTCGCTAATTCTTTTAAATCCATGTACAGAGACACCTACCCCGCACCTAATTTTTGTGAGAGGAATTAGTCAACTCCTCCGGCAAATATTAAGTGATGTCAATGTGTTGGATGATTGAGATGGTCAAAATAAACACAACTATCAATAAATGAAAAGTGAACACAAGAAATACGGTTGTTGGTGGTTTTGATTCCGCATAAGCTTTTAATCACATAAGAATCGAATTTGGAATTGGTAAATGTCCAATAAATATAGCGGAGGAAATATAACGCTCGGATTTACACGTAAGTCCTAACGATACAAATAATCGGAGGCGCTAAGTGGAACATTCCACAATCGAACCAATATTATCGTAAATTACCTTGCGTGTATATGTGAGCTGGCAATTATCCAGAAAACTCCTGGCTGGGATATTATCCAGGAACTGCGTTGTAAACTGGAGGATCTCCGGTTTTGTCCTCCGACTCCGTATGCGATAAACCTCTGTATCTTCTATGTGCACTGTAGCTTCCTACCTTTAATACTTTGTAGTTTCACAAAAGCTACCTAGTATAATATTCAATACTCAAAATAGAGAAGCTAAAAGGAACGAATCAACGGCCCAATAGCCAGAAGAATAGTTCTCACTTTAGATCCTTATGGGACGAAGAGAAAATAAGAAGTGTGGATTGTCGTTCATCCTTGTCCTCTTGCGGGGCGAAGGATTTACGACAGCCACTGTTGGTCTGTTTATCTATTTCTACTTTTACCTTTCGGATCGCCTTTGTCTGAATGGCGCCGAGTTTATCCTTTATTATAATAATATACAAATATATGGAAAAGAGCGAAGTGGCATTTCTACAAGCTCACAGTAGGGGCCTAGGGAATGAGACTCCTTTACTGTGGAGGAGGGGACGGGGATAGGTGAAAGGGTACAAAGACCGAGACGATCTAACGCGGTAGCCTCCTATTTCCTCACCCACAGTGACTGGTTGAGTCTGGTTGTATGAACTTCGGTTAAATCGACCCAATGAATAAATTATTATTATATTATTATATACAAATAAAAATTTCCAAGCTTTCCAAATTATCCATCACGCATGTTATAGCATGCGTCAAAATAATTCATTTTTAATTGTACATAGAATTATTACAGGTAGTCAGATCATTTTTTAAATGTGTACTACAGCAGCCAAAGGAGCAGCCTTTACTCTGCTAACAAACACACAATTAAATTCTAATGGATGGAAATGACAGGTATAAGTATAACATTCACTACACGGAGTTCACAGACTGATTCTTGTAGGAACCATGACCATGCCATTTAATTTCAAAACCACCAAATTTAATGATAAACTTATTGAGAGAGACAAAGTTTCATGTCCGTACATATAGCTCAGCTCCCTTGTAAAAAAAAGATCTGAAAGTCTGAACAAAAACAAACGAGGCAGTATAGACATTAAAGAGCAGATGACGCAGATGAGCTGGACGTGACATTTTAGTGTGTAAATTAATTATACAAAGAATGTGAGACAGAATATTTCAGAGGAAACTCGCAAGCTACCTCGCATAGAAATTGTTTCTGAAAACCATAGCATATCATTTTTCCCCCTGTCACTTTTAGTTTTAGCTTACCTACTTTAGTTTTTTTTGGACAATTTTCCCTTTTAATATTTGTTGTTAGAGCAGCTGCGGCTAGACAGACATGACATGACGGACGGGCGGGCAAGAAGATGTAGTAGTGTCTAATAACCCAGTCTCACCTACTAACTCCATTGACAGAGATATTTACTTACGATTAAGCCAGGCCGGGGAAGACTCTCGCGTTTACTTCCAAGCAAATTGTGCCTATTTAGTGGTCAGAGTAAGTACAGTGTTTAGCGTAGTTACAACCGAAACGCAGTTTTGTGTTGTTGTCGTAGACGCACATAGTAGTAGTAATAGTATAGACGTAGTCCCGCCGCCCTTCTTGTTTACCATTTTAAGATACAACTGGAACAGGTGTTGACGCTTTTTACATGTATTCCATTTAGCCACTCTCACAATAATTCATGTAAATCAGGTTTTACATGAAAATTGTAAAAGTGACGTCAAGTTCAGGCACATAAGGATGGTTAGTAAATGATGTCACCCAAATTATCTCCGTTTTTTACCCACTCACCCCCATATCCCCACATCACCACTTTAACATTACGCAAACAGCTGTCTTTAGCATGGCATGTCATCAATACCCAATTAGACTCACCCACCCAACCGATGACATCCTTTATGGATGATCCCATACTGTGTACTGTATACAACGTATACTGTTTGATAAGTGAAAACTGCACAGAATTAGAATGACGTACACTTAAGTAGGTACTAAATTTAAATAGGTACTTTCTATACACATCTGATCTACCGTCAACTGTTTATACATAGATTGACGGTGTACTCGACTGTACAAAAAGCACATTTTACATTTTATTTTAGCACATACATTCTAAATTAAATTGGATGTAACATTTCATATATTATAGTATCATTAAAAAAAATGGAGCGAATACAGTTTTTAACGTTTACCTGTTAACCAAGCGAAACCCTAAATAAAGATACATATTATTAGGAATGTCAATATAATGAACACGGTTGTATTTTTCGTATTTTCTGTGTTCGATTGGAAATCCTCACCATATGATGCCTTTCTCATCGCACCGCATTTCCCATGGTCCACTTCATTTCTATATAATTACATGGACGTAATGTGTAATAAGGAAGACAAAGGAGAAATCCACGGGACTTATGGGACAACTTTCCTCCAATGACATATGCAAGTCAAAATATTGGGATGAACTGCTAAAGTAAATACGTTCAAACGAAAACAAAAGCCTACGCTAACATGAAGATTGACGCTAAAATCATTAAGGTATATGTAGCAAGTATGTGTCTGTTTGTACGTAGTACCTACCTTCTTTTGCGTGGGGAAGCTAACGAGTAAGTTGAGTATTCGAAAAGCTCTAGGATGTCAACTCGTTTTTTCTTCCACAATGATAGGTGATGGGTTGACACAAGTAAGTATGTTCAGAGTACATCGGTTTCCTTATTATAGTTTCTGTATGCAGAATGCATAGAGACTTCTTCGAATTTCGCTTACACTTCCAGTGGGTTAAAATCAACGCGGCACTCTATGTGACTGAGCTGTAAATTGTAACGTCCAATTTCACAGATTCACATTCTGAGACTTATTATCAAAATATATGCCTAATAATATTATGTATACATTTGTTTTTTTCGGCTTTTATAATAAATCTCATTGTAGTCCTCATCTTGTTTCTGTTTGTACAGTCATTTTGCATAATAAAAAAAAAGCAGCTGTCACGGCTCTCAGATTGAGGCAGTTGTAATTTATGCATATGCCTGGAAAGCTGCAGGGAAATAGCGAGATCTCTTATAGCTCTTTGGATTTGGATGGTGTAATTATTATTGTCTAGTTTTTGGTGATGTTCCAGTACTAAGTATAGTAAGTGCATATACTACTATTACTACTACTACGAGGAAGAATTACACCTACCAATTTTTTACATGCTTTTAACTTGATAAGATGCACTTGCTCTCCTAACTAGTAGCAATATCTAGAAAAATCTGTAAAGACGCTTTTTCGTATATTTATTTGTATATTTAATTTTTTTACAAGGAAGCTTTCAGAGCTTCAAAGTGTGGGAGAGGCAAAAAAAGGTGGAACATTTAAAACATTTAATTCAAAATCATTGTACTAACATAACAAAATTTGTATTCCTTTCGTCTGCAAAATAAACATATGATGTCGGATATGGCTACCACAATCACTTTGAAATTAATTTGTCTTCTCCCGTGGTAATGTGATGCTTGCATATTACAGTGTCTCCTCTTCTAATTTTCTACTGTCTTGCACTACAGACTCCACATTGTATGACTGGATTTTACTAATTATTCATTTTATCAAATATGCTAATGGCGTCGTTTAGGCTGAATTAATTAGACATGGAGAAAGGGCTTTTTCGAGTGTGTTTTGCCTACATATACTTTGTATGTATACCTGTGGCATGTTTCTATTTTTGTTTGTGTCTGCTCTCCTGCACTACTGCGGAGTAAACGAGTCTATGTGTATTGTGTAGTACTCTTCACAAACAACAACAGCACACAACAACGGGGCTATTTCTCATTATCATGTGACGACTCACTTAAGATTTTAACTATGAACGGAAATGTGGAGATTTCGAAATTAATTTTTATTGGACCTAATTACGCTCTATTTTGCCATTTTTTCAGTTCTTTTGGTTTCGTAGAAGTAATTTATAACAATGTATAAGGGAAGGATTGTACATATAAAAGTGTATGATTTAAAATCTCTATGTGCCTGTACCATTTCTTATAGTGTATGTAAAATCTTGGCAATTCGAAAACTGAGAAATTAAGTTACCAAAGCGGATATTTGCATTACGCAATGAGGACTTTTTTGTAGATCTGTGTTAAGGTTTTTAGCCGGTATTCTGGCCCCGGAAAGAAACAATTAGCTTATTCATAATTTTTTTCTGTGGATTTAGCCGTGTATCCATTTTTTGTTGTTTTTTCCTTAAAGAGAATCGGGCAATTTATTAGATGTGGAATAAGTGTGCTAATATTTGGATGCGTTTGAAGTTGGACGTCGGAAGTGAATGAATAAGCATGGCGCCAGGTAATGGACTTCCTGCAGGCGGCAGGTAGAACAGTGCCAGAATGACAACCGCAGCAGAAACAAACAACATTCTCAGTTGGAGTCAGTAGGGATGGATCTGTTTATTTTTTAAAGGAATTATTAGCGTAGGTCCGAGTGTGTTAGTCAAACAAAAGCAAATAGCAGTACCTGTAGTATATAGTAGAGTACCCAGATTACTTCGGAGAATCAGACGGTGCTTCAGCCAGCGTCATAATAGGATAGCAAATTGCTCAGAGGTAGAAGAGTCTAGTCTGTTTATTGGTTTCGAAAACAGTATGAACATAAAAATGTTGACGTTGACCTAGAAAGGATTTACACACATGCATACACAATCCACAGAAGCCGGATTTCTTGAAATGTACAAATATCTACCTGAAGAACCAGAGCCATACTGTTCGAAGTTCGAACTGATCGTCGTCGCCGTAGTCGTAGTCGTAGGTCCTTACCATACAGTGTACGCTCCCTGAATATAAATCAGAGACAAAGAGCTATACAATGTGAGGAGGATGGCATACACTGAACCATATCACCTACAAATACAAACAATTATATGTATGTGATACCCAGTGAAAATGTATGTATGACATATGGTAACGAGAAGAGATCTACGCCAGTCTGATCCTGATAATGTTGACTCTCCAAAGGTAAAAGTTATTGTGCTGAAAAGAATTCAGCTCCCTACATGTTGTATGTACACCATCATGTTCCATCCATGTCATGAAATCAGCATAGTGATTGTCATACCTTACCTTAATCTTTATTCCACCTATAATTTAACACTCACTACTCATTCCATGTGCTATGCTAGAAATGAAGCCCTGCCTACGGCAGCGTTAGACACCTCTGAAATTGAGCATTATTCAAAATTCAAACGATCACAGGAACGACGTAAAATTCAATAATAGAAACAATATCGTTTGTGAAGTACCAAAATGACCCATTTCCATATTTAGTTTGAAACAAAATGGACTATCTAAACAAACAAACAAAACAACGTCTTCATGAAAGTATGTAAATAGAAACTTTTTGTATTCTTCACAAACCATGTAAATAGAACATTTTGATCTTTTTAAAAAGCATGTAAATAGAATATTTTGCATTTTTTAAAAACTTGTAAATAAAGCAATTTGCAATTTTCAAAAGCATGCAATAGAACATTTTGATCCTTTTAAAAACATGTAAATAGGACAATTTACACTTTAAAAAACTGTAAGTAGGACATTTTGGACGTTTTATAAACTCGTGATTAGCACTGTAAGCATGTCTCTTATTTAACTGCCTTTTTTGACACAACTCATTTTAATTCTAGCATAAATTGGATATGGGTCATTTTGGTTCTTCACCGACGATATTCAAATATTTAACAAATCAAAATGATTTAGGTCTTTTTCTTTTTTGAACCCATTTTTAACGGATAATTTTTTACTGATATGGGTTTTTACAGATAAGTTCTACCCTAGGTAAATTAAATTAGGCTATGCAACATCGTTCTGTGTCATTTGACACCATATTGTTTGATTTTCTTAAAGTTTTGACCTAATTTATTGTTGTTATTTCATCCCTGTGCTTTTTATCATAGAGATAATTATAATGATTAGCATACAGTTCCTTAATCTTAACTGCAAATATATATAGCTCTCACTATTTACCCCGTATATTATTATATGTATCAGTCAGTTAACGTGAATTTTACAAACTACGATTTACTGATTCAATTTACGTTATGCGCTATGTGAACAGGAAAACGGCATGGAAGTTCTCTTCTGTCGTTGCTGGTATGTAGCTACCTACATAAGTACTCATATGCATGTGCCTGTGTTGTTATGTGAAGGAACGTGGGCGGGATTGGAATGAGAGACCAAGAAGATGACACGACAGAAGGAGACAAGTAGTAGAGCTATAATGCAATAGCACACACACACACACACACATAGTATGCATCTCTGTCTCCTACAAATCTCTTATCCTCCTCTATGTACGCTGCACAGGGAACAATGGTAAATGTCAGTATATCCGGTGGGTGGATTCGCGGGTTTTCATTTCCAAGTCCACACGACTTACTCATTTAACAACAACGTTGACAACATTTGTATAATTTGCAGACGATACTGCACGGGAGCGAAAGGCTTCTTGTTACCTGCCAATAAAATGATTAGTCATACGCGTGGTATACTTTGTTATGTACTCCATTCATACATAGGTTTTTATACCATTTGCAAATTTCATCCTAAACCAGTATAATGCTTTTCCTGTGCCACAGACTAGCACAGCAAAACTGTATATAGCAGAGAATATTCATATATTTTTAATAATTTATTCTAAAGAATTTGAAACTCACAGCTTTCTTCAAGTTCTGCAATTAGCAATAATGGCCCTCTATGAATTCTACAAGGGGTATTTGTCTGGAATTTTGATAAGAAACGTGTAGCTAATTTTTGTAGTCATTTGTACAAATTATAATATGTGTCTAAATTGCAACGAAATTGTTAGTTTTGAGCATTACAATAAGCATACTAAAAAAATGTGCGCATAGTATAATATGGAAGATTTACGAGCAAACGTAGGGAAAAATGGCTGGTAGTAATACTATGAAAAACGGTGGGAGGATAATGCTATGTTGCTGGTTTTAATTTCGTGATACGCGATTTACAACACTTCCTACTTCCTACTCCGACTCCAGACTAATGTTCGCACATTTAAAAGCATGAAGGAAAACCCATCATCATTGGAAATGCAAAATGGGCATTTCGCATTATTTTATATGTTAATCGTAGCGTCGAACTTGATACAAGGCTAAAATGTGGAGCGTAGGTTGGTAAATTAATGTATCTCTATAGATAGTTGATAGTAACTTGCAGATTGCAGATTGCTTTTACGTGTATTTTTTTTCAATTTTCCCTGTTTTACTCCCTTGCCGTTAATTCGTCAATAAATCCTCAGAAAAACATTTATTTATTTAATTATTTATTTATTTATACTTTTTCATATTACAGACACAATAAAAGTTTCATGGTGTGTGTGTGGACGCTCCGTCTCCATATTTGTGTATGTGACAGATCAGACTCGATCATCGTACCTGGAATTGGTATTGTACTCAAGTGTGAAGTAGTTTGGCGGATTTAAATTGGTTTGTATTTGGATAGTGACAGAAATTGATGGATTTTGGTATATTTGTTCACAATTGGTGTCAATTGGCTACATTCATGTGTGCATATTGGTAGCTCTAATTTACGGAAATTTACTTACATTGGGTAGGTACATATAATATAACAGTAAGATCGTGGATCAATACATCCACCGCAGAATATATTGTAAACCAGGAACTGGACCAAAAGGAGCTTAGTAGAAATAACAATAGGATTGTTTACAAGGGCCAGCGAGCTATTTCCTTATCCACCATCTATCCATGTGGATGTTCCCATTGTTGCTAATCCGGGAAGTGTTCAGGAAAGAGGCAACTATTGATTGTACTCCGACGGTATGACGATTGCCCCAATTTGAGTTTCAAACATATGATTATAGATATAGACACATATAAGTGCGTATGATTATTGACCGAGTCTAGTATTTCTTGAAGTGGCATATGAACACGGAGAATCAAATCAAATGGAGACAGATATGTGTAACTATGGGAGGAGATGAGCGGGATGAGCTCTTGAACGTGTTGAAAGTGCTAAAAGTTGAGCCGTCCTGCGGGTCGTCTTCGCCTTCGTTTTTAGATTAACATGCGCTGGGACTGGTACAGTACAGCGTACATACTGCCTATCACAACTCGCTGCAGTCTATTTAGTTTATTTGGATTTGGTGTCAAAGTCTGTTGTGTACGGTGCAGACTGGCATAATGTAGAGCTGACTCTGAGAGCGGTTGTTTCCACGGGTACTGTACCAAGTGGAAACTGACGAAGAGAGGACGGGGTCGGTCGTCAGTTGTCGGTCCTCGGTCGTCGGTTTTTTCTCCGTCCGCCTATCCATCCATCCATCCATCCATCTATATAATCTATAAATACAAAACACAAAAAAAGTATGAGGAGCATATCTGCCGTATGGCATGGACTAATCTAATACTAAATACCAATACCGAAACCGAAACCGAAACCGTGCAATTCCCAATATATTTACGTCGTAATCGCAAAATTGGAATGGTGCAAAAAATGATTGTATGGGAAAGAGAGAGATATGTACTCCGTGTAGATGGGATGACGAGAGCAACTCACTACTCACTCTCCTGACTCATATCCTTGGCCATGTAGAATCTCTGTATTGAATTGTGGAGGTACGATGATGTACCGTTAGGTTTGGCAAACGGAATTTATAGTACATGCTGGAAGTACAAATAGCTGAACTACTTTTGCACCCTTCGTCTTTTCGTTTTCGTCTACCTGCGCTAACTAAGGTTTCATCAGCATTATACTCAGCATATGAGTATTATGTATTGAGCAACATATATATTAGCCTCTCTGGCTCTGACTGGCATGACATGGTATTAGGGCAGGAGGATGGATCAGTCTGACGTGTCCCACACTGCCGTTTTCACAATCCAAATCTAAATCCAATACATTCCATTTCCATAATCCAAATACCAAGACCATAACACTAACTATACGTACGACGTACAGGGATGGAGACGAACCTACCTTACCCACAAGCACATTAATATTATTGTCATTATTAAGTATGGTGAGGGGAGCCCGAAACCAGAACGAACGGCCACCTTTGAGCTATGCACTATAGGCACTCCTCTCCTCTGGAAATATCCTTTGTCTTCCCCTGCGCCTGATGGCGAATATAGTCATAGCTATACAGTATATATAGTAATATGTAATACGTTTATGACTGACTGACTCTTCACATACGTTGGTACTCTCAATTAGATGCATCTTCCCTCTTTCCTCACAGAGATTAGCTCTGTCTTCAGAATCCGAGTCGGAATGAGCACACACGGGTCTACGGTGCGGTGTCTACTACACGGTGTACGTGTACGGTCTAGTCCTACTTTATTTAACTCTCTGGGTCCTCAAATCCTAAATCATCTCATGGATCATTCCTCGCAACTTTTTTGCACCATGTTGAGACTTTAAGAAAAATCTGACTTCTCCTGTAGACTACAGATATATTGCTGTAGACGATAGGGCAAGCAACCCGAATGCAGTTTAGCACGTAATGATCTGGGTTAGACTCTCTCTCTCCAATATATAATTATATATTCTAAGTTTTACAACCGGACCTTCAAAGTAGACGGAGTCAGTTTTCTAAAAACTTTGTTTGTTTTGTAGAAGGAGCTATACACAGATCCTTCCTATTTTTTGAGTTTAAGTTTGAGCTTCAATTTATGGTTCAAGTATGCACTCATGGTAATGATGGTAATGTATTTCAACTTCAAATTTAAACGTTGGCCATAGCCATAGTGGGTAATATATACTGCCTACCTACCTACATAACATGGAGTCGATTTTGTAGTCGGTGCCGGTAGTCGTAAAATAGGAGGGCGCAGACTGGCAGACAGAAAAATAAGATACTACCTTCCGTAAAAGTACATGGTGTTTGCGAAATTTCAGTTTTCAATGCAGAAATAAATGTCAAGAAGGGAGCATCATGGGAGTCTATGCTCGTGTTTAGTTTAGGTCTAAAATAGAAAACAAGTTTTCCTTTTGGATTTAAACTATATGGGATTGGATATTTGAAAATTTGGAAGGTTTCAGTTCGGAGAGTTTTGGAGGAAAATCATGGTTATGATTATGATTTTTGAGGAATATGAAAACAAACGATTCTGCGTAAGGGAAGATTTAAATAATATTAAATGAAGCAAAACAAAATATACAGCTCTTGTATGTCACACGTACAGATGATCGTCTTACTTACTTTGGTAGGTAGGTAGGTGCTTTATGCGGAGTACATAATGTTGTGTAGGAGCATGACGTTATGCAGTTCAAGTTACAAGTAAATGAGGGCACGTTTTTCAAATAGCTATACATATACCTACCTAGAGATACATGGATAATTATATAGGTATATATATCCATGGCACTATGGTCCTGGCAATACTGCTTGTTCCAGCACTACTCATGAGAAAGCGTGTAACTTATAACTGTATGTATTTACTATTGACATCTATGGAGGTTGCACAAAGAAACAAACCGTCGGTGCAGGGCCGGACGAAGGAATTGCTTTTAGGCAGCAATTTTTTTCCAAGCAAAATCGACCATTTTGATTTTATTGATGGTTTTCTTCGGTAAAGCAAATTGTTGTATTTACATGTTTTAGAAAAGTGCAAAATTTTCTATTTACATGGTTTAGAAAAGTGCAAAATGTACTATTTACATGTTTTGAAAAAGTGGAAAATGTTTTATTTGCATGTTTTTGAAATGTACAAAAAAATTTATTTGCATGTTTTTAAAATGTACAAAAAAATTTATTTGCATGTTTTTGAAATGCACAAAAATTTTTATTTGCATGATTTTGAAAACTGCAAAATGTACCATTTACATGGTTTTTGAAAATTCAAGCAGCGGGGGCTGCCTGCGCTGGCCGCATTATCCGGCCCTGCGTCGGCGAATCTCCTGAAACCCCAATAATGTTTTCATCTATCATTGATCTGGAACGAATCAGTTGGAAAGGTAAAACTGCAAAAACCGATAATATTGTATGTACCTACCTATATGTGCTATGTGTGTATTTTCTACCTTCAGTGTATCTTAATATTGCATGTAAAATGGAGCTGAAATGTGAGCTTTGAGGCTGAGTTGAAGTTTATACCGTCAGCCAAGTAAAAGGAAAACCGGAAGTTTAGTTTGTCGACGTCGTCGTCGTCGTCGCCATGCTTCAATTTATAAACTCACAATTAGATATATGGATGCGGAAGGTTGTTTTTTGAATGTACAAAGGTATTATAAATTCGGATGAAATCATTCTTGGCTCGTACTCGTGACTCACACATTAGTAATCACACACAACCAGAATAACCAGATGAATTACGAGTAAGGGGGAAAAAATGAGGCAAACTTTCTCCCAACCTCAACCATATAACCCAACTTCCCAAAAGTGTATTTATTTTTTATTTTTCCCCGCACTCCACTGCACTCCACTGTTGTGTTTCTTAAAAATAAGAGAATAAAGACGATATGGATGGGCATTGGGATCATGCATGCAAGAGAGTTGGGAGAAAATTAAATTATTATTATGAGTAGTAGTTGTCAGTTTTATTTTCTCTTGTAGAATTTGTATACACATATTATAGTATGCAGAACAATTGGTCTATGTGTGTGGATAGTTGATGTGGATACAAATACTAATAGGGCTACTCTATACTGACGGAGAGACACTCAGGACTTCACCCACTTTACATCCTCGTCATAATAATCATAATCATCCTAATAATGCAAAAGAAAAAAAAATGAGACGTTTTTAAGCCAATAAAGGAACCTCTTTAAAGATTCCTATTCATAATTAAGTTGGTTCACCATACGGAATATAGTCACTTGGGCCACTGTTTACTGTCACAACGACTAATTTTCCATGCAAAGTTATGAAGGATTTCATGAAATAATTAGCCTAGCACCATTATCGTTATCGTTATATACATAGTTTGTTTTCATTACTAATATACTTAAGGCTGCATGGTTTTGGTTTAAGTTATTGTGCATATTAGATGACTCATCTTCCTACACGTACATACCTATAGCAGAGGCCAAAGAGTACAGACAGACAGTTCCCATCTTCCCATACAGATATGTATGAACCCGAGGAGCTCTTGTGTGTCGTTGTCGTTGTTGGTAAACGTTAAAAAAAAGTAAATTCTCGCGTAGGCGTCCAGATGATTCCTGGTTTTGAGTAGATTCTGTAAGTATTTCAATGGAAATGGAAGATTCTTCTATTCTAATTCTAATTGTAAGTCTAACTTAATTATTCTCATAAACTTTCTTTCGCTCATTTAATTTAATCTGAGATTGCAGATTATCACTATATACTCCTGCGACGACTTCTTCTTCTACTACTACTTCTACTACGTAATCACGTAACAGACGCGTTCGCGTAAAAGAAGCCGAAACCAAAAAAAAAAATCCAAGAAACGATTGAGGGAGTAATTCAAGCGTTTAATTATTTGCTGAATCATTTTCCTCCCATCTTTTCCTTGTACACTTTGAATTTGGTTAAAGTTAAAATCTGAGGCTGAGAAAATAATATGAGATCTCTGGTAATTTTTTGTTTGGAGTTTGGAGTTTGGTGGTTGAAATTGAAAGCCGGAAGGATTTCAATTAAATAGAATTACTCTGTGTTACGACATATCTCTGTTATACACGGTGACGGTAATATTGCGTCTTCGTCTATTTGCTCAATCTTGTACAGGGGCCCGTATTTAGCTACATACCTACATATTATCTAAGCAGGTATAGGTATTCTTATATATAATCTTGCAATGATGAATAAAAACAAAGACGGCTCGCTCCACGCTCGTGGCTCGTGGACACTTGCATTTTCATACTGTCTCCTCAAAAAATGCTTTGCATAAGAATATCATAGCAATTTAAAAATAACAGAATGGGGGAAACACAGCACAGCCATGAGGCCATGAGGAAGTCAGAGTTGCAGGTAGTGTTTTTGTTGTATAATGTATTGTGCAAATTAATTTACATAAGAGCATATGGTATCTAACCTGTCTAAAAAAACATGGAAAAATAGAAAGTTGGGAGCATAGTACGTAATTTACAAATTACATACAGTCCAATCCAAAAGTAAATTATAATTATAAAATTACAATTTACACTTGGTCCCGTCTGAATAAAATATTGACATAAAGCCATTACATGTTACGTCATTACTATGCAATTATACTTTGTCGCTTGGTTGTATTTGCACTGGACATTATGTAGGCGATCCTAAAACCCCGAGAAATACAATTCCAAAAGCCAAAGTGTCAAGTGCCATGAGGGATTTTGCCTCGACCCTCGACGTTGTGTTTCTCTCCTCACGCGTGGCAGTCATTAAAGACGACCACTATATAATGTCACTGCCACCGAAGAAATAGAGTTCAGCTATGTACGTAGCCTATATAAAGAGGAAGCGGAGTAAATCAAGAGAACTACATTTTTTTATTTTGATTCGCATGGCAAATGTGACACTGCTGTGTGTGTACCTACTTGAGTTTCTTCCGTAGAAATCAGATCACAATCAGATCATAGCGTATAGCATAAATATATTCAGGAGCGTTCAGAGTTTTTTGAGAGTGATACTTTTAGTATGTACCACATAGGTTCACCTTGCCTTTCCTTCCATATTATCATCCGCCATCTCCGCCTTTGTAAATGGTTTGTGTGTGTGTGTGTGTGTGTGTGTGTGTGTGTGTGTAAAGTTTAGTAAGTAGTTAGGGAGTATATAGTTTAATTATAGATTGTCATCCCAATCGTCACCCTCACCGACGATTACGATTTGACTTTTTAAAAATAGGAATTACGTCCACCTCTTTTAATTGAACAAGGTCTCTGAACAAACGTTTTTCTTTGTATGGTTTCCACATTTCATGAAATATATACTCTGCAGCTCCGCGTATCTTGTGTATGTAGGTAGCTCTAATAAATTCTCATTCTAATTTGAGTGCATTACATTGCATTGTAACATCATTTGTAGGTTCAGTTCAAAGTCAGTGTACATCCCAATTGGAAATCTGTCAACATAATTCTGTGGGAATATTTATGCATAAACCAGTTCAAATCCTTATGTCCGAATTTCGGACATATTTATGGCGTGTACATTATTAATAATATTTTATGAATAATACTTTATTGCCAAACCTCTACTTTCAAAATAATAGTGCGACCCAGGAATTGATCCCTGGACCGCCGAACTTAGCTAGGTACACTGACCACTGTGCCACACTGTCGTTTTTAATAATATTGTAGTTTAATCTTCCATATATACTGCACCTCACAATTTTTAATTATCCGTAAATTTAAATTTTTACAACATTTTCACGCGTGAAAAAATTATGAACAGAGTGATACGGGAATAACTAATAAATCTTGACCTGTCCGAGTGACCTAGGTCTAAGGTCAAGTTTAAATGTGGTCACAAAGTTAGGGATTTGTAACAATAAATCAATTTTTTTGAGTTATAACAATTACTAGTGATGTTAAATGGGCGTCCCAAAAATTTGACTGCTGACCTAGGTCAAAGGTCAGTTTAGGTAACAGCTCTGAAATTTGTGCGTAATAGTTTGGTTATAAAAAATTATACATAAGGCTTCTGTCATAACAATTTTGTCATAATACATAATGTATAAACTGTTATGCCCAATGTTTTATGTTCGGATTAGTAATATTTTTTCATAAAAGATTATGCATAATATTTGTATGTTCAGCTTACACATAAATTTTACATAAAATACACGGTGGGAACTTTTATGTACATAATTATGTAGAGGATTTCCAACTGGGATAGCTATTCGTCTATATATGAGTAGAGTGTCCTCTATTCTATGTAATATATAATTAAGTAGGTACTTTGCCTTTCGCATTATTGCGTGCGTGTGTTCATTGCGTAGAATGTAGAATTTATTTTTTGAATACATAATAATAAAAGAAAAAGATTCTCTATAGAGCCGCAGAGCCAGAGTCATAGCGTCTGCTACTGTTACTGTTCCAGAACGGACTCATCTCAGGATGAGACTACATTACATGCTGGCAGTGACACAGTGGCAGTTGTAGGACGACAACTTCACCGTTTAGATTAATGTGACGTGACAGTTTTAGTAATTACATAGGTTACTCTATTTAGCCCCTTTCTCTCAAGTATCTGAAGGCAACAAACTAAACAACTACACACACACACACACACACACACACACACACACACACATTTTTTTTTCCACTTCACTTTTTGTTTTTATTACTTTCACGCAATTTGGATTCTACATGTAGAATATATCTGTCCTGATTGTCATCAAAATCCGGATCGTGCCCCGATCTCCGCGTCAATCCAATGCAATCCAATCCAATGCTCGGGAGTGGGACCGGGAGCGGGACACGAACACACGAGTGAGAGGAGGTTATCTCTCTTTTATTTACCTTGAACTCCACACGTAGAGAGGAAAATGAACGCATGTTTAATCTCAAAGAGAGAGAGACTCAAAGAATAGGAAATGGAGAGTGGGGAGGAGAGAAAAATAGAAATCGGGTTAATAATAATTATTTAAATCTCTATGTGTATCTTCCCAAAACTTCCAACATATTTCCAATCCCAATCCCCTAAAAATATATATTTCTTTTTTGCTGACACCTTTTTTTATGATCATGTAGAAAGCCCACGCGACATTTCTCACGAAGCGCTTCTCTCACAATTTTTGATTTCTAATCCTCACTTCTATTCTATTATGGTCTATAGTGATGATGAGTATTTTCTGTGCTCTGTGTCTTTCACTCACAAGCTAAATTTTGAATATATATATAGGGAGGCACATACTTGTACATACATTTTTGAAGTATATACAACAGTCAGATTCCTAATTCAGAGACTAATAAACAAGTATTTCTGCATCAATAATCATGTAGTGTATATTATGTTTGTCAGCGTATCCATATGAGGGACAAGATAAGTAAAACTATATTATGTGGTATTTATTGAGTCCAATGACATGTGTCTGTGTGAGCCTGTGGAATTGCTGTACTTGTACATTTTAGGCGACTCTATTATTATGAATTTCACTGGTCCTAGTCCTGGTACTGGTACTGGTACTGGTCCTGGCACTGCTGGTTTACCAGTAATAATTACGACTTACGACTTACGACTACACTACAACGTTACATCTCCAATTGAGCAGAGCAATAGAGTCGCACACAGTAAAAATAAAAATAATGGCCTATATTTTCTCAAACTTAAAATTGGTCTCTCATCCCTCGCTCCTGATACTTGTTGAGCGCTCTCGTAAATATTAAATATCCAACTTTGATGTATGCTGCCAATAAAAACGTGTGGTTGTCAACTGTCAATTGAGAGCATATTATTATAGCCGTGTAGTCTTGCATTGTCTGCCCCTAGTAGTGTGCTACGTACAGTACAGTACAATGTTACACACATATAGCTTTGTGTCTGTGAGTAGGCAGTTCCTTTCGTTACTCAAACGCGGCGAGCATGATGAGAAATTAGAACTTTTTTTTACTATTTACAAATCCACATTAAAGTTCCACGAGTGTGTACATACGTCTGGTCTTTTAGTGTGTACTCGCAACATAGTTCAACCAGTACCAGATGATAATAAAAAACATTGCCAACGATCCCAACTCTTCAACTATCCAACTGGGCACAAAAAAATTCGAGAGCTTCATCATAACCTTTCGCAATCATTTTCTAAAAATATTTATGCACACCTGTGAGCCAATAGTACAAAATAAAATCTGAACCATTACTATTGCATATGGCGGCACTATGGTTTTTGCTTAGTTCAAAAGCTAATAGCGTGTGAGATTGGAAGTAAATGTAAAGGTACACCTCTATACATAGAATAGGTGTTATATAGTGATCGATATTTTTTTGTGATTTATTTTTTTGCAGGGACATCATTATCCTTTTTACACGCTGTTTTCATTATGGTATTTATATGGTATCATTATCATTTACGTCGTTGTCATTGATATTGACAACGACTTTCTCTCTATTTATGTACTCGAAATCTTGCTATTCATTTGCTTCTTTGTGTGCTTTGCCCACACACGAGGGGAGCACATAAGACTAATTGGAATAATTGGAATTGGGAAAATACAATTTACAAATTTACCTATACACTTTTGGTTACTTTGGTTTTGGTTTCTCCTTCTATCCACACACATTAGTCCACAGATGGTGAGAAAAAAATGGGAAAAAATATAAATATAGCCAGCAGACTGACTTAAGGACGGTGGAGGAATATATAAATAGGAATATGAGAGTAAATTAAACAACACTTTCCACACACACACCAAAACACTTGAAAATAAAATAAACATTTGAGCTTTAATGTAAACAGAGAGAGCTCTCATATGACGTTCGTACGTTACTAGGTAACAGCGTTTTCCCTGTCAATAATAATACCTACCTATCAGATCACTATCACCTACATCCACAAGACTCAGACCACCACAAGACTACAACTCCAAATCCAAATCCAAATACAACCGCAACCACAGTACCACACATCCAAAATGAAAAACAAATTTACCTAGCCCAAGGATGATAGATTACAATATTATGTTTTTTTTGTACTTACCTGCCCAGTTTTAGATTTAGAAATGAAAACACTTGAATTTGCCCACTCCAGTCTGTACAATATTTCGTAATTACCTATATATGTAATTCATTATTTTGCGAGTATTCCTTAGATTCCTTATGTAATCCAACCAACCCTGTTGTAAACATTTTGTATAATGTACTGTCCTGTGTATGTATACTGTGTCCTACAGGGTAAGAATTATCGTATGGCACTATTAATTTGTTGATGTATATTTGTTTCAGTGCATTTTGCCTTCTCTATTGCAATCTTCATTTTTACCCGTATAAAACTGTGTGGGTAAAATTATTATAATGGGCTTAGCTATCAATCAACATTACACTGATATTAACTACGACTACGAGTCAACTACGACGCACACAATCTTTTTTTGTAGATTCTTCAAAACTGTTGCTTAAAATTTTAAAATCCAATATTCCTTAACTTCCAAAGAATGTTGTTGATTCTATTACTTTTCAATTAGAGAAACATGTTTTCACTCTTTTACTTTTTATTTTCTGGGTGCTCTTTAATCTAAAGGCAAAGGTTAGGACATAAAAATATTGGCATTTGGCATCTACTATGTCTGTATAGTATTGGTGGGTTCTGTCAAATTCTGAAGAAATTATGTATTATCTATATTATCTGTTTGACTGTTTCTTCAAGATGTGTGGGGTGGTATAGGATTTGAATTTTATTTACATAGTAACAGTATTTTACTGGGGTGTTATTCAGATTTGTTTTAGAGGTTGTTGGGATCTGGATTCTGGAAATTGGGAGAGAAGGATGTATATAGGTATGTATGAGATGATGATGATACCTATTGATACTGATCGGAGTATCGCATCGGAGCGCCGCAGCGTAGGTCAAATAGCTCGTTAAAAAATAATATGAACGATGTTTAGGATAAATGACGCCGACGTGTGTGTTGAGTGGAGATGCATATTAGTTTTTATTGAAATTGAAAGGATGAGTATAGGTACCATAGATTTTGAATTTTGATCGACAAAGTTTTGAGAAAAAAAGGTAAAAATGTCATTTACACATCTCAAATCTCACACATTCACTGTGTGGGGTATGAATAAATACGTTCACGAAGAAATAAATTAATGAGTTAGAATCAACTGTGTATCACTGTATGCACTCTCATTTATGCATTGGCCAAACTATACGGTTCCCGTTAGTCATCGTCACCGTAATTCGTGAAACTGAAACCAGTCCTCCTTCATGTATTACAGAACAGATATATATATTATCCTGTGAAGTCTTGGAATAAGCTACAGGCTACGGCTACGGATACGGGACGCTTGGTCGAAATTGAGTGTTATAAAAAAATGTTGCTCTGTGTTATGCTTCTCCGCTACTATAAAGAAGATAATATTACAGACTTAAGTGCCAGGATGACTTTACGTATGAAAAACACCAACCCGGGCATTGTCTCCAATGTATTATGTATATTAGAATATTACCCCCACCAGCTGTCACATTGTTTGAGTCATTCTCATATCTCATCTCTCTTTTTAACTTGTTTCACAGCTTTTATTGATAATCCAACATGTACCACCTACTATATGTATGCACGGCCCCAGCTATTTGACTGCCACTGACAGAATACTTTCTTTAGTTTCTTTTACTCTTACTCTCGCTCAGTCGCTCATCGGACTGAATCAACAACCTAAAACCTAATCATCACACACACTTTTAATGGGGCTCAATACAAAGAAACCTACGTAGACGCAGTAGTGAGAAACGGACACGCATTATCGGATATGGATCGTATAGGTTCTAGTAGTGCCACCTCAATAGTAATATTACTAGCAGATCTGCTGAATATATCTGGATATATTGCCAAAAGAATTATTCAATTCTCAAAATTCCCGTTACTTCTTGGCAAAGGGAGTAATTAGTTTCAATGGAGCAAAATAACATTAAGTTGAGTTTCACGACAAAATCTCTTCCCAATTTCAAAGAATGTTTTTTAAAATGCTTTCTAGTCTCTAGTTTATGGTGAGTTGAATATCTACATATGTACCTATACCTATTTGTTTTTGTTTTTTGGCAGGTTGCCGTTCCCGTTGTTGGATCCAGCTCATTGCTTATATCTTCGGTTGAAGCAAATCCGACTCTTTCCAAAAATGCTTAAGCCCAAAACCGTAACCGTATCTTTTCCCTGGAATTACTAACGAAAGATACAGTTTTTTGCTTTTAGACATTTTTGGAAAGATATATGGATTTTCTTCCAGAATTTATTTGAAAGATACGGATTTGCTCCTATACAACGATGTGATATGCTTCCAAGTGACGTCTCGTTATCTCCCAGTCAGTACTACAGTCTCATATGTGACTTTTTGAAGCTTTCAAGTTCCAGACTTGAGCGATTTCAAAGGAATAGAGATGCAAATATGATGTGTGATAATGGATTGGGGATTGGATTTGTAGGGAAACCAAAGCGTATAATAAGAACGGAGTGTGAAGCGGATTCACATGTGCTTCCACAATACATTTCATATTTCCCATTTTCATCCTATCCACTCCCATTAACTCTCATGCATGTAGTTTGAAACTACAATAGTTCTTCTTCTGCATCACTGACAGTAATGAGGAGCTTCGATTCTTGTACCAAGTGCTAAATAATTGCTAAGCCCTTTGTTTTGTCATTTTGATGACGTTTCTTAGTGCTCAAGCTCAAGTTATCTCCGTTATAATATGCTCACTCACAGACATGTATATTACGGATTACGGATATGTTATATCCGAAGCATAATTATCCATGACAAAAAAAAAATCTAAAAAGATGTATACTTTTGTTTCTTGACTTCTTATTGGCCCCTTTTAGTATTATCCAGATTTAAAATGCATCAACATTAAGCAAACAATAATCATAAAATATCAACATAAACAGCCAACTGTAATAGTTAAAACGATGGGCAGAATAGTGTAGTAGTATTTGTAGTATTTGTAGTAGTGGTATAGTTAGTATGGTATGGTAAAATACATACAACAAATTAAGTCTTGAATACTGCAGCCATATTAAAGTAACATACAGAAACATACAGGAAGACAAAGGGATACACGTGCTGCATGTGCAACTAATCTAGATTGTGGAAGTTACGGCTTTTAATGCGTTCATTACGTTCTTTGGGATGAGTACGGGGCAGACGGAATAAGACAGGGCAGCGACAGAGAGTTCGTTAGTTCAACTTCAATACTTCGACAAGAATATAAGGATGCGACGAGGATGGGAGGATGTGACATAGATATGAAAAAAGAAGTTCCGATCCGAATCCCAATCCAAAATTTTTTTTACATCTTTTACATATGGATGCGACTGACAAAATCCTTATTTTTAAACTTGACTACTTGACTACAACTAGAAGGATGAGACGAATGGCGTTGTGCACACCTACAAAGTCGAGTCATTTTTCCATTTCTTCAACGTCTTCCGGCAACAGGCGAGTTCGCCTCTTTGAATTTGTTGATGGATGATTTCAATTTAAGGGGAAGTAACTTAAAAGAATGGGTTCCGAATTTTACGTAATAATGGATTGAAAGAGAATTAAAGGATTAGGAAGTAGGTATTATTTTGTCTAAATTAGCCATAACTCCAAGACTAATCATGTACAGCTTTCATGTTGACTCGCGTGGACTGTCAAAAAAACCTGAAAAAACTGGTTTACGGAGAGTTACAGTTGTCGTGGTTCTGCTAGTTTTTGTATCTGGCTAAGGACGATGACTATGACGACGGTGACAATTTCCCGATTTGCAACATTATTGTACATGAGAAACGGGAAAATTATGAGAGTTAGTAGTAAGTAGATAGATAGACGTCCTGAAAGTGCACGGTCCAAAGTAGTGTATTACATGTAGTAGTAGTAGTACCTATAGTACCTAGTAGTAGAGAAGTGGTTCTTGCAAAACTGAGAAAGTAATGACGACAGGAAAACTATGTTTTCCCACTACACGCTCCTAGAAGTTTGCCAACGACTTCTGAGAACCTCCACTTCTGGTTTTCCCTTTAGTTTTTGCTGTGGAGAAAAAACCCGGGTAATTGCATGTGTCATCACGTCACTCATATATGTATGGAGGCATGTACACTGAGCTCACTGAATTGAACACACACGCTCCCACTACCGCACTGCTTCACTGAGTGTGCACTCGATTTTTGCAAAAACGGAGGAGACCGGGGCGGGGGACTCGGTCGCGGATCCGCTCCTCTGCATGGTATCATGAAGCTCATCTCTCTCTGACTCTTCTAGTAAACACAAGCTCACTCTTATAAATGTCCTGATTCACTCCGATGAGCCATCAGTTGAGATTACGTTTTCCCTCCGAACACATCACATCATACAAACAAATCTGAAGCAAAGCGGATCACTCCGGGCTGGATTTTTAAACTATAACAACTTAACTAGAAAGATTTCTTACACAACAGAAAACAAAAGTAAAGGAGAAGGAAAAATATTAAAACGTTCAGTACAGTGTCAAAGAGTCAAAGAGGAAAGTTGTTTGAAAAAATAAAAAGCTCTCTCAAAAGTTCAATAAACTGAAATTTAATTTTAATATTTTGGTCAAAGTTGGATTTGACCTGTGGGAAATAAAATAAACAGTTTTGAAAACTTCAAATTTGAATTTTTAAAAGTATCTACAATCAACACACACACTATATAATTACAGTTTGAATTGGAAATTTCCACAAGGTGAGTTCACAACAAGTTTGAAACACTTGTTGATTTTGAACAGTCTCATTACTAACATAGAAAGTGTCTGTTAGTAGAAGACAGTTGTATAAAAAAGTCGAACGGAAATTAAAAATTTCAAAACCATTCAATTGAGACTTGAAAATATTTTTGTTTTTAAATTTCCAGAATTTTCACCCAGTGTTCCCATCGATGACGCTGCCGAAAATGTCCATCCGACACAAATCAAGTATATCCCCAAACGGTGAGCGAGGAAGCAGCAGGAGCAGGGCAGATCGGGAAAATCATAATAATTATCATTCTTCAAATCTAAATCATAGCCATAGTCAGAATCAGAATTTGAATCAAAATCCGGATGACACTTGCTTGGAGAAATTGTGTAATGAGGAGCAATTCCGAATTTTGAAAACAATTACAGAGGGTAAATTTTCCAAGATAACATTGGTTCGGAAAGATACGGATAAAATGGTTTTGAAAGCCATTCGCTCCGACTATGCCTCATATGAAGATTTCAAGAGAGAAATGGATTATAATTATTTTTTAAGTCCTCATCCAAACATTTTAACTTCATACAATGTTTCCTTTATTCTCGAAAATTTCTACGTCTACGTTCAAGAGTACGCACCCTACGGCCCACTCACCAAGTTTGTGAATAGTGGGAAAAGGATTGGCATGGGTCTGGCTGAGTCACAAGTCAAAACGATTGCTCAGCAAGTCTCCTCCGCACTGGAGTTCATGCACAGTTTGAACTTGGTCCATGGAGACGTCACCATGGACAATATCCTCGTGGTGGGTCCGAACGTGAGTAGTGTCAAGCTCGGAGATTTTGGCTCTACACGCCCCGTCGGTTCCCTGGTCAAGAAAACGGAAATGATTCATCAGTCATCCATCTATCCTCCCGAATTGTCACAAATCCTTCCTCAAGAGAAATACTACATCTACACCAGTTTGGACGTTTGGCAAGTGGGCATTCTTCTCATTCAGTGCTTGACCGGCTCAGACCCCTGGAGGGATGCAGACATCACGGACTCTTACTTTTGTCAATTCTTGGACTGGCATAAGAAAAAATCCATTCGGATCCCGGAGCAATTTAAAATCTTTACACCCAGATTGATCCGACTCATGAAGCGCTTGCTGGAGCCCAAATCCACCAAGAGATGTGAAATTAAGGAAATTAGTAAATATTTAAGTGACAAATGGATTTGTAGGGAGGGGGGTCTGTGCTCAAGTAGGACTTCATTACAGAAGAGTGAGTCGAGTGTCTCGAGGATGTCGAGGAAGAGCAGCAGTCGAAGCATTCGTCAACAAAGATGTGGCGGCCCTTTAAAGTCCAGTAGCAGTGTCCGCTTGGTGAAATTTAACAATGACAATTGTGTTTTAGTTGATCAGTAGAGTATATAGGAAGTTGACGTAATTTAGGATCGTTGTTGTCACATTGTAGATATTTTATCGGTACAATTTGAATACCATTTTTTCTATTCAAGCCATTCAAGAATAATGTTGAATTTATCTGTCAAGGACGTTTATGTTATGAGGTCAGGCGGACTTGCAAATTTAACACAATATATTTCTATATATCTATAAATAACTATATACCTAGGTACATTACTTACGTATCTAGTTAGTACTAATATTTAGTTATCGATTATCGAATTGATTGTTTTCGCTAGTTCTAATATGTATGTAATTGCCATAGAATTTAGTACAATTAAAATTAATATTTCCCTATAATTAGTCTCCTCACCACAATACCGCACCGTTGACCATGTCGAAATGTTGAAGAATTACACGGAGCATTTAGGGACCAAGACCAAAAACGCTCAGCATGTGTAATTCTACGGTATATTAAAATATTAATGTATGAAAAGTAATGTAAAGTAGCATGTAATTAGATAATATTAATCTTAGTGCGTAATTATATATGTATAAATAGTAAATATAAATTAGAATACAAATATGATATAGATATCAGATTTCAATCGTACAAAGTATTTTTAACAGAATAAAATTATATTTGGTGGAGCCAGTATAATTAAATAAGCTCAAAAAAACATACGAATCAATTGTCATTTATTTTCGTCAACAGCATATTAATAAATTATGAAACTACTAATTAATATTGGCGTAGCATTCAAACGCATCCACACAACATGAAAGAAGTCAATATAGGGTAAAACAATATTCACGTTTATTTTGTACTCACTGTGTAGTATTCAGTCAGTGCAAAATTCGAGCTTGTATATACTTACTTAAGCACTTAGGTACTTCACTTCAAAGATTCAACATGTCCCGAAATAATACAAGAAACATACGTGACGTAATTAAATAGGTACCTACCTACCTACCTACATATTTAAAAAACATACGCATGTGTAAATATTGTGGACACAGCATAGAAACCAAGTTTTAATAAAGAAAGTAAAAATCAATTATACAAAAACAAAAAGATTTGGGTTGGCTAATGATCTATAAATGCCACTCTCTTCAATTTCAGCTTTCAGTTGAGTTTATAGGTAAATTGCAAACGAGACATTTCCTACAATTCCCAATGCACAATGTGCGCAACAAATAAAAATACTATAGTGAAAGTAGAGAAGCGGGGTAAACTACCTGCTACGTAATGCATATGAAGAGTTGCTTGGCAAAACGGTTCCAGGCCATTTTTTTCTCGAAAATTAGATTATTTGAGTTACTATTCAACTAACGATAAGTACGCTGCTTTGCTAATGGTAAAGGTCAAAGTTCAACCAAAGCAATTTTTTTAAATTGCCGAAATTTCGGTTATCAGCAATACGGGATAATTCCATTAAATGATTTTTAGTAAAATAGGATAAATCAACCTAAAACATACATGTCTGATTTAGATTTGATTTTTGAGTGCTTTCATAGTTTGTAGAAGACAATTCACATGCGTAAATTTTTGGCTTTTTAAAATTAAAAACGCCAGGTTTCGCTCAATACGCTTAAAATTGCATCTCAATTTTTACTCCACGTTAAGTTATTGATTTTTTGACAAAGCAATTCATTATTAGTTGCTCCTGTAAAATTTGCTTTGACGGACTTATCCCATTTTGTCGAAAAGCTCTTCATATTATCGACATACTTGCATAATGCAATCAGTACAATAGAACACAGCGGTAATGGTTTCATTTCACCCTAAAAGTCACTCTCACCTTCCAAAACATCAAGTCTGTTTCTGCAGTAGGAAAGTATTTTAGGAACATGAACGAAGTAAGTATGTACTTGTAGCGGATTACTTAATAAGCGTGCATCTATGTATGCATATTATGTACACTGTTCTGTTCTAACTTCTGTTTCTATTCATGCGTTGACGGACCAAATCGTTCGTCGCCATAGCAACAATTTGTTTTTCCCCCCGCTTACCTGTCTATTCTTTTATAAGCCTTGTAAACTCCAAAAGAAATATTCTAAAAATCCGATTGTGAATTTTTAAAATTATTGCATTCGAAAAATTCAAAGAAGGAAAGTAAATAACTACTAAAACGAACTGTAAGGCAGTGCAAGTGCAAGGCAACGTGTCACCGCCTGTCTCGCCGGGCAAATAATGTCTTTATAATAAAAACCGAATTCAATTTCGTACTCTCGTAATATTTCTTAATTTTTTAATAATAATAAATTCTGTAGTCGTAAGCATACGATAACAATACTGACACCCTATCTAATTAATGTACCTACTTAACAGTCATAACGAATTGATTATTTGGACCCCCGGAATTTAATTAGAAAAGGGTGCATTGAGCAGGACAAGGAAGACGAAACTATAGTACGCAATATTGAAATCGATTTTGACACTTGGAATTAGGTGAATGGCTTCACAATAAACACTGACTCTTATATTGAATAGTAAGAAGTTGAAAAGTCTCCTCAAGGTTACAAAGCGTCTTCTCCGGTTATTCCACTTCAAGAGCCCAACCCCAGAAGTTAATTAATTTAATAAAATTTGGATGGTAACAATTGACAGTACTAATCGTAGGCATAACAATGGCACATTACTTAAGGAATGGGGACATGTATTTTTTTACGGAATCTTTTAACCCCAGAAGAAAGTTAAAGTAGGAGTAGCAGTTGTGTCGCGTTTTCGTTGTGTAGGAGAAAAATGAAACTGAAAATCTCACAAGATTCTTCACCAAAACATTCGGATTTTGCAACTTGTGTCGCATGGAGTACGAGCGATGAAATTTTTTCTTGTGGGTAAATAAAGAATACACAATTAAAAATAGTGTTCTACTCTTACTAAATACATGGTCTGATTGCCCGTGTTTCTCTGTTTAAATATGTAAATTCTTGATTGCCTTATTTTCTCTCAGGGATGATCACCAACTCCTTCTGTGGAATTTAGTTTCAAATGAAAATTCCCGAGTCGTGGAATTACCAAGTGACCTGTTTCCTACATCAATGCAATGGCCACCCAAAAGTAGTGGAGCTTCTACAACTGGCGCTCGCAAGAGTATTGAACTTTTATTGATTACTGCTTCCGACGGACATTTTCATCTTCTTGGACGTGGTGGGAGAATTGAGAAGACAGTCCAGGGTCACAAAGGTAAAAATCAAGTCAGAATTAATTATTACACTGATGATGATATTTAATTTTTAGAAATGTGAATGGCCCAGTTAGTACAAATGCAATTTGTAGACGTTTACAGTTCAGCCAGCTTCTACAAGAAGATGAAATATATTTTGTGGTGT